>CM042986.1:9299112-9736902 GCA_023678885.1 Pogostemon cablin
TCTCCGGAAACCCTAATCGAAGAGATTAATCAGGCCTAACACTATGAGGAGGGAAGGGAACAGCAGATTGAGAAGATCTCGAGGATCGTCGCACACAAGATGTCAAGATTAGACTTGGGAATACAGCAGAAGACCGGAAGTTTGTTTGTTGCTGTTGTCCGCCAAATTACACAATTTTATAAAATGGTACAGAAGTCAGAATTCGATGTGTGATCACTAAAATTGAAGATCAAATGAGAAAGTTATGCCCAAAACGGTGAGGCTGTGCAGGCTGCCGGCGAGAATCATTCTTCTTCAACATACCCTAGTGAAAGGTAATCGTTTCTTTGATTTCTTATTTCCGCTGAATTGAATGTATGGAACCTTAATAGTTCATATTAACCAAATGATCGGTTCACATTAACCAAACGATCGAACGCAACAATCCAAACCCTAACTCTATCCGTAAGAGCCGTAGAGACAGATTCGTGCAGCTAATCAAGTGAGAACCAAGTGAAGATTCAAGACGGAGTGAGAAGTGACAGGCCCTATCTCTAGGGTTTACATCACAATTTAAATCTTTCTTGTAATTTTCTAGACTATGGGTAAGATCTATTCAATCACCATGAAAGTTATTCGAAGCGTCATGGGCTAGAACCGCTTTGGTAGTTCTAGGGTTATGAAGGTTTTTATCTAGTTAATTGAACTTCTGTGTCTATACTCCATACAACACTACTTGTGGGTTTATTTTATATAAGACTATGCTTAATTAATTCATACTCAGAGCTGTTTTGTGCATCATTAACTGTTATATAGAGTCTGAATACATATCTTGGTTATTGATTGAGTGTGTTCACTGTTGATCAGGGTTATATGTTATGATTCTAATTGAGGGGACTCCGAAACTTCATTAGAACTATCTTATTTGAATACTTATTAATTGAATTGAATTCGGGTTAGTAAGTAGGATAAAAAGGATGATTATATAGTACCTATAAAGGGAGATCTTATCGGGTTAGAGTACTTAGTGCACTGGGAATAATTGATACTGATAGTACCTAGAAAGGGGGTGTAATTATATCTCTTGCTCGAGGCAATTCACACGTGTTACACGGTTATCTGCTTGTGTATAAATAGTAGATTTGCACGACTTAGTGATGCATCCATAATCCACAAGGCAGAGTCGGACATTGACATACGGAAGAGGGATTAATTAGTGAAACTTGATTACCTGAAGAGCTTGCTATTTTATTATTAGTTCTTTACTTTAACAACTATTCACAACTGAAATTGCCAATAACAGTTTCTCTAGTCTAGATAATAATAAATGGATAATCAACTGTCCTTTGGGTTTGATAAATATAATTTGGTCGCTTATATAAGCTACAATCGCATCCTTCATACTTGGGGATTAAAATTGTGAGTTGACAAAATGCCCTAATAAGTTTTTGGCGCCGTTGTCGGGACGGTTGTCTTTGTCAAATTTATTATTGCTATTTTATTTAAAAATATTCTATTCTTGTCTTAATTTTCTAACGCTTATTTTTCTTAGGTGTATGCACACTAGATCAAGGGCAGTAGAATTAGTGCCTTACGATCCGAAAATTGGAGCATCATCGAGGAAGAAGAAGGCAAAAGAAAAATAAGAACAAGAATATAGAACCAACTGAAGCTCTTAATCTAGGAGTTGAAGTTGGAGTGCTGAACACATACGCGACTGAAGCTGCTACTGGAGATAACTCGGAAGCAAAAGCAGTCAACATGGCAGTGAATCCAGATAATCATGCCATCCGTGAAGTCTTTAACAATAAAGGAGGAGGTAATATAGGGGTGTTAGGAGCAAGAGGGGCCGGAGCTTATTTTGTTCTTCACCCTGCTCTGATCAGCATGATTGAAATGAGTCCCTTCTCAGGGTAACTTTCGACGATCCTCAACAACATCTTAATAAGTTCCTTGGATATGCAAGTACACAAAAAGATGCAGGAACTCATGAAGAAGCGGGGAGGATCATATTATTTAAGTTCTCGCTTACTGAAAGAGCGAGAGATTGGTATGATACTCTTAGTGCTGCTGAATGCACTACCTGGGAGCAATTGTAATTGAAGTTCTTGGAGCGATACATGCCACCTTCAAAGGTGTTCAAGATGAAACAAGAAATCAATCAATTTTCTATTAGTGGTAATGAGAAGTTTCATGAAGCTTGGGATAGGTTCAAGGACATGCTTTGAAAGTGTCCGCATTATGGGCTTTCTAAAGCTCAATACATCATTATTTTCTATAGTAGATTGGACTGTGATTCTTGAGTTTTACTTGATACTTTGTTGAATGGAGCATTGCTTACAAAGACATCCATGGAGGCTGAAAAGTTGTTTGAGGATATTTCAATGAATTCAAGAGATTGGCCAACAATAGAGTGAGAGGCACTTATGTCCTTAGAAAAGTAGCACAAGTTGAACATATGATGGTAAAGTCGAGTAGAGAAGAAGAGATCGTCTCAAGCTTGGCTAATATCAACAAGCTACTTGAAACCCAACAAAAGCAGATTACTGATTTATCACAAAGAATACCAATGCGCAGCAGGATGATGGAGAAGAGAGACTGAACCAAGAGAATTTTAAAGAGGCAAACTATACCATGGGACAAAGTATTCAAGGAACGAGGTATCTAAACAATCAAGGAAACAAGAATTACCAAGGGAACTACAACAATCGTGATCCCCTGGGTAACTATCAACAACCAAGGAGGCAGGAATTTTCATGGAGCAATCCGAATGTGGCTATGCAACTTCCGGTGGGTGTTATTCCTGGTGCTAAGACAGAAGAAGGGAAACCTGGTTTAGAGGATACGGTGAACCGTTATGTGGCTAGGAATAATGCAATGGTGGATTATATTGAGAGCAAAATAGATCGAATCATGAGGAGTTGTCCAAACATATAAAAGACCTTACATTGTTGATAGGGGATATGGCAGGGAATGTGAACAAGTTGATGAAAACTATTGAGAAGGGTATGCTCTCATCTCAAAGTATTACGAACCCTAAGTCTTGCAATGCCATCACATTGAGGTTTGGGATACAGTATGAAGGTCCAATGAAGCCGGTGGACGCAAACAATGTAGGCAGGAGCCCCGTTTGACCAACACTACACAGTTTGACCAGACCTGATGGTCGAACTGATGTCAAGCAGTTTCCCAAAAAATAGAGTTACGATGCTCTATTTTTTATTCTGTCGTTCGACCAAGGCCATACTGTTCGACCAAACCATTTTGGTTGAACCATGGTCGAACAAGCACCTGCAGAGAAGAAGATTCAAGCTCAGTTTACAGAGCCCCCATTTGACCAAATTGATCATGTTCGACCAAGTTATTCTAGTCTAACATTGGTTGAACCAGCACTAAATGAATTGAACCCATTTACACAGCCTCCATTCGACCATACTCATGTTATTCGACCATACCATTCTGGTCGAACAGTGGTAGAACAGCTTCACGCACCTCCTGTTTTGATATCGAATGCTACACCTATTGTTCAAAACACTCCAGAGCCATCACAAGAGCAGAATACTAAGCCTATAGTAGAGAAGAAATGGGAAAGAGCCAAGAGATTGAAAGTCGAAAAGGTTAAAGCGAAGGAGGTTGAAAATGATGAATGGGGAATTCCATAAACAAATATACCTCCTATGTTTCCTTTCAGGATAGTGAAGAATGGATTGGAAGATAAGTTCAAGAGATTTCAAAATATAATGAACAAGATCAGCTTGAACATTCATGGAGATGACATACTATGCCCGATTTTTAAAAGATATCATATTGAAGAAGAGAAGTTTGAACGGATTGGAGTGAGTGAATCTATCAGAAAACTGCAGCTTTATCATTCAGAGAAAGTTGCCATAGAAGTTGAAGGATCCGAGAAGCTTCACTATTCTATGTGAGATTTGAAAGGGGCCGGCACGAAAAGCTTTGTGTGAATGGGTACTCGGGTAATAATCAAATCATATTTCTCCTGAGGATCAAGAAAAGACTACTTTTACTTGCCCTTTGATTAGCCATTTTGTAGTCGGGATGACTAATTAAAGAATTTATCGAACTACAAGTAGGAAGGTACTAGGGTCTAAGCGATCTCGTGTTCATCATAGTATTATAGAAATGATCAAGAAGGGGAGATAATCAAGAAATGACAATAAAATTAATTGATAGATGAAGGGAAGATGGATGAATGAGCCAAGTAGATAGAGAATGAGACTACCAATACTTAAAGTATGGAAAATCTAGGTATCATGCAACGAATTCATATGTGTCATGGGCATAGACTAAGGGCCAATACTAGTTCACCTAAACTCTCTCTCGAAATTAATAGGATATTATCAATACACAACTCAAACGATTGGTTCTCACTCAAACAATTCCAACTAGGTACTAAGCTTGAAATGAGAGTCCCTTCATATGATTAATCAACCTATCGATCAAACCACTCGGATGTCCTACCAAAGGGTTTTGAACTCCAAAGGATTTCTCAATCACTTTACAATTTATAATGCACATGAAGTGTTTGACAAAATGATTCAATTAATTATCCTTAATATGTAATTGACTTCTCAAACTAATCACATGTTTAAAACAACTAACCACACAAATCATCATAAACATCAAGATCTAAAGCATCAATGATAAAAATCAATTAACACAATCAACACAATCATTCAATTGCAAATGTCTAAAATTATCCAACAAAATTTATATTGCTAATCTCACAAAGGAGATTAGTTTCTCATAGTCACAAGGAATTCAACATAGAAATTAAAATCCTTACGAAACATGATAAACAACAAGGTTTCAATACAAAGATTGGATGAAAACTCCCTTGGATGGCTCCAATGGTGATTTTCTTCTTCCCTTTGCAATTCTCCTTTCTCTCTTGCTTCTCCAGTTAAATGGATGAAGGATTTGATGGTGGGATGATGATAGATGGGATGAATGAAGAATGGATGAAGATGAAGGTGTAAAATGGAGGAAATGGTGTGTGAGGTAGGTGTAAGGGTGAAAACCCTCGACCAATCTAATCAAATATTGAAGTATTAAGTATTTATACCCCTTGGGAAGCTTCTAGAAGGGTTCTGATATGTTTCTGATGTTGCAGCAACATGAGTCGTGTGCTGCAACACGGGTTGTGTGCTGCAACACGATCGGTCGTGTTGGTGCAACCACTGTTCTTACAATTTTGTTTCGACTTGTTCTCCTTTGTTTCAACTCCAAATTGAGATCCGCTTTTTCCTACCTCTTCCTTTTTGTGTCTAGGATCTATTTTTGCCTGAAAATAATACGTTTAAGCTCATTTATACACATCTCCATAAAAACACATAACACAACCAAATAGAACATAAATACGAATAAAAATATACGAAAACACATATAAAAATATACTAAAATCTAGGTGAAAATATCACTCATCACACCCCAAACTTAAAGTGTTATGTGTCCCCGAATAACGAAAATGATAAACCAATGGATGAGATTTTCACCTAGGAAAAGACTAAACGAACATAAGTAATAACACATCGATAGCAATAAGAATTACAATTTATGCTAAGTTATCATACAACATTAAACTCATAACATGAACAATTTACAAGTTCAATCTAAAGAGAATAAAGGTGTAATATAGTCCCTTTTAGTCCAAGCCTCACATAGGTTATAAATATCACTCAACACTCTTTAAAGTAGGGTAAATCATCACTCATTAATCGATTGGCTCGACTCGCTATAAGCTTGCTCGTGGACTACATTCACAAACACCAAAGTTTCCATTAGTGATCAAAAAGGTCTTTTATTTTGGATGTAATGATAGACTCTTTGGTATGGTAAGGAGAATTTAGGTAAGAGTGACTCATCATGTGTAAGTAGTTGAAGAGGTATCTACCTTCTTCCATTCCCTAACAATTTCTTCCTTCCTTCTTTTCTTTAATGATCACAAGCACTAATCATCAACTTTCCTTGAATTGAGTTTCTTTTAATGCATGCTTCTTTCTTTGGATTTTTATTTTCTTGAACATCTTGTTGTTGCTTTGCTCATTTTTCTTGTTTTGAGGTCACATGTTCACTCTTGGTTTTGCTCTTTTCATCCTTTTTTTCTTACTTGTTTACCATTTTCTTTCTTCATTTTGCTTTCTCATCAAACCTTTCTAACTACCATCTCCTCAATCACTCACATAAAGGGGTAAATATATAAGGCTCATGTGGGTAATCAAGGCTTGTAATGTGCTAAATTCACAATAAAATGGCTTTAAGGCTCAAAGTGGTTGACTAGGGATGATGTTCATGGTAGGGAAATATTTGGCAATGACTATAAATGACAAGGATGGCCTTAGATCATTTCATTAATCTCCACAAATCGAGTTCGTTCCTATAGTCCTTGAGCAAGTTCTAGCTTATCAAAACTCAATCGATCCACTCATGAAGAAAAATACCATGTATGCACAGTTAAGGATCAAACGCTCACAAGCTTGTGCTCGGACCTTAAGGACTTATTACACCACATCCATCTTAAAATTGAACAAGTTAAATAAAACATGTCACAATTCATAAGTGTAGAGATTCTTAATCATAACTTGTCATCACTTATCACAACAACATGTCATCACTCATATTCAAAAAGGACTCACGACATCCCTAAACAAACCACCAAACATACCAAGACAAAAATAAGAAAACACACAAAACATAAAATAAAGACTCAACAAACAAGAAACAACAACAAAAAAAACATTACATGCAAGAATAAAAATCACCATCATTAACAATAAAGCATACATTCTATATCATCTATGACAATTAAGCTCACAAATATCTCAACCTTGATTGAAAAGGAAATCGTAAGTTACGAAAGTAAAACTCCCAAAATATAACAAATGAAGTAACATGCTAATCACACCAATCCAAATAGAATAAATTCATGTCAAGCAACTAGAATTGGTAGAGTATAGAGTGAACTCCCTCAATAGGCATTTGGTAGTGGAAATGGTTGGCACTAGCTTCCGGATTGAATACACAATGAATCTCCACTTGATCTCCGGGCTCAATTCGTACTTTCACTATACTTCATTCATGCTCAATAACACATCAAAAACATTAGCTCAACAATATCATTAAAACTATAAACTATCACGCACTTCAACACAACCAATCATAGCAAAATTCAAACAAATACTCATGAGAAAAAAATTTAAAATTAGCCCAAAAACATGAAAAGTATATGCCTTCAAAACAAAGTATGCCACACCACGTCATATCCCCACAAACTTAAATTGAAACAAGAGTTTTGAGTTAAGTTTGCAAAAAGAGGTGTGACTTACCTATACACTTCAAATCAAGCACTTTTTGTATCTCCAATATGCATCTTCCTCACGAGCACAATCAACCTACAAACCAAAATTGCAAAATAATATCAAATCCACAATCCTTATTGAAAGCATTAAATAAAGCAATAAAGATAATGATGGGTTGCCTCCCATCTAGCGCTAAGCTTAACGTCTTCAAGCCGGACGGGATATAGAGAACTCATCGGAATGGCCACGGATATCTTTCGTCCTTGCCTTCAAATTTTAATTGTTGTGCTTCTTCCTCTATTATGCATTTATGGCAAGTGACGACCTCCGTTGCCTCCTTTGAGCATAGCTTTAAAAATTCAACTCACTTTAGCTTACACTCCATTGCCCTTTCCATTCTCGAACACCACTTATTCCTCTTCACCAAATAGATCCCAACATCTCTTCGAGTTCTCTTGTGTTTCTAAGAATATAAGAAAAATCAATGGGTAAAACAAAGTCAATGTAAACAATATTATCAAATTCAAAGCAACTTAAAGAGTTTAAAAGTTTATAAATGCTCTTTTCACTCCTCAAGTCATCATCATTTGCTTCAAGACTTTGTTCCTTTTCTTCAACATCATATGCCTCAATATGCTCTTCAAATACCTCATTTGATTCTTCATCTCCCAAATTCTTTTCTTCCGCAAACTCTACTTCAACTTTACTCTCCTCTTCAAGTTCTTCAACTTGTTGAAAATTGGTCAAAGCACTTACAATTTGGCTCACCTGATGCTCCAACGCTTCTAACCTCTTCTCAGTTGCCTCATTTTTGTTCTTCCACTCTTCAAAGCTTGCTTCATCTCTTTTCTTGCTCTCCTCAAGGTTTGCTATCATTATCTCAATCAAGACTTCTAAAGATGATTTTTTCTTCCACAACTCGTTGAAAATCTCCTCCCTCTTGGTTGTCAAAATTCCATCCTTGAATTGGTGGGTAATTTCCATGAAAACTTCCTTCATAGTTACGTTGAAAATTTCCTTGGAAATCATCCACTCCCATGAAAGAAACATCTCTTACTTGATACATAGGAATCCTCCACTCTTCTTGCTCCATAGGGTTAGGAATCGACACACCTTGCAAATTTTGAGCACCCCCCAAACTTGAACTAGACAAGACTTGACCATAAGCACCTTGATTCATCATCCTTATTTATCTTGCTAATTCTAAGGTGGCGGGGTTAATTATCTCGGAGGATTCATTTTGAAGAAAACTTGATTGGGGATTTTGACCTTCATCACATCCTTGAGCACTTCTTCTATATAATTCCAATAAGGCGTAATTTTGTACCGGAGGGGAAGTGATGGTGTTGGGATTTGGCGGAGAATAAGTGTATGCTTGATACAGATGAAATGTATTTGCATTGTAAGCTTGTTGCCATTCTCCATTTCTTCTTTGATTGTAGTATTGAGAGCTCTCTTGATTTATTTGGAAATTATAACCATAGTTGCTCTCGTTCATGTAGCCTCTTGATTGTGGAGGTTGAATCCTATCACTTTGATCCCCAAAGACATTAGTGAATTCGTTCCAACCATCCATTTAAATGCTTTTCTCAAGGCTTACTACAATTCTTATTCAAACTTTCTATTTTTGGCTTCGATCCCTCTTCCTCTTCTCTCAAGGTAGTTTCAAGTACCTATCAAAACGAAAAAGTGAGATAAAAAATTTTCCAACGCAAATAAGAAAATCAATAAAAGAATCTCTAGTAATACCAATTGAAACACTCCTTTGTTAAACCACTAGCAACCGTCTCCTCCCCCAATAACAGCACCATTTGATTAGCTATTTTGTAGTCGTGATAACTAATTAAAGAATTTATCAATCCGCAGGGAGGAAGGTACTAGGGTTTAAGTGATCTCGTGTTCATCATAGTATTATAGAAATGATCAAGAAGGGGAGATAATCAAGAAATGACAATAAAATAAATGGATAGATGAAGGGAAGATGGATGAATGAGCCAAGTAGATAGAGAATGAGACTAGCAATACTTAAAGTATGAAAAATCTAGGTATCATGAAACGAATTCATATGCGTCATGGGCATAGACTAAGGGCCAATACTAGTTCACCTAAACTCCCTCTCGAAATTAATAGGATATTATCAATACACAACTCAAACGATTGGCTCTCACTCAAACAATTCCAACTAGGTACTAAGCTTGAGATAAGAGTCACTTCACATGATTAATCAACCTCTCGATCAAACCAATCGGATGCCTAATCAAAGGGTTCTAAACTCCAAAGGATTTCTCAATCACTTTACAATTTATAATGCACATGAAGTGTTCGACAAAATGATTCAATTAATTATCCTTAATATGTAATTGACTTCTCAATCTAATCACATGTTTAAAACAACTAACCACACAAATCATCATACACATCAATATCTAAAACGTAAATGATAGAAAATCAATTAACCCAATCAACATAATCATTCAATTGCAAATGCCCAAAATTATCCAACACAATTCATATTGTTAATCTCACAAAGGAGATTAGCTTCTCATAGTCACAAGGAATTCAACATAGACATTAAAATCCATACAAAACATGATAAAAAATAAGGTTTCAATACAAAGATTAGATGAAAACTCCCTTGGATGGCTCCAATGGTGATCTTCTTCTTCCCTTTGCAATTCTCTTTTCTCCCTTGCATCTCTAGCTAAATGGATGAAGGATTTGATGGTGGAATGATGATAGATAGGATGGACGAAGAATGGATGAAGATGAAGGTGTAAAATGGAGGAAATGGTGTGTGAGGTAGGTGTAAGGGTGAAAACCCTCGACCAATATGATAAAATATTAAAGTATTGGGTATTTATACCCCTTAGGAAGCTTCTAGAAGGGTTCTGATATATTTCTGATTTGCAGGAACACGAGTCGTGTGATGCAACACGGTCACAGGGTGGCCATGTAGCCGTAATTGATGTCAGAAAACGGCCAAGACTTATAGGGTCGTGTTACATAACACGGGTCGTGTGCTGCAACACGGCCGACCGTGTTGGTGCAACCCCTATTTTTATAATTTTGTGTTGGCTCGTTCTCCTTTGTTTCAACTCCGAATTGAGATCCGCTTTTTCCTACGTCTTACTTTATGCGTATAGGATCTATTTTTCTTAAAAGTCATATGTTTAAGATCGTTCACACACATCTCCATAAAAACACATAACACAACCAAATAGAACATTAATACGGATAAAAATATACAAAAACACACTTAAAAAGACACTAAAATCTAGGTGAAAATATCACTCATCACCCTTATGGAACCTTTTCTTTTAGGAAGATTCCTTTCGGATTGTGTAATGCAAATGCTATATTTCAGCGCTAGATGATGGTCATATTTGATGGTTTGATAGAAAAGATCATGGTTGTGTTTATAGATGATTTTTCTGTGTTTGGTTCCTCTTCTAATGTTTATTTGTCTAATCTATCTGTTGTTTTGAAGAGATGTCAATAACCTAATCTTGTCTTGAATTGGGAGAAGTGCCACTTCATGGTGACAGATGAGATTATTCTTGGGCATCATATTTCGACTAAAGGATTGCAGGTTAATAGAGCAAAGGTTGTGGCCATTGAGAAGCTTCCACCATCTAAGAATGAGAAAGGAGAGCGGTCCTTCGTTGGACACACCAGATTCTATAGAAGATTTATAAAAGATTTTTCAAAATACTCCAAGCCCTTACCTCACTTACTTGAAAAGGATGTTCTTTTTATTTTTGATGAAGAATGTCTAACAGCTTTTCAGGTTTTGAAAAAGGCACCTATTATTGCACCTATCTTGATCACACTAGATTGGACTCAACCGTTTGTACTTATGTGTGATGCAAGTGATTTAGCATTCAGCTGAAGGAAAAGAAGTTCTACTCCACTATGCAAGCAAAACTTTTGATGCAGCATAAAAGAACTACACTGTCACTGAAAAGGAATTTTTAGATGTTGTGTATGCATTCAATAAGTTTCAATAGTATTTGGTAGGCATGAATACTACAGTGTACACAGTTCATTCTGCGATCCGGTACTTGATTGAGAAGAAGGAAGAGAAGCCCAGGATTATTAGATAGATCCTTCTTCTACAAGAATTTGATATGGAGATCCAAGACAAAAAAAAGAACGGAGAATGTTTTGGCGGATCACTTATCAAGGTTATAGACAAGGGAACATTGTGATGACTCTTTTGACTATATTGAAGAGATGTTCCCGGATGTGAAAATTATGGCAGTGATTGTTGAAGGAGCGGAGAGAGCTTGTGTAGTGGCTGCCCAAGGAATGGAACCCTAGTATGCAGATTATGTCAATTACATTGCCATAGGTGAAATTCCAAAAGGTCTCAATAGGTATCAACTTGCTTAACTCAAGAGAGATGTTGAGACTTTTATATGTTATGATCTGTTTGTCTACAAAATTTATACGGATTCTATCGTCAATAGGTGTGTGCCCGAGATGGAGATGGAGAGTGTTATTGAATTTTGCCATGCACAACCTAATGGGGGGAATTTTTTAGCTTAAAAAGACTGCAGCAAAGGTACTATAATTCGCTTTATATTGGCCTTTGTTGTTTAAAGATTCTGAATCCTATGTGGTGACATGTGATAGATGTCAAAGGATAGGGAATATAAGTAAAAGGGATGAGATGCCACTTCAACCAAGCGTTGTTGTAGAGATCTTCGATGTATGGGGAATCAATTTTATAGGATTGTTTCCCCCATCTATTGGAATCCTATACATCCTTCTTGCTGCTGATTATGTTTTTAAGTGGGTGGAAGTGATTCTAACGTGCATGAATGATTCAAAGACTATTTTATCATTCTTGAAAAAATATATTTTTGCCCGTTATGGAGTTCTTAGAGCACAAGTAAGTGATGGAGGTTAACACTTCGTCAACAAGTTCATTGAAAAAGTTCTCAAGGACTATGGTGTTAAGCATAGGGTTACTACACCCTATCATCCTCAAGAAAATAGGCAAGCGAAAGTCTCTAACTGGCAAGTGAAGCAAATCCTGGAGAAGGTAGTTTGAACCAACAGGAAGAATTGGACTATGAAGCTCGATGATGTCTTATGGGGTTCCATAGAGCATACAAGAATGTGCTTGACATGTCACCTTATCAAATTGTCTATGGAAAGCCGTGCAACTTACCGGTAGAAATTCAGCATTAGTCTTTTTGGACAGTAAGTAGTTTGAACGTATCCTTAAAGGAGGCTAAGGATTTGAGGTTGACGGATATCAATCAACTGGATGAGTTTAGAAGTCACGCTTTTAAGAACTCGGTGATCTATTAGGAGCGAATGAAGAAGTGGCATGACTCAAAGATCACTTATAAACAGTTCAAGGAAGGAGATGAGGTATTACTTTTTAACTATCATTTGAAGCTTTTCGTAGGAAAACTGAAATCAAAGTGGACGGGACTGGTCATTATCCATAGAGCCTGCGGAGGGGGGAGTTTTGAAATCATGGACAAAGATGGAGACATCATAGCGGCGAATGGGCATCAATTGAATCACTATGAGTTGCCTAATGATACTTGTGTCGTCTTTCAAGATACATTACATTAAGTGGTACCTTCGTGACTCTCCGACGTTAAACAAGAGCTCCTGTTGGCGGCTTTCGTGTGAGTAAAAATTTTTTATATTTAAGGTGCTTACTAATCGGCAATTATATCTCTTTGCAAATATAGTTTCAACTATAGTTTCTACTAAGTTTGGGGGAGTGTAATGTACTTACCTCATTGAAGCACCAAGAGTATAATATTTTCTATGTAACGTTTGCTAGGGGAGTTTTTTTTAGGTATATTGAAACTTTAACCAGTTTTGATGTATTAATTTTTTTGCAATTTGCCTAGTTTTCTGTGGTGTTTTACTTATTTTAGTATGAGCGGAGTATTATACATAATTTTTATATATTCTATGAGTGGTTCTCTAGCTTTTGTTTTGGGTATTATTGTGCTTGATGTTGTACTGGAGTTTGATTTTTACAGGGAAATACGAGAAAAGTACAAAATTGTAGAAGTTCGGATGTTTGTTCGACCAAACACTACTGTTTGGCCCGAGTTCTGAAGTCTCACAGTGGCCAAACAACGTGCCTGAATACAAAACCAACTTATAGAAGCTCAATCCGACTAGCAAGACTTGTTCGACCAGAACTTTGAGGTCGAACGATGGTCGAACTAAACATGGGAGAACATGGGGCAACTTTTCAGTTTACAGAGGTATCATTTGACCTCACACTGTTGTTTGACTAAGACATTTTGGCCAAACAAAGGTTGAACGAGGTCATATTTTAATGGGCAGGCTCGCACAGTTCGACCAGAAGCCCTAGTTCGACCAAACTGTTCTAGTCTAACTAGGTCTGGAATCATGAATAAAGGTTTGTTTCCGCGAGTTGTTTGACCTATTTCCATCACCCTTTCTCTAGCACTCATCCCGACTTGTGAGAACTATTAGCATTCGATCGTTTGATTAGCATGAGTCATTAGGGTTCCATGCATTTCTAATCCAGCAGAAGAAATAGGACAGAAACGTATTACCTTTCATCAAGGTATGTTGATGATGAACAACTGCAGAAAACAACCTTTTGATCTTTTGATATATTACCAAGTCCAATCTTGACGTCGTGTGGGCGACGATCTTCAGGATCTTCTCAATATGCTCTTTTCCTCTCTTTCACATCAAAGGTTGCAATCAGAATTAGGGTTGCCGGAGCTGAGATGACTTATTTATAGGCTACAATAGGGAACAAAAGGAGAAATTAGAGTCGGGCCTCCATTGGGCTTAAGTATCCAAGTTTAACCCAAAATGTATACTTAAATACAATAATAATAATATAGTCCACTAAAATATTATTACTGCACTGCCGCTCTAATCCCATAATTACATTATGGGCTCCTTATTATAAGCCGACAGTCTCCCCATGTTTAAGATATACAATGCCTATTAATTAATGAAGTTACTAACAACTTCATTAGTTAATATCTCATCTGAGAGTAGTACCACTTAACCTCATTATCATGCCGTAATTAATCTACTTGCAAGATTTACATGATAACCCTTATGAGCTGCTCAAGGAGACATCATCAATCTATACTGGACACGGATTACTTCTACAATCAGCAGCACATCATAGAGACAATACTATTTCCCAAATCACCGAGTTAATTGATTTAATATATAAATCTCACTCATTGATGAATCAAATAGATGAATATTGACTTACGTGTCGAGGTTACTGTATAGGGCTTAAGAGCATGAATATCCATAATAACTGAGATCAAAATCTCCTATATAGTAAGTATAAATCGAACGATCTCAAGTGGTCCTACTCAATACACACTAAGCATACTAATGTGATTTTATAGTCAAGATAAAGTAATACCAAATCACACTACAATCATCCCAATAGATAGTCCCCGTCTCTCTCAATTGTGAGCATCTATGAATACTTTATAAGGAAACTGATAATATGATATTCCGCGTATTGTCGCACAACATATTATCTACAGTATAAATTAAATGAACTTTTGCACAAACATATAAATAAATTATAATATGTAAAACATTTGATCATATGATTCTTATTTCAAATAAATTGTTAAAACATTGTTTCATACAAAAGCTAGACTTTTAGTATACAATCTAACAATCTCCCACTTACTAAAAGACTACGCTACCATATCTGCTGACATGCATCTAATCTCCATTCCTTCTACATGCCCATCGAACGCTTTCGCTGGAAGGCTCTTAGTAAAAGGATCGGCTAGGTAATCTTCAGATGCAATCTTAGCGACAACGACCTCCCCTCTTCTAACGATGTTTCGTATCTGGTTGTACTCGCACTCAATGTATTTACTCACCTTATAGGCTTGTTGAGGAGGATTTGCATTGAATTGAAGTACGTTCACATTTTGTCCTCCTTCCCCATCATGCTTTATCTCCACACGATTATCTTCTTGAAAATTCTCCATTAACTCACTATTTTTGGTTTTGTTCTCCTTTCTCTTTCTCCTCAAAGTGTTTTCAAGCTCTAGATCAATTGGTTCAACTTGATTCCCTTTCAACCTTGTTTGCATACACCTTCAAAATAAGAGAAATTGAAACAAGATTTTCAAAAGCAAATAAAATAAAATAAGATAAAAATAAAAAAAAATATCTCTATTAAGATTACTCAAAATGATCCTTCTTCAAGCTACTAGAAACCATTGCCTCCCCGGCAACTGCACTATTTGATTAGTCATTTTATAGTAGGGATGACCAATTAAAATAATTTATCGAACCACATGGAGGTAGGTAATAGTGCTTGAGCGATCTCATGTTTATTGTAATTTTATAGAGACGAATCATCAAAGAGATTGTTTGTTTAAACAAGTAAATAACAATAACCAAAGCAAGCAAGCAAACAATAATTAGCAAACAAGATAGATGGATGAAAAGTGGTTTTTCAAATTAAATAAAAGTGAGATCAACAACAATTAAGAAGTGGAAATTCTAATCACATGTTCTATCAAAGGGTTCTAAATTCTAAAAGATTTATCAATCTTTTTACAATTTATAATGCACATGAAGTGTTTGATGAAATGATTCACTCAATTATCCTAAGCACATAATTGATTTCTCAATCTAATCACATATTTAGAACAACTAAACACACAAATGATCATAAACCTCAAGATCTCAAACATCAATGATAGAAAATCTATTTACCCAATCAACATATGAATTCAAATATACAAATCCCAAAATTATCCAACAACTCTCATGTTGCTAATCTCACAAGGGAGATTAGCCT
Source organism: Pogostemon cablin (assembly GCA_023678885.1). Classification (NCBI taxonomy): domain Eukaryota; kingdom Viridiplantae; phylum Streptophyta; class Magnoliopsida; order Lamiales; family Lamiaceae; genus Pogostemon; species Pogostemon cablin. Next base: position 9,315,229 of record CM042986.1, read on the forward strand.
ACCATATTCATAAAGAAATTAACATAGACAATTAAATCCTTACAAATCATGATAAAACTATGAGGTTTAATACAAAGATTGAATGGAAACTCCCTTGATCTATCTTCAATGGTGATCTTGTTCCCTTCTTTACACTTTTCTCTCTTCCTTAATCCTTTTCTTTCACTTGGACGTAGAAATTGATGGTGGGATGATGGTAGATCCAAAGGATAAAGAATGGATGAAGATGATGGAGTGGAATAGAAGAAATGGTGTGTGAAGTGTGTGTAGGGCTCTGAATTTTTGGATCTAATAAAAAATATTGAAGTATTGGGTATATATACCCCTTGGGAAGCTTCTAAAAGGATTCTAATTTTCTTATAGAATTTCACACAACACGAGTCGTGCTTTGCAACACGGCCATAAGGTGGCCGTGTTGGGTGAATTGATGCTGACGCACGGCCTCTCCTTACAGGGCTGTGTTACACAACACGGCTCGTGTGCTGCAACACGGCTCATGTGCTATAACACGGGCACAGGGTGGTCGTGTTGGACGAATTGATATCGGCACAAGGCCACTTTCTTATCATATTATAGGTTTAAGCTCATTCACACATATTTCAATAAAAATACAAAACACAACCAAATAACACATAAATATGGATAAAATAATACGAAAATATATTATAAAAAACACTAAAATCTATGTGAAAATATCACTCATCACGCATCCGAGATGATATCCTATGAATGTTTGATCAAGTGGGGATTCATCGCTTCATGGAATTGAAGAAGCAGACATACTTCCATGTGACTGCTGAGGTGCTATGTTCAAAACTGTTAAAAAAGGTTTGAGCCATCTCCCGTATGAGTGTACATTCCAGCTTAGAGGTGAGATGAGGGTGTGGCTGGCTGAGGAGTTTAATGCACTGTTTCAGACTCAGAGAAGGATCTCGAGGAATGAGAATGAATTTTTCAATGCAAATAACTTCTGGAGAGAATATAGATTTTAAGACCAATAATGCTCGTGCTTCATTGTTTCGGAATTCTATACTCCGATATATGGATAGAGTCCTGAACAACACATTATTTCCCCGTTCTGAGGGGAGCTGTGTGTCGAGTGGTGAGTTATATACTCTCTGGTGCATGGTCAATGGAGTGAGGTTCAATGTGGCATCATACTTTATTCATCAGCTATACAGGTTCAAAAGTACTCCGTTTCAGAGAGTTAATATAGAAGGGTTGGTTACTACTATGGCTGAGTATTATCACATGGATTTCGCCTATATTACACCCATCCTTGAGGATCCAGACTTGGTTATGAGTACATGTGTGAAGGGTGAATTTGCTCATCTTCGCGATGGAGATTGGTTCTACACGTGGGGATCTAAGCCTTTTACTTTCATATTTTCGTTTGATGTGAGTGAGCTGACTTCTATCTGGAATGAGGTCAACAAGTTGATGAACACATTGGCACATGATGCTCTTTCGATCACTTACTTGATAAAAGGTGATTAGAGGACTGTAACTCAGATGTACTCTGATGGGATAAATGAGGAGCTTCAGAGGATTGTAGACGAATGGTAGTTTTAGCCACGACTATAGCCACAGCAGCAGCAGGAGCATGGAGCGGATATCAGAGATGGAAGTTTCGCAGCCACACGAGATGCCACCATGTCTCATTCCAGCGGTGCCATAGCAGCAGTGGCTAGTCCTGATGCTTATTATCAGGAGCAGTTTTCTTGATTCATGAGCATTTTGCCATACTGAATGCAAACCAGCAGGAGACAAATAGGCAGTTAGCATTAGCGAATGCAAACTATGCAGCACTGGATGCAAGGTACAACACACTGCAGAATAACTATGTAGAGATGGATGTTGATGAGCGCGAATTGGATAGGAAGATTAATAGTCTTCATAGAGATTTGGATCGATTGTGCTCGGAGATGAGTGATGGGATGAAGAAGAGGATGCGAACGATGATGATGATCCGGAGGATTAGGTTGCATCAGGTTTTTATTCTTTGTCTGTTTCATCTCATCTCTCTTCTCTTTTTCTATTTACAGGATGGGTATTTGTGGTGTGAGTGGTATGTATATTGAAAGTATGATGTGATGTTAGATTGAGATGTGAGGATTGATACTTGATGGTGGAATTGGTTGGAGATATTTGAATGGATTGTCATGATATGTGGGCTCTTGAGATTAGTATGTTGCATTCATATTTTACATGTGTTAATTTTTATTGATGAGAAGCATGTGTAACTTGATAAGTATGTGGATTTCGTTGTGAAATTTATCTTGATTGTATGCGAGGAGTACTTAGAATTCTATTTACCCATGTGAGAATTTAAGCCATATGAATCATGCTAGTTCATGATAGTCCACTTACTTTATGCTGTAGATAATATGTTGTGTGACAACACGTGGAAGATCATATCGTCGATTTCCTTATAAAGTATAAATAGATGCTCACAACTGAGATAGACGGGGATGATAGTTTATTCTTGTGAGAATCATTCATATGATAGTATTCTAGAACTTGGCTTGGCATTTGTGTGAGACTTATGATTAATGAGTTGCTAGGACATGATCTTAGGCCATTATTGTTTAATTGAGTCACTTAGCCAAAATTTTACCTTACCTCATAATATATGTATCATTGGAAACCCTTTTGAGCCTTAAAAAGTTTTTTCTTTGACAAGCCTTGATAGAAAAGCCTTATTTAACATTTACTTGAGCCTTGTTGAATACTCTATTCATTAGTAGAGAGTTGAGGTTTATAAGTATGTGATACCCGAGCTTTTCACTACTCATGTGCCAATATAATATAATTTATGTTATGTGCATTTTATAATTATGTGATAATTATGTGGCAATTATGTGATAATAATGTGGTAATTATGTGACAATTGATTTTACATTTTATTTATCTTTACATTTTAATTGAGACATCCTTGATAAAATGGTGATAATATGTGAATATATGTGTGCATAAATATTTACGTGCAATTATTTGGATATATAATATAATTATTTTATGTGTATAAATATATTATATCTTAATTATTAAGTATCACACGTGTTCTTGTAAGAATAATAGTGGGTAGAAAAATGTACACATATGTATTATATCTTAGCTATTAAGTATTGCACGTATATTCGTAATGAATAATAATAATAATAAGTTATTGCAATGCTTGTCGTGGCTAATTGACAGGCAAAAAAAATTATTTGGATGATTAGTTAAACATGTATTGCATGAGGGGTTTTTTTAAAAAAAAAATTACTACGTGGCTAAAATTTCACCATGAGTTGATTGGCACTCATCTCTAACTTCCCTCTATATATAGGGTTAGGCTTCACTTGAGATTAATTCTCAACATAAGCATTAACGATAAAAAAAAATAAAAAAAAGAAGAAAAGAGAGAGAAAAATAAAGAGGGAAGGTTCGTGCCGGGATGGAAGATAGGAGATTAGTTACAGTTCTTCACGAGGATGATATTACTGTCGGAGTCCAGGTAAGTAAAAGTTCAACTACAATGCATAAACATGTTGTTTGTGAATTATTTGTAATTAATATGTGATAATTATGTTATGAATTATTTGTAATTATTTTAATTACGATATGAATTATTTGAAATTAATTTGTTATACAAGTTGTGGATTTATGTGATTTGGAGAAAGTAGGGTCCATATTCAACACTATTATTTGTAAATTATTTGTGATAATTTTGCGATACAAGTTGTGGATCTATGTGATTTGAAATAATATCATTGTCCTATATAGATCTGTGTGATTGAAAATTGTTGAAAATATATTTGTATGACTTAAGAAGATATTGGTTATAAGGATATGTGGGATCCAAGATTAAGTTGTTATTTCAAAAAGAGATATGTGTGATCCAAGGTGAAATGGTTATTCTATAAATGGATCAATGTGATTGAGGTGACGTTGTTATTTCAGAAGTAGATTTGTGTGAATTGAAATTAAGTTGTTACTTGATTGTTATTAAATGTTGATATTGATATTGTAAATGGTTTATGATGCACATTTAATTGTTCTGGGTGCATACTATGCATAAACATGAAAAGTGTTTTCCTTAAAATTAATAAGATACTAATGGTGTGCGGCCACTATATATGCATCTCTGTCAGGGTTCGAAAAAATCATTCCCGACACTTTCTTAGGGGTTCGGAAAAATCATCCTCAATACTCTGCCAGGGTTCGGAAAAATCATTCTCGGTATTATATTCAGGGATCGAAATCGATCCGATACTAAGTGTGTCATGGGGATCCTACCACGTGAATATTTTTCAAAATAAAAGAGATCAACTAGAAAAATTAGAAAATAGGCGATAGAGAACTAAATGCATTTTCATGCACTAACATGCATGATCTCTATTTACTGAGATTTTGTCTCACTAGTTTATGCATTGTAGGTGAGTCTGTTGATGATTGAGTTTGTCATGTGACTGTGCAAGCTGTGGAGCTCCTACAGGGTTTTGAGCGGATGTACATAGATGACGACCTGTTGGGTTATGCCGTGGATTTATTTTGTTTCCGCTAATGTTTTGTTATGTCATATAATAAGTATTGTCACGAGTTTGTGTGGTTTGAAATGTTGTCAGAAACCAGTTACGTATGTGGAACTGGTGTGATGATTTTGGTTATAAATATTTTATGTGGAAAAAAAAAATTATGCAATTTTTATAATGATGATGTTTATATTAAATAGTATTTGTATTATAAGTTATGTAAGGTGGGTCGTGTCAAAGTACTAGCAAGAATGAAGAAGATAGAAGATTGGTTGAGAAGCATGAAAAAGATGAAGTATGGTTAAAATCTTGTTTAGTGGTAGTGCCCGAAACTTATACCCCGTCTGCTTAGAAGCGTAGTGCCCGAAATTGGTACCCTTGCTCATTGAAGAAAGATGATGTTGATGCTAAGGAAAAGAAGGAGAATTTAAACCACAAAGATCATGAGAATAAGATGGAGGCAAAGATGAAGATGAATGACGAAAAGCAAAACTCCAAGGTAATTCTCTACTAGTGAATTTGTCACTTTACCCAAATTTTTTCTACCTTTACCAAAGAGCCAATATTACAACTCAAAAACAAGTCCTATGTGATCCTAGTAATAAGTGTTCATTGTGTTTCTGGAGAAATTAGTATATAATGATCGTGTAATATTTTCTCTAGTTCCTGCGTTTATGAAAAAATAAGCTTGCGATATTTCTTCTCTAAGTTTCTGGATACATGAGGGCATTACTTAATTGTATACATTATTACTACTTAGTGTATTGGTTTTATTGATAATTTGATTTATAATCTAAGTTGATAATCGATGTTTTTTGTTCTTGAAGAAATGAGTGTTGAATAATGATGTATAATCTCTTCTCTAAGTTTCTGGATACACTCTTAAGTTTCTGATACAAGAGCAATCGATGATGTCGAATTCCATATTTAATTAACTAATTGTAGAGTACATTTTTACTACTTAGTGTATTAGTTTTATTGGTAAATGTATATTATTTATAATCGATGTTTTTGTGTTTTTAGTGTATACTAGATATTATCTATCCGTCCATTGGAATTAAAGTGTATTACAGTTATATATTTTTAGACTGTATTTGAATTGAGTAATTTCATATCCAATAGATTTGAAAATGAGTGGATTTTAAATCAATTCATTTGAATTTCATTATTTTATTACATTATGAATTTTTGAAAGGATTTCAAATTTATAAAAATATTTTTAAAATAGAATTTTTATATGATAAATAAAAATAATAAAATTTTATTATATTAAATATTAAAATATAAAATTTTATTAAAAATATTTTTTGTTGGAGGAAACTCTACCACCCAACCTTCCCCTACCCACCCCACCTCCAAAAGAATTTTTCTTTATAAAATTTTAAATTTTAATATTTAAATAATAAAAGTATTATCACCCAACCCAATCCCTTACCAACCCAAACCCCCCACCACCTCATTTCACCCATACCCATAATAAAAGAAGAATGATACATCAATGATTGAAAATAAAAATAAGATCAATAAAAGTATAAAAGATAAATAAAGATAACAAAAAATAAAAAAAGAAGAATGATAACTCAAAATAAATTAATCAAATCAAAGTAAAATATAAAAGATAAAATAAATTAAAGTAGATTAGAAATAGTGTGAAAGTGAAATAGCGAAGAAAAAATGAAGAAAAAAAGAGAGTAAGGATTTTATTAACTAATGAAAAGGTTTATATAGAATGATTTGAAAGAATAAACTATCGTGATTGAAAGCAATCAACGACGTAGATAAAAAGGTGAAAAATTACTAAACATAGCGTTGAAATATTTGAATTATGAAAATTAGTATATTGATTGACAATTAGTAGAATTTATGCCAATAATATTTTCATATTTATCAAATTTATATTTTTAATTAAAAATAAATAAATAATTTATTATTAGCATAAATAGAATCTATGATTGAGACCAAAAGTAATAGACGGTCAAGATTAAAATTAAAGATAAAAATAAAAATTATATTTGTTTATATATATATTAAACTTATTAAAAATTAGTCAAATATGCCAAAAATATATCTCACATTTACCAAATTTATATTGTAAAATAAAAAATAGAAGTTAAATAATAAAATCCATTGGGAGGATTACTACTAGGTATACAAAAAAACTCTTAATTACTATGAGATACAAACATACAAAAGTATTACTACTAACTACAAAAATATACAGTGATATTCAAATATTACCCTTACAAATGTGCTGCACATAAATATTGTTTGCAGCAAGTGTTCATGTCCAGCAAAGTGTGTGCAGTAGAAAAAAAGTGTTGCAGCAAAAAAGTATGTGCAGCAAAAATGTGATTGTTCGGCGGTGGTCCGGCGGCAGTGGTGGCGGTCCGGCAGTGCTCCGACAGCAGATTCCGATGGCGGCGGCTGGTGATATTTTCCAGTGATCGGGCGGCGGCGGTCCGACGTGTGGTCCGGCAGTAGGTGGGGTTTGTGGTTTAAATGTGTATAGGTTTAGGGGTATATTTAATATTTTACTTTAATATTTTATATATAATAATTATTATTTTAAATCAATATATCTAGTAGTAATTAGGGGTACAAAGTGTGTACCTTGAAGTAATTAATCCAATCCATTATTAGCATAATTAAATTTTATGATTGAAATCTCAGCATTATTTCGATCGTCAAGATTAAAATTGAATTATTTCTAAATAGAGTAAAATTGATAGAAAAAAAAGTATAAGTTTATGTTTACTTTTATATATGTATATATAAATAATTGAATCTTTAAATTTAAGGAGAATGATTGAACCTGGATTATAAATAACATGAAAGTAGAATATGCAAAATAAAAGAAAAAAAAAGCGTTAATGGAAAAGAAAAACAAAAAGAAGAGCAAAAGATAAAATATTAAAATATAAAAATATGGTTCATATAATTATTATAAAGGAAACACAAAAATTGACGAAAAAAAAATAGACAAAAAAAAGAAAAGAATGATACATGATTGGACTTACCAATAAGATCAAATATGAGAATGATTGAACTTAAAAATAATATCAAATAAAATTATAAAAAAGATAAAATAAATTAAATTATAAAAATAAGGTTTATAGAATTATTAAAAAAACACAAAAATCGAAGAGAAAAAAATTACATAACAAAAAATTAAAAAATATAATGATACCTTTAAGGGATTGAACCTGCATATAAGATCAAATAAAAATATAAAAGATAAAACAAATTAGAATAGATAATAAATAATACTTATGAAAGTAGAATATGTAAAAGAGAAGAAAAAGAAGAAGTATTAGAGAGAAAAAAATAAAAAGAGAATGATAGAGCCTATAAATAAGATCAAATATGAGAATGATTGAACCTAAAAATAATATCAAAGTATAAAAGAAGATAAAATTAATTAAATTATGAAAATTAGATTTATAGAATTATTAAAAAAATATAAAAATCGAAGAAAAAAATAAGATATAAAAAAATTAAAAAATATAATGATACATTTAGGAGAATGATTGAACTTGTATATAAGATCAAATAAAATTATAAAAAATAAAACAAATTAGAGTAAATTATAAATAATATGAAAGTAAAATCTGTAAAAGAGAAGAAAAAGAAGAAACATTAACGAAATAAAATTATAAGATCAAATATGAGAATAATTGAACCTAAAAATAATATCAAATAAAAGTATGTATAAAAGAAGATAAAATAAATTAAATTATAAAAATATGGTTTATAAAATTATTAAAAAACACACAAAAATCGATGAGAAAAAAATAAGACAACAAAAAATTAAAAAAGTATAATGATACCTTTAGGAGAATAATTGAACCTGCAAATAATATCAAATAAAAATATAAATGACAAAACAAATTAGAGTTGATTATAAATAATTTGAAAGTAGAATTTGTAAAAGAGAAGAAAAAGAAAAGGCATTAGAGAGAGAGGGAAAAAAAGAGAGAAAATAAGAATTTGATTAGGTTGAAAAGATTTATATATAATGATTTTAATGAATGAACGATTGTGGATTGAAAACAAATATTTATAGAGACGGTTCTAATTAAAATAAAATTGATACAATATTAATTGAAATTAAGCATATGTTGATTAAAAATAAATTAAATTTATATTGTTAAATTAAATCAATAAAAAAGTAAATTTTAAATAATAAAAGAATACATTGTTAGTATAATTATATTTTATGATTTATTGAAATCAAAGAAAAATTATATGCCCTATGTATATTAAATTAAATTATAATATATGAATATTGATTGATATATTAATTTAAATTAAGTATATATTAATTAAAAATTAGTTAAATATGCTAAAAATATCTCTTATATTTAGCAAATTTATATTGTTAAATAAAAAAGTAAAATTTTAATAACAAAATCCATTATTATTAGTATAATTATATTAGATTTTATTATTGAAATAAAAAACATTAATTGGATAGTCAAGATTAAAATTGAATTATTTATAAATAGAGTAAAATTGAAAAAAATTAAAAAGAAAAGTAGAAGTTTAGGTTTGATTTTATATATTTATAGATGTTATATTAAAGGGTTAATTATGTCAAAAGTCTCAAACTTTTTGCGAATTTCAAATTAGTCCAAACTTTTAAATATTTACAAATAAGTTCCTGACCTTATACTTGTTTTGCAAATTAAGCCACCGGGCAGCTGGAGCTTGCGCAGTGGCTGAACTGTCCATTATTTTCCACATCACCTATCCAGGTGTAAAATAAATTAAAAAATTAAAAAAGGACGAAACGACATCGTTTAGAAGAATTCCCAAAAAATCTGAGAAAAAGCGAGAATTGCATGCCGGAAGAAAGAATTCACGTCACCTTCATTGCTGTAAACACTCTACACTACTGGAATTACCGCCAATCGCTGCTCAGTACATCGGAACCCACCGATGTTCAACGCTGCTTCTCGCTGGATCTACCGACAAACAACCGCCGTCGATCATCTTTTGTGTGCACACCTTAAGAAGACCACCATCTAAAGATGGATGGCCGTGGCAGTGCATCCGCATGCCCAACTTGTGTATTGCCCTCGTGTTCTAGCTAACCAGAGAACTAGGGCATAAGTTTAATGGCGAAACCGTAGAGTGGCTGTTACAACAGGCTGAACCGGCTATAGTGGCCGCCACCGGAACTGGCACTGTTCCGGCCAATTACTCCACCCTTAGCGTGCCTCTCCGCAGTAGCGGAACTGCAATTTCAGCGAAATCTGCCCACTCTTCCTCGGTATTGGCACCGCCGGAATGTTGGGGTTCCATCACCAACTCACCTCAAACACAGACCTACATGAGAATTACACTAGAAAATGGCTGAAAGAAAAAGCAACATCGCCAAAACGCAAGAGGAGCATAAACCCATTTCATCTCCGGCCATCCAGGGTCCCTCCGTCATGTGGACAGTGGCACCAGCTGCCAGCAACATGGGAAACGCTTTCTGGATGTTCCCAGTGAGCGGAGGAGGCGCTGCGGCGCATCAAGAATGGCAGTATAGGAGAAGCTCTATGTTTTCGGGCGGCGCAGGAAGGTTCAACTAGGTTCAGATATTGCAGCCGTCGGCGAGACACACGGACGGCAGTCGATGGCGTACGATTTGGCTGTTTGTCAGCAGATCCGGCGAGAAGCAATCTGTGCGGCGACAGGTTCTGGTGATTTTAGTCTGTAAGGCGACAAGTTATGGTTATTTTTCTCAAATTTTGGAAACGTTAAAGACGAAGTCGTTTCTATCTTTTTTTTCTTTTTTTTATTTACAGCTGGAGGGATGACGTAGAAAAAAATGGGCAGGTCAGTCACCGGGCAAGCCTCCAGCTGCTCGGTGGCTTAGTTTGCAAAACGAGTATAAGGTCGAAAACTTATTTGTAAATATTAAAAAGTTTGGACTAATTTAAAATTCTCGAAAAGATTGGGACTTTTTACGTAATTAACTCTATATTAAATAAATGTATTACTCTTTATTTTTTATTGAATTATCATTTTCCATGTAAAAATATTATTAAATTATATTGATTTTTAATACACTTTTAATAATAGTGTATTAGTTTTAACACTAATACTTTGATCATTGCATTGCACGGAAATGTGTTTAATATATTTTATTTTTTAATGTTTAATACTAATTTTTTAAAGACGAATAAAGTTATAGAACCAATCTAAAAAAATGTATAATCGTGAAGTCTTGCTGATTAACTAAATTTGAAGATTGAATATTATAAAATTAAATTTTATTTTCTTTGAATTTTTGTTTATTTTATGCTTAATACGTTGAGTTTTGTGAACAAGTTATTCATGTGTGTTAATTTGTTTATATTCGTCGTATTTATTTTATATCAATTTGATAAAATTATGTCTTTCCTATATATTTTGATGTCTTACATGTTTATAAATGTTAAATTTTAAAGTGGTTATTGAATTATTATCCAAAATTTTAATTTAATTAAATAAAATTAAAAAATGATTAATCTTTTGATCAATATAATATTTTAAACAAAAAAACATCATTAATTTTTGTTTGAGCTATAGACATTTGAACAACAGATAAATTTGAAAGATCTATCAAGTAAATATTCCCTCCATGTCAAACTCTATGCTATGAAGGTAATAAGTAACGCAGATACAGATCATCAGGTACATAAGGATGGAATATAATGAGTACTCATATAATATTTTTCACATTTCTAAACACTTCCCTAAAAAGCATAATTCTTGCAAATGGTCTTGTCATCACACTCTTTTTTCTGCATCATTATCTTCAATCCTTTTTACTTGACATCAGTAAATGATGGACCACAATATCAAATATTTTATAGAATGTAACTTATTGATATCTAGTTTTTTGACCGGTGTGTTGCATAGGAAGTGATTTTTCACAATGTAATATAATTTTTTTAAGAAAATTATTAAAAATAATAATATTAATTTATATTGTATTTAATTTTTTTTATATATATGTAGAGACAACTGCATTTTTTTTTCAAAATTACATTTAAGAACAGTATAATAATTATAGTAGACCTATATCTTAAACAATCATCAAACATTTCTAAATATTCCCTAAATATATAATTTTTGCAAATCGCCCTATTATTGATTTCATTTTTACATAATAAGAACTTTTTTGCTGTTTTATTTTATTTTTAAATAATAATAAGATCTTCTAACCTTTCTTGCTTGTGAATCTAGACACTTTTACGTGCAATTGACATGAACTAAAAATAGATCTTTTTAAGAATAGTCCAATCATAGCAATAACCCATGAGCACGGGAAGAAATTTTCACAATTATACAAATTAGAAATATATTTAATTTCTTCTTACACACACTTTAAAGTTATTGAGAAATAACAATTTTTTATTATTATCTAATTTAAGTGTCTAACTATGGTGCACCAGTTACATCGGTGCACCTATAATATTTAAGTCTTTAAATCTTATGTAAAATGAGTATCTCACCATTAGATTTAAAATTTTCAAATTTAAAACAAAGTATATAATTACTCCTACACTTTAAATTTAGCCTATAAAACCTTAGGTGTACACTCCAAAATTACTCCTAATTTAATTAATAAAATATAATATCGTAATGCATTTTGAAAAGACCTAACCTTAATTTTTATTTAATATAATATTAATCTCTAACAATACATCACATGTTTCTTAATATTTCCCTAAAAATATAATTTTTGCAAATATCCTCATATGTACGGTTATTTTTTTCAATAAAATGCACGCTCTTAAGTTCTCTTTAAAACATGCTTTGATAATTGTCACAACAAAAAAACATTAATAAGTTAATAGATTATTTAATTGAACATACAATAAAAGAACTAAAAATATTGTGAATCATTAAAAACTTGAGCATTACAACGCCTCAAGTACTACTAACAGTAACCAATTCATTATCCAATCACAAATAATGATATTTTTTGCAAACATAATAGTAAATATTTAAATTTAATATTTTTTTGCAAAAGTTTTAATATTTAAAGTTAATAAAAATAAACACCAAAATTATTATAGTTTTGATATTTTTATATTCTCCTCAAAAATTGAATAGTAAATATTTACTCTGGTATATGATGCAGTTGAGAATAGCTGTTTATTGCATTCTTGTTCTCTGAATTAAGTTGATGAGAAAAAAACCAACAAAGAAAATATATTTATCTTGCATCCTGGAATTTTGTTCGGAGAATATGAGAAAGAATTATTTGTATTTTTATCTGTTAAAAAATGTAAATTAATTCCAACATTAATTAGTAATTATTATGCAAAATACAGTTTAAAGAGCCAAAAACTAATAGATAAATCAGTCATTAGAAAGGATATTTCATTAATTAAGATAATCTATCTTCCTTTAAAAATACCTACTAATTTTTGCAAAGTAGTTTAGCTTGAAAGTTTTATAAGAATTAAATTAGCTTGTGTAAAATAATATCAAATAAAATCAATCCATAACATTAGGAGCAAATTATCAAATACAAAATTAAGAATATAAATTTGTTATTGCATCATTTTCAAATAAAAATGAATAGGATGAGAAAGAAAGAAACATGAACTAACATTGATTACTCAAACTATAATGTAGCACAAATAGCAAATCATAATAATGCACTTACTACTCTGTAAATGTAAAATATAAAATCACACACAATAAATTGGACAAAATATGTAAACATAAGAAAGTTTACCATTAATTCATCATATTCACTCCATATTTGTGGCACTATTAATAAGATAAAAGAATTACTATTAAAGACGAATCTTGGAAAATTATATGCATAAGTAAAGTTATGATGTTACAAAACAAAGTCGGTTGAATAATAATTGAGTCAACTTAAATAAGGTAATTAATATATAAATAATTAGAGCTATTACACCAATTAAGTTATGGTATATGACAATAGATTCAAATAATATTAATGATATTTTTACTAAAAAAATAGAAAGATTGAGGGAGCAGTTTTAGTATGTAATTATTGATTGAATTATTTGATGAGATTGAACATTACAACATTAAAACTTATAAAATTACGATAATTAAAGCGCATAGTATCGATAGTTACCCAATATAATATATATTTTACTTAAAATCTATATATTGCTCGACCAACTCATGGCTTCAGTGTGTACACTGATGAATGCAATATTTCTCTCTTCTTGCATTATTGAGAATTATTTAGTCTCTAACTTCGAAATACTCTAACATGATGCTAATTGAAAGAGAGAATTACTTGAACTACAATATTGAACAAAGAAAAAGAGTGACTTACAAATGAGGGTGCCCATGGGGCTGTTTAAAACTTCATTAGGGAGATTTAAAAAGTAATCTAGTATTGAAGCACCAGGCAGGAATTGAGCAACCTCACTACTAAAATTGTCAATTATGATACAGCAGATTATAAGTTTCAGCTGTGTAGCGCGGACCAATCTCTTCCAAGTACATCTCAAATGCACCCTTAAGTACACGCTTCACACCAAGATCTACTACTTGGATTGGAGTCCCATATGGAGTTGTTCCAACTGGAGCACTTTGTATACCACCTCCAAAATAATATTCATTGCCATATATCACTACCCCAGTATGCCTCCAAATTAAAATTTAATATCAAGTAACAAAGTCATTCCAGAAATTGCCATGCATTATGATGAGAGTGCAAATTCACGTATTATAGACTCTGATTCGTGTGAAAAGAGGGTATGATTTAGTCTATTATTGAGACGAATCAGGTTGTTTACGGAGAATCCATGAATCGGGGTTGGTAAGGTTATTTTGAGCATATATGCATAGGAAAATAGGTCTAGAAGGCTCGGAATTGGAAGATACGATTTTTGAGGCAAGTTTCGAAGGCAACTCCGGTTCAAGACTATGCTCGACCTCTATTGCTTTGGTCGAACAAGGTGGGCAAGTCGAATGGAATGTGCAAAATTGTCCAGAAGGGTTGCTCGACCTGGAGGTGTTGCTCGACCAACATTAATGTGGTCGAGCAGATGAGCGAAGTCGAGCAGATTGTGAAAATCGTCCAGTGAGCTTGCTCGACCAGCTGCTCGAGTTCGAGGCCTTGCTCGACTTCGCTCGAGGCATGGTATGTTTGCTGTTTCTATTTAAGGTAATTCCGGATGTCTTTTACTAAATTTGACGTGTGCTTCAAGCAAAAGTCCATCCTAAGCCTAAGAGGAGGTTACATTAGTATAAAAGAAGTGCTTTCGCATGAGAAAAGGGGGACACAATCATTCATCATCCATCCACCACTGAAACCCTAACGTCATCCGAAGGGATCGTGAAGAGAGGCGGCTGGCGCGTCAAGTAAGATCATACCAAACAACCATGATTGTTCCTAGATCAATCATGGGCTAGAACCACTCTGGTAGTTCTAAAGTTATGAAAGTTTTATGAGTTAATTGAATTTCCATGTGTAAACTCCGTACAACACTACTTGTGGTGTATTATAAGATTGTGCTTTTTTAATTCATACTCACGGTTCTTTTGTGCATCATTAACTATTATGTAGAGTCTGAATGCATACCTTGGTTATTGATTGAGTGCATTCACCGCTGAGCACGATTACATGTTATAATTCTAAGTAAAGGGATTCCAAAGTCTTATTAGAACTATCTTATATAGATATTTGTTAATTGAATCTTATTCGGGTTAATAAGTAGGATAAAGAGTATAATGTCATAGTACCTATAAAGGGCGATTATATCGGGTTAGAGTACTAAGTGCACGGGAAATAATTGATATTGATAGTACCTAGAAAGGGAGGTGAATTATATCTCTTGCTCCAAGGATATTCACACGTGTGATACGCATGTTTACTTGTATTTATAGGGTGAACATGCATGGTTTAGTGATGCGTCCATAGACCACAAGGCAGGGTCGGACAATAACGCATGGAAAGAAAATTAATAAGTAAAATCGGATGCCCGAAGAACTACCTAATTTCTTATTTGATCACAACCGTATTTTCTATTGCTTATTGTTTTATTGCTATTTAAGTTACTTGCTATTTAATTTCATAACAATTCAAAACAAAATTGCCAAACATAATCTTAGTAAATTAGAACATAATCAAACTGATAATAATCCGTCTCTTGGGTACGATAATCACTTGGTCACCTATCGAAACTACAATTGGTATACTTATACTTGAGGATTAATTTTGTGTGTTGAGAAAATGCCCATCAAGTTCTTGGCACCGTTGTCAGAGACGAAATTAATTATTAGTCTATTATTTCTAGTTTAATTGAGATTATATTATGCTTGTCTTTGATTTCTAACACTTACTCGTCTTAGGTGTATGCTCATGAGATCTAAAACAGGTACATTAGAGCCTTATAATCCAGAGATTGGAGCATCGTCGAGTAAGACAAAGAATAAGAAGAATAAGAACAAGAAAGTAGATCCAACTGAAGCTCTTGATTTTGGAGTTGAAGTTGACATGCTGAATTCGAAAACGATTGAAGCTACAACCGAAGATAATTTAGAAGTAGAGACAGTCAACATGGCAGCGAATACTGATACACTTGCCATCCGTGAAGTCTTTAAGAACAACGGAGGGGACAATGCTGGGCTGTTAGGAGCAAGAGGGATTGGAGCCGATTTTGATGTACACCCTACTCTTATCATCATGGTTGAAAGGAATCTCTTTTCTGGGGGAACCTTTGAAGATCCTCAACAACATCTAAATAAGTTCCTTGGTTATGAAATTACACAAAAAGATGCAGGAACTCATGAGGATGCGAGCAAGATAATATTATTTAAGTTCTCGTTGAATGAAAAAAATGAGAGATTGGTACGATAATCTTGATATTGATGATTGTGATACATG
Organism: Pogostemon cablin; assembly: GCA_023678885.1. Taxonomy (NCBI): domain Eukaryota; kingdom Viridiplantae; phylum Streptophyta; class Magnoliopsida; order Lamiales; family Lamiaceae; genus Pogostemon; species Pogostemon cablin. The sequence continues at coordinate 9,331,612 of CM042986.1, forward strand.
GGAGAAGTTGAAAGTGAAATTCTTGGAGAGATACATGCCACCTTCAAAGGTGTTCAAGATGAAGTAAGAAATCAATCAATTTACTTCCATGGTAATGAGAAATTTCATGAAGCTTGGGACAGGTTCAAGGACATGCTTCGTAAGTGTCCACAGCATGGGCTATCTAAAGCTCAATATATCAATATATTCTACAATGGGTTGGATTGTGATTCTCAAGTGTTACTTGATGCTTCTTCTAATGGAGCATTGCTTACGAAGTCACCAATTGAGGCCGAGAAGCTTTTCAAGGATATTTCAATGAATTCAAGAGATTGGCCGACTGATAGAGTGAGAGGCATTTATGTCCTTGGTAAAATAGCACAAGTTGAGCATACTATGGTGAAGTCAGGAAGAGATGATGAGATCGTCTCTAGCTTCACTAATATTAGTAAGTTACTTGAGTCTCAGCAAAAGTAGATCACTGATATATCTCAGAGAGTACCAATGATGCAGCAGGATGGTAGCTAAGAGAGGAGATCGAGGATGAAAACTACGACATGGGTCAAAGTATTAAAGGAACTAGGAACCCGAATCAAGAAAACCAGAATTATCAGGGGAATTACAACAATCGTGGTCCCCCGGGTAATTACCAACAACCAAGGAGGCCAGAGTTTTCATGGAGCAATCCGAATACTGTGGTGCAACCTCCTATTGGTGTTGATCAGGGGAGAAAAGATGGAAAAAAGGAAGCTTAGCTTTGAGGATACGTTGAACAGGTACATGGCGAGGAATGATGCAAGAGTAGACCGTCTTGAGGCTAAGTTAGAAAATAAGATTCATGATAATCATAAGGACTTCTCTACAAATGTGAAAGACCTTATGTTGTTGATGAGGGAGATGGCTGAGAATGTAAACAAATTGACTCAAACTATTGAGAAAGAGAAGTTTCCATCTCAAAGTATTGGGAATTCAAAGTCTTGTCATGCCATCACACTGAGCTCAGAAATGCAATATGAAGGTCTGATGATACCGGCAAGTGAAATCGAAGTGAGCAGAGATATTCGACCAGACTGGATTTGCTCGACCAGAACATCTGGTCGAGTAGAGGTCGAACAACTTCTGGAGAAATATAATTACGATACTCTATTTTTTGACCAACTATTTGACTTGCACAACACCGTTCGACCAAATCACCCAGGTCGAATGAAAGTCGAACAACAACAATGTGATGGGAGCTCGCGATCAGGCAATCTGTTCCACCAATACCTATTTGCTCGACCAATCCATCTTGGTCGAGCAGAGGTTGAACAACACGTCCAGGAATAGAGTATGCAAACAGGCAATCTGTTCGACCAAAACCCATTTGCTCGATCAAACATCTAGGTCGATCAGAGGTCGAGCAACACGGCTCAGAGTCGAATTCGATACCGAATGCAACACCTGCTGATCGGAATACTCCAGTTACATCTGTAGAGCAGAATACTAAGCTTACACTAGTGGAAAAGGAGTGGGAAAGAGCCAAGAGATTGAGAGCCGAGATGGATAAAGCGGAGAAAGTTGAACGTGATGAACGTGAAAAATGACAATAATTTTAATAAAAAGTAATAAAATATCTATAAAAAGTGATAACCCTTTAAATAAAATAATTTTCAACCATTTTAATAAGTGATAATATTTATTTATAATAAAAACCTAATTATAAAAGAAATACCCCCTCCGTCCCATGAAAGATTGCACCCCTTTCCTGGCACGGAAATTAATAAAGTAGTGACTTTTAGGGGTATAATGTATTTTTTGGTAATAAATAAGTGATAAAGTATATTATGTGTGTTAGGTAGGGGTAGTTTTTTTAAATAAAGTGCATGGAGAAGGGTAATTGTGTTTGACTTTTTGCTTTTTTAGGGATGTGCAAATTTTTGTGGGACAACCCAAAATGGAAAGTCTGTCATCTTTCTTAGAGAAGAGGGAGTATATATATAATATTTTTTACAATTTCAGAGGCGTGAAATACCCCCACGGAGCTGAACTTGGAAGCTTTCTCTCCACCGTATCTGGTCACCCGCTACTCCTACTACTGCCATTCGATTTGTGGTACAGCCCTAACTGATGGTGATGACGAATTTCTAACAGTAGGGTATGATGTTGACGGTGGCGCCTAGCTGGTGGCCAGATATGGTGAAGAGAGGGCTTCCAAGTTCAGCTCTGTGGCGAAGTACCCATGGAGCTGAGCTTGAAAGCCCTCTATCCACCACCGTATCTGGCCACCCGCTACTCCTACTACCGCCCTTCGATTCTATCAATAGAAGGCGCCACCAACAACGTCATATCCTACGGTCAGAAATTCGTAGTGCAGCCCTAAGCTGATGGAGATGACCAATTTCTATGACGTTGTTGGAGACCTTATGATTATGACTTACGCTTCAGGCATGTACTTGATTTGGGGGACGATGATCGTTGCCTCTGTCCATGCCGCTGGATTGATTCACAAGAGTACGTCTGTCCAATTTTAACTCTCCTCACAATTGTTGGAGTGGGATATATTTATACCCCAAAACTTCTCTAGGGTTTGTCCACCAAATTCAATCGCTAATCATCATCCAACCCGTTTAAGTAATTCAAAAAAACTCGCTGAATGCGTTAATTTTGAATGCCAAAATCTTTGCTTATTCTAACATATACTTTCCCTATTAAACATACTCGTTTGTCATCAAATTCATCGCTAATTACTTTTGGGTAAAATCGTCTCAGACCCTATGAGATGAATCCTCATCCAATCCATTTAAGTAATTAAAAAAACTCGCTCAATGCATTAAATTTGAATGCCAAAATCTTTGCTAGTTTTAACTTATACTTTCCTTATTAACCTTTTATTTTTTAGATACTCTATTATGGGATGAGTTTTTTTAGACGGGTTGTGAGATTGAATTTACCACGAAAGTATATAACATTACATATGTAAAGTATAGCACTACAAGAAAATACTCTTTTTTTATCAATGGAATTTACTTATTGAATGGATTCCGTTGGTAATTACCAACCAATTCCCAACTAAAATTAAATTTACTCCCTCCATCACCTTTAAAGAGGGTATTTTTTCATTTTGAGCGTCCCACCCATAGAGTCTCATTTTCTTTTTTACATATATGAGACTCACACAAACTTATTAATACAATTAAAATATGGGACTTACACCCCACTAATATAATTACCCACTACGTATTAAATAATAATATTCCTTAATCCACTTGTCAAAAAACAAAAGACTCAGAGACACAGAGGGAGTATGTGATTGCAACGGAATATTACCAATGGAATTCATTCATTTGGTAATTACCAAGGGATTGTCAATGAAAAATAAATTAGCAAAGGAATAGCAACTGAATATTACCAACGGAATGGAATGAATTCTATTGGTAATTAACAAGGGATTGGCAACGGAAATTAAATTCGTATGATAGCAACACAAAAGCAACATAATATTTACTAAAAGAATAAATTCCATTGGTAATTACCAATGAATTGCCCACAGAAATTAAATTCGTGTGATAGTAACAGAATATTTACCAACAAAATCCTTTGCTAATTTTCAAGGGATTGCTAACAGAATAAAGATGGAATATTTACCAAAGGAATGAATTTCGTTAGTAATCACCAAGAGATTATCAACGAAATTCATTCCATTGGTAATTACTAAGAGATAGCCAATAGAATATTTACCAACGGAATTAGTTGCTAATTACCTTTTTTCTTAATTATAAACTATTTTATAATATTAGAGTAACAAAATAATGGTCATTAGATTAAGAAAATAATATTAGCCACCCCTATCAAAATAATTGAAGCTCTTTAAATTTATGAGAAGAAAAGGACTTTTTCCATGTCTAGAATAAACCTCTTCAGAGTGATCGCGTGCTAAAGAAGAGTAGAATCACATTATAATGAGAATATTCCAATTAAATAACATCCTCTTTATTTCGCATGATGTATGACAAAGGGTTTAAGAAATATGATACTGGTAAATTTTATTTAAAAGGATAAGCAGAAAGTTCCAATATATGAATGAATTATGAAGTGTGCATTTTTAATAGATTAGATTAGATGTTTAAATAATATTCTAATACTATAAATAAACATAGGGTGGAGATTATTTGTTAAATGGTCATTAAAAATAATTGTTAATACAAAGAAATTTCATATTCTTTCATCCATAGAGGAGAATTGGGAGGAGGAAATTTTGACAAGGGAGAAGGCAATGCCCTAAGGTTTTCTAGTTCTATACATGTCTTGTCATGATCTTCAAACTCATCATCAAAACCACATCTCCTAGGTGGGGCAAGGACAATCCAAGGAGTGTATGCCATGTGTCCGTACCAGTATGATACAACTCAAAAGTAGTATCAGCGGATGCCGGATGAAAGGGATCTATAAAGAGAAATTGTCAAGGTATAACCAAACCCACAATTAATCCTCTAACTTTTAAAGTTTTCAATTTTTGTCATTTTTAATCCAAATTTAGTACAATTAGTTTAATTTTGATCTATTGAAACCAATTTTAGTCCAATTTCCTAAAATAATTTCACAACCCATCGGAGAGTGTTCGGTGGCTCAATTTTGGGACGTTTCCGGCGACACCCATTTAGCAAGATCCCACAGTGGCATAAAAATCACCTCTTTCAACTGCCACCCCCATCAAGTCTGTTCCACTTGCTTAAGAAAGTGAAAGCCTGTTCAACTACCAGCGATATGTCCCATACAAATTCTTTGAGGATTACTGTCTTGTTCACCACCATTGTTGCCAACCGCACAGTCGCAGGGCCAATGTCGGAAATGCGAACCCACCACCAGTGACCATCTTCTTTTGCTTACCCTCCAATGTCGCCGCCAAACATTGAGACCGCTGATCTGTTGCTTCTCACCACCAATCCGTCGGCCTCACGCAGCCGTCGTCTGTCGATCGTCGAGCCATGTTCTGACACCGCTGTCGGAGTCTGTCGCCTTCGCATTCCGCCAAGATCCGTAATAAGGCAAATAATAAATTATTTTGACCATATATATTTAGTAAATATTCTTTATTGATGTTGTGCTTCGTGCTATGGAGGGCTCTGCCTCTCAAATAGCCTTCACTGTCGATCGCAACACCCAACCGAGTCGTGGATCATTGTAGGGCTAGGGTCAACCCGGTAGTGGCCCTCGCTCTATGGGTCATAATAGTACTCCGGGACAAAATTATGATCGTGGCTCGAATTTTGGCATAGGGCAAAACTCAGGCTATGGCGGTTCTAGGGGCTCCTACTCTGGCGGTCCAACTCATGGCACTTCTTAGGGATCAAACAACATGGGGCATAGGTCTTATATCCCTCATTGTCTGATATGTCGTGAGGAGCATTATGCAGATAAATGCCATAAATTCCTTAGAGCTAGCCAGGCTATTTCCTCTACAAACTTGGCACGTGCCTTCACTTCCTCGTGTAATATTTCGAACTCAACTCCCGATTGGTTTCTTGATTCCGGTGCTTCTGCACACATGACGAATCATTCTGCAGCCCTAGACACCTATGACTCTTATTCTGGTAACGTTGTCTGTAATTGTTGGTAACGAAAATTCTTTAAATATCTTGCATATTGGTTCTCGTGAATTGTCTGCAGATGTTCACCTATTAGATGTTTTGGTAGTGCCTCTTATCACCAAATATCTCTTATCTATTAGTAAATTAGCCTCCGACCTTCCTTTTAATATTTTATTTACTGATAAGTTCTTTAAAATTCGACACCGGGTGACAAAGAAAATTCTAGCTCAGGGAAGGTGTGATAAAGGACTATACTTAATTGACAGGGGAGCCTCCGGCCTTGGTGGTAGCATTCCAAAATAAAGCATCGAAGGGTAGTTTCGATTCTATTATTTCATTATTGAATGAACTTGGTCATTTGTCTATTACTTCTGTTTTGCTGAATCTTAGCGTTTGCTCTTCTTGTCAGTTGGCAAAAGGTAAAAAAATTTTCTTTTCAATTGATTAAGAAGCGTGTTGATAACAATCTACATATTATACATTGGGCCTTATAAGGTCCTGCACCTGTTACGACATCTAATGGATTTCGTTATTACGTGGTTTGTGTGGATGACTTTTTTTGGTTTTCGTGGATTTATCTGTTACGTGCTAAGTCTTAATTTTATGCTATATTTGTTCGCTTTCATGCTTTTGTCTGCACTCAGTTTTCTCGTAAAATCAAGATATTCCAAAGTAATGGTGGGACTGAATTTATGAATTCAAAAGTATGTGATTTTATGAAATTGAATGGCATTTATCATAGGCTTTCTTGTTCTTACACACCACAGCAGAATGGTAAAGTTGAATGTCAGCAATGTCACATAACTGAAACAAGTTTATCTATGTTGTTTCATGCTCACGCTCCTACATCTATTTGGTTTGATGCATTTGCCACCGCAGTTTTTGTGATTTACAGGCTTCCTTCGCCAATTTTGCATGATAGTTCACCTTTTCCAGCTTTTATTGGGCTATGTTCTGAATTTTGCTTAAGCCATTTGGGTGTCGAGTGTTTCCTTATCTCCGATACTATGCATCCCACAAGTTGGAACCTCGCAGTCGTCTGTGCATTTTTTAGGTTACAGAAGCATTTACAAATGTTTCCATTATTTTGATTTTATCTCCTCTCAGGTTTTCACCACTCGCATGCACAATTTGATGAGCACTGTTTTCCTTTCTCCAGAACTCCGTCTACTACTCCGTTATAAGAATTGGATTTTTCTACCTTTTTGGATACTACATCTTGTACCTTACCTGCATCCACTTGTTGGATTGTATACTAAAAGTCTAGCTTTTGTATGAACAATGTTATAATAATTAAGTTGTAATGAGAATCATATGCTCAAATATTTTGCATATTATAATTTATTCATTTGTTATTACAAAAGTCCACTTACTTTATACTGTAGATAATATGGCGTACGGCGTCACACGGAAGATCACATTGTCGGCTCCTTATAAAGTTTAAACAGATGCTCACAACCGATATAGACGGGAATAATCTATCGGGATGGTTGTAGTGTGATTTGGTATTAGTTTATCTTGACTATAAAATCACATTAGAATGTTTTGTGTGTACTAAGTAGGACCACTTGAGATCGTTCAACTTATACTGACTATATAGGAGAACCTGATCTCATTTATTATGGATGTTCGTGCTCTTAATTCCTATACAATAACCTCGAAACGTAAGCCAATATATATCTATTTGATTCATCAATGGGTGAGATTTATTTATTAAATCAACAAACTCGGTGATTTGGGAAATAGTGTTGTCTCTATGGTGTGTTGTTGATTGTAGAAGGAATCTGTGTCCTATTAAATAGGTTGATGATGTCCCCTTGAAGAGTTCATAAGGATTATCAGGTAAAATTTGAAGGTGGATTTATTCCGGCATGATAACAAGGTTGAGTGGTACTACTCTCGGATGAGAATTAATTAATGGAGTTGTCAGTAGCTAAATTAATTAATGAGCATTGTATATCTTAAACATGGGGACACTAACGAACTCACAATAAGAAGGAGCCCATAACATAATTATTGTATTAAAACGGCAGTGCAGTAATAATATTTTAGTGGACTATATTATTATTATTGGACTTAAGTATAAGTTTTGGGCTAAACTTGGATACTTAAGCCCATTGAAGGCTCGACTCTAATTTCTCCTCCTGGTCCCTATTGTAGCCCATATATAGTCATCTCAACTGTCCAAAACTCTATTCCTGCACCTAAGAAACGTGTGATAGAGGGAGAGGAAGCAGATTGAGAGGGTCTCAAAGATCATCGCACACACGACGTCAAGACTAGACTTTGGAATACAATAGAAGATCAATAGGTCGTTTACTGCTGCTGTTCAATCTCTATGTACGCTCAACTTCCATAATTTTTTTGTATTTTTGCAGAACTCAAAACTTGAGGTGTTAAAATTGATTGGAAAGTCATGGAATAGAGGATCGTTTTGGTGTAAAAATCACTCAAATCGGAGCTTGGATGAGGAAGTTATGCTTAAAATCGTGAGGTCACGCATGTGCCGGCGAGAATTTTCTCTTCTACAACATATACTGGTGAAAGGTAATGCAAATTTATATTCTTGCTTCCGCTTATATAGAATTGTATGGAACCGTAACGGTTCACGTTAACCAAATGATCGAACATTAACAATTGGTATCAGAGCTTCGGTTTTGTGGCTAAACGTGAAACGTTAAGCTAGGGTTTATGTGTCATACGTGATTAAGGTTTAGAATATATTTCTTAATTAACACTCTAATTATACACGGAGGCATGCAAGCACCGCACACACACACACACGATGTGGCTGTCCGATGGTAGCATGATGCGGCGGCGACACAGTGGTGACACGGCAGGGCTGTATGGAAAACGCGAGGCCACACAGTTGTGTGGCATCGTCGGCATGACTTGCGAGCGGCGGTGAAAGGCCAGCTCGATCTCGTACGACAGATGACACGACGGAATGGGATGGCTGCTCGACGAACATGGCACATGGCTGCATGATGCGTCAAACTTGGCAGCATAAATGGCTGCTCTCGATGGCGAGGCTAGCGACGGCAAGTGCTGCATGCCTAGTGACCGGTGACATGGCTGGAAGAACGTGGCTGCACGGCGTTGGCATCAGACTTGCAGTGGATACGGCACGGCGCGATGACAGGGTTGTGGTGGTAATCCGACGGTGTGGATACGTGGCATGTGAAGGCGATTGGTAGCCCCTATCGGCACGACTACTGACAGAGGACAACGCAAATGGCGGTCACTGTCAGTACGAATGTCGATAACATTTTAATATGGCCGACACGAGTTGAGATTGCGGGAAGTCAGTGCTGCGTGGGCTTGAACACCGTGCAGCAATTGGCGCGATCTAGCAAAGGCGTCGAAACGACCACCGACGATGGGTGGCATGAGTCGTGTCGATGATCGATACGACCTGCGGCGGGCATGGACAGACGGTGATGGCGACGTGATCCGGTTGATTCCAGGTTGCGGCAGCCCATGATGATGGATAACTTAGTGCACAAGAAATCCTGCTTGTCGTGTAAGGCATCGATTAAACGGCTGGAGTGTCGGACCAGAAATCCTAATTTATTGGCTATTTAATTCGGAAAATATATAACTGCCATAATTGATTAATTTTATATGTGGATGCATATTCTATTTGATTTACTGCCTTAGATAGAAGCATGCTAGTACCGTTTTAATTTGTTATGTATAACTGCCATAATTGATTTAATTATCCATTATTGTTTTATATGGATGCATATTCTATTTGATTTACTTCCTTAAATAGAAGCATGCTAAGTTGCATATTATATTTGATATATTGTATGCATGTAAAAACTCTCGGTATTAAAAAACTAAGTGCGAGAGGGAATTGGTTAACAATTCTCGCGGCCTCCGCCTCCATTATTGGTTTGTAAGTGATAAGAATAAACTTGCGTGTTGGTTATAGTGCCTTCCTCCCCATCGGATGAGGTTATTCACGGATTGCAGTTACAAATTTCTTTATGATGATTGTAGAAAGTTATCTGAGCGCGTGTGATCTTTTCTATCTAAAGGGACACAAGCTTGGGCAATGGACTTGGGATCAAATAATGGTATACACTTAGGTGCAAATAATAATTATCCTCCCCATCGGAGTCACTGTTTTATTTGCATGGCTAAAGAGGAACCGACTATTAATTATTTTGTCATAAAGTTAGGTTGACAAATTAAATTAATGAGTAAAAATTTCTCTTGTAAATATTCGGGTTTGTATACATCCACACTATCATGGCATGCAAAATTCACGGTGCTTGAGATGTCGGTGAATTTTATTTTATACTGTTTTGAGGGAATCAAAATAAATTGGTAAATTGCGAAGTATTTGATCCATTTATTTATTTATGATTCTCAGGATTTTCAAATGGTTTTATTTCACTTATTGTTGACTAAAATAAATTATATTTACTGGTAAAAAATTAGATATTATAAAAGAATCTTAGTTATAGATTCTTACTGCTTAGGAAACATGTGTTCTCACTTATAAGGATGTCCACTAGTGTCTATTTAAGTCTCTAGTGGAGTGGTGAGATGTTCATAAAAATATGATAATCTCATGCGACTCTTCAGATACTTGAGTAAGATAAAAATACAAATAGGTCATGGTTAACTTGATGAATGAATTGGACATCCTTGGAGTAGAAGTTGAAGGGGAAACCCAAGTCAATTTTATTCTCCATAATTTGCCTAAATGTTTTGATCAAGTTGCACCCGAAATTCAAAAGACTGTGTTCGGTGGGGAACTTTTGACAAAACATGTGGCGAAGGAAAGTCATTTTCATCAAGGAGTGGACAAGCTACAACATAAGTGCTATTATGTAACACCAAAAAAATGTTACTTAACAACTAAAAAATGTTATATTATAAATCATAAATAACATTTTTTTTCGGTGTCGTTGTTGCCCCTGTAACCTAAAGTCTAATGTTACACTTTTTTATCTTATGATAACACCTCATAACAATTTTAACACTCTATTGTAACATTTTTAAAAATATTACATATACACTTATGTAACATTTAATTTTGCTAATGTAACATTATTTTGTTAACACTTTTGAATTTAATGTAACATCATATACATTATTTTGGTAACACTTTTAACTATAACATAACATTAAGTACATTATTTTTATAACACTTTTAAATATATCGTAACATTAACTACATTGTTTTAATAACACTTTTGAATATATAATGTAACATTAACTACATATTGATTATATTATTTTAAAGCATACATGTAATACTTTTGTAAAACATTATGTAACACTTGTTATAACATTTTAAATTCACATACAATATTTAATAATAACTTTTTATTAAATTATCTTATTATATATATATTAATTATTTAATAATAAATTATAAAAATTATTTATTATTATTATTTTTTAAATGTTAAATTATATAAAAGTAACCGTACGGTATACAATCGAACACAACATTGCATTGTTAAAAACTAGCTCCTTAATGAAGCTAAGACTAACGTCTGCCTAAAAAACAACCAATCAATATACTTAAACATCTATCTAGGTGGTTGCATAATTTCAATAAAAAGAAAACACAAAACTAGCTAACTGCAGCTTCAAATCTTGAACGAGAAAACCAGAACACCAAGAAGCTGCAACCACAGATTCAACTGCAGAAATAAGAAAGTGTTGAAGTATTCAAAAAAGCAAGGGCATGATACACATCAACAAAGAAAGCTTAGAGCAAATTTGTAGTATATCCAACAACATTACACTTAAGAGGTAATAAAAACTATTCACTCCAATATCTATTTAAAGAAAATTGCAAGTAGTTGCTTCTAAACATAATATATACGAATCACATTTATCTTGGAATGGATTTATACAACACTATATGAAAAAATGAATGGATTTATACAACACTATATGAAAAAATGTGTATACCCAATTAAACATGATGCTAGATATTTATTAATATAACTTTTTCTATAAGCATGTAGTCAAGTACTAAAAGTCATGGAACATAAAAAAAAAGGTGCATTAATACCTCCGAATAGCAAACAACAACCATACTTCAATTCAGTATGCTGTTGAATAGCAGAAATCCCAACAGGTTGTAGCATGTAGCATGTGCCAGAAAATAAAAGAAATAGTTCCTAGCGGCCAAAATAACAACAGTAACCAGCAACCTCCGATCATGTACATCGAAATTCCAGTAGCAAGAAATAACAGCAGAAACGAAAAAACAGCAGCTTACCCTGCTACATAATCAAACAACAAAAAAACCAGTAAGATGCTAGCTACATGCTTCCTAGAGGCCAAAATAACAGCAACATAAACCAGCCTTAGATCATGCAAAACAAAATCCCATCAACAAGAAATAACAGCAGAAACAAAAAAGCAGTAGCCACCCTGCTACATAATCAAACAATAGAAAAAACTGACAGGATGCTAGATACCTAATGCAAAAATCCAACTCCACAACTAGCATAGAAAAACCTGACAAAAGTGCTGCCAGCATGAAAATACTACAGCCTAGCAACATATATCTAACAACTTAGAAGCTAGCAAAAATCAGAAAAAACCAGCGTTTGCAGAGCATATTAAAAAATTAGCAGAACTCCAACAATTAACTAGATCGACAGCACAAAATCCAATGTAACATCTATAACCAAGCAGAAAATATAAGGCGAGATTAGCAGAATATGCATCAACTAGGCAGAAAAACCAACAGACCATTAGCTAGCAGTTTAAATTCATCCCAAAAGCTTCGCAAACACAATAGAGAAGCATGACTACCAACAACAAAACATACTGATCCAACGACTAAAAAATTTCTACTGCTGCAACCACAATCAAAACCAAGCACATACCACTAAATCATAGGAGGTAGCTCTAAGACATAAACAACCAGCGAACGACCACAGATAAACATGAAAGAAATTTAACTCTTAAAGTCTAAATAAATGTAAAACAAGATAAAATTTTGATATTTATTTAAATTTTGTGCACTATGATGAAGCACGTATTTATATATTCACACCTATTGTTAGGTTTGACAAAAACAAAATGAAAGAAAATAAAATAAATAATAATAAGTTGTCTTCACCTTGCACTTTTTTTTCAATATCACACATCACCATTGTCAATGTCATCATTCTACCGTCTTCATCGTCTCTACCTTCATTCCTATGGAAAAAACTAAAAAGAACAACACTTATATAAGGTTAAGGAGAATCATTTTAGGACTTAAATATTTCAACTTAAACTAGCTCCAGTCAAAACAAAATTATTCAAAAGATATCACATGCCATTTTGCAAATATAATTCACAAAAGAGAAGCTAAAATATTCATGTAAGAATTGCACAATTCAGAATATATCACCTCCAATTTTGTCATTAATTTTCCAGACAAGCACAAGTATATAGCTACAATTCTTCACATCACATATTTAGATTGTAGTAAATAATGACTTTTTACCAGCAACATTTAATTCAATATCCTTATTATATCAATCTGCAAAATACCTGTACATTAGTGTAAACACCATTAAACAATGGTCAAAAGATAAAATGTAAAGAAAGAGAGATAGGAGTTTAGCAGCCGTAGTTTTAAAGAGAGTAAAAATTCGGTAACTTGAATGCAGTAGAAGGTTTCTATTATCGATGAAATTTTTTATTAGCAAATAAACTAATCAGGCATACAATTTTATCCTAGACTATGAACATCCGTCAAACAGTTTCTATTCGCTACACTTGTTCCACTCAAGAGCAAAATCTTCAAGTTCATTGATAACTATTTCAATAAATATGAAGATAACTTAACATAAACAAACAATCAAAATACTCATATAAAAGGCACAAATGAAGAAAACCAAGCAAAATACGATTGACATATGCACCATGTCCTTAAGGATATGCTTTCTTATGTTCTCCAGTCATGTAAATCAAAGAAGCAAGTGAAAGTCAATTAAAGGGAATAATAAAATATCTAATTGTCAAAATTACTGAGATAATGGTGTTAACAGATACACTTAAAGTTACTTAATATGCTAAATGGTAAGTTGAGGATATAAAAGCAGCACATCAAATTCAGATCCCACAAGCACCATAGTTGAAAGTAGCTATTTCCACAAAGTTGTGAAATGCTCTTAAGTTATTAATATGCTGAAATGGAATCAAATTTTAACTCCAATATATATATACATATATATATATATATATAAGTCTTATCAATTAGTTGTTAGTCAGTGGAACCAACTCCATAACCCAAAAAATTTATATATACAACAGAGCCGAAAAGAAAGCAATATTGTACGTGCAACTTATAATGAATTTTCATCTGGCCAGAAAAATTAAGCAAATTCATACAAATTCTTGAATGATTAGTTTTTAAGTTTGCTAACTTAAAGTTCAAGTTATTATACTCTTTTTAAAAAACGTAATAATTTAAGTGTAGAGAAAATGAAGAAGAAGTTTCACACCTGAGAAAGACAGCAAGCTAAGAGGAAACCCTCAACTCTGGGTGAACCTTCTATGTAAAAGCCTGCAAGATAGAGTTAGAGAAACAAACAAGAGGAGGGGTTGGCAGACACACAAGAAGGCAGACATTGGGAGCGTACCATAGATTGTATAATATAGTGCACATAGTCGTCAATAACTTTTATATTATTACTCTGTATTTTCTTACAAGTTACAACATTAATGCTATATCTTGTGTATGATAAAGCATATTAAAATTATTTACAAGAAGAGAAGACACTAAAATAAAACGAAACAATTAATATTATAATTCTACAAGATCATTTAAAATCAGCACCATTTTCAACCATGTTATGGCAGTAACTCCTATCTCCTAAAAATCAAAACAACAATCTATCGACTGCTTGCGAGCCTTCGTTATAGACATATTTGATCTAATGTTATATCATACAAATTGATTATTCATATGTTGTAGAGGTGAAGGAAGGTACTAGGTAGTGATAGACTATCTAAATCATACAGATGCCACAATTTAGTAGTTTTTTTTACAGGAAATCCCAAATAGGAGAAGCAAAAATTGATCGAATTTAATGAACTGCTAACAAAATAGCAAGAAATGAAAAGGGAATAGAACTGTAATTAAATTGAGTATAAATTCCAAACCTAGACGGGGTCGATGTTATACCAATCGTTCTGGGCATACTCCGACCAGTGTCTTCAACTGCAGTGTACTCTGGCCCTGAAATTCAATTTGCCACCGGTTCCTCGGAGCACTCTTGCATTAAACAGAGAATAGTATTAACAGGTAGAGACTACTCCTGGATAGAAAAAATTGCTGTAATTGATTCTCGGCATACCTTATTGGCGCGAATTGATCAATTTGTGAAGACCTTCCCTACAATCAACCTGTGAATAGACTTTTTTTCAGCCACAAGAGCGTAATAAAGTGATTTCCACTAATCTAGGGCTTCTTCACAAGGCAGAGAATTCAAACCTCAAATCTCAAGAGATACCCGCTCATTTTTTGACGGAATATTCACCCACTCATTTTCTTAACAGCGCCCGCCTTCACCGCCCTTAAGGGCAGTGCACTGAACATGGTGGAGGTGTGGAGGTGACGAGAGACCCTCTCTTTTAGGTTTCAGTTGGGTAGAGTTATTATTTTTAAATTTCTTAACTTAAAGTATATATTTAATTTTGAGTAAGAGATTTTTTTAATAAGATATACCCAGTATGACATTTAATTTTTGAGGTGACGAGATGGAGTTTTTCTTTTAAAAGACAATAGGATTTTTTATTTTTTCACTTTTAAAATTTTTTTGTTTTAAATTTTGAGATAACATAAGACAATTTTTTTTGGGTGATTTTGGATGTTTATAGGTTTAAAATAGATTAGAAGGTAATTTTTTCTTTAAAATAAAGCTAATTATATTATTTTATTTAATGTTGGCATTTAAAATTATTATAAGAGTTAATATCGTTTAGATACGCTAATTGCATCTCAATATTTTATTCAAATTCACATCAATCTGTAATATATATATATATATATATATATATATATATATATATATATATATATATATATATATATATATATATATATATGAAACTAATCAAATTTCTTATTTAATCTTTATTTCCTTAAATTGAATGTCATTATAATTCAATTCTTTTTCTCATCAAAACTATTTTGATTAAACATTTAAAGTCTAAAATATATATGTTATGAGTATTATATAATCAAAAAGTCACATATTGGGATTCAAAATTGTTAATGTCACATATAAGTTCAATGTTAGAATATTTTGTCTACATATATTTCTAAACGGAAAAATCTCCATGAGAGTATACTTATATGAGAGGTAATGGTATGATATTTTGAGTATGTTTATCTAAAATATAATATAATAAATAATTTATTTTTAGAGTATTATAAGTATGATTTATTATAAGCATATATTCCCATCGTCTCGTCCTAATAATTATGTTTGCTTTTTTTATGAATATTTAAATAAATATAGTATTTTAATATATATTGAAATTAGAGAAATAATAATTTAATGTGTAATAGACAGTTGTATTAGTTTTATAGATGAGTCCAATTAAGAAATCTTGATTGATTTGTGTAGGTCACATTTACCAAAAAGGAAAATATAACCATTAGGACGGAACACCCAAATTGCAAATATATTACTATTAGGATGAGTGGTGGGAGAATACTTTACTATCAATAAGTATACTTTACAAATAAGACTATTTTAATAATGGGTCGATTCGTCTAATATATATTCGTTTGATAGAAGAGTGTGCCTTCCTTCTATACTTTCTTTCCGTCCCGCGCAAAAGTTCTCATTTTCTTCTTGTGCATAAATTAAAGAATATTATTATTTTATGTGTTGTGGGTAGTTGTATTAGTAGTGAGTGGTGGACCATATGTGAGGCATTTTATTTTTACTAAAATGAAAAAATGGAGATTTTTGAGTGAGACACCCAATATAGTAAAATGAGAACCTTTTGATGTAACGAATAAAATATTATCCAATTGTATGATTTAATGATGTAAGAGTACTTGTTATAATTAAATTTAATGGAATTCACCTATAGGATAAGAGATATAGTATTTAATATATATAGTGAATAATTATATTAATAATATGTATAAGCCTCAAATAAAATTATTAATGTTTTTGTTTGGATACCCCTTAATATATTAATAAAATTTCTTACTTTATAATTATTAAATTAGCTATTACCAATTATTTTTTAAAAAAATATACTTAAGGACAGCCATCCATAATTATTCAATGTTTAATAAATTTAGATCATTTCTATGATTGATTATTATTATTATAATTTTAAAAAAATTAAAAATTATTTTGTCAAGTTAATTAATTATTAATAATATAATATTAATAAAAAAATATATTAAAAATGATGGATGATCTGATGTATCTTCATCGTAAAGAATGATTTTACTTGAATTAATTTTAATTTTATTAATGGTACAAAATCAAAAGGAATTGAATAAACTAGAAATATTCTAGTATGAGAAAAAGCTAGACTATCAATTTAGGTCTTTGATGATTTTTTTATCGATTAAGAATTTGAATTATATTAAAATTTCAATTTATGGTATAAATTTATTACATATTGTCTCATATTCTATCAATTCAAGATCTAAATTTAGACTCTAAATGAAGAGTTTTGTATAAGATTCTAATCAATAAAATAAATAATTTAGGTTTTGAATTGATAGATTTTTTTAATATGAATTTTAATATTAATTTTAGATTTCATTATGACAATTATCTATCGATATACTATATATTTATATGAAAATTGATGGTACATACAATTGTTGTAATACTGGAATTAAAAGACAATTATATATAAAAAAAATATTATACTCTCTCTATATATAATATGTTCTAATCTAGTGAAGAAATATGTATATTGTGTTACTTTACAATTTAAACACCTAACAACACAAAGGATTAAATAGAATATGGAGAAGGAGGATTGTGTTCCCATTGGGGTACGGTTTGTCCCCGGAGCACACAAAATTTTATTTATATTCGTAGTAATTTACTAGTTTATACATTAATATACACAATTTTTGCAGTGAATTCATAAAAATCGATCATGTAAGAAGTCTATAATTACATAATTTAAAGATATAGAGTAACAATTTACACATTAGAAATCTATAATTATGTAATTTTAATAAATGAGGTTATTAGTTTAATGAATATTGATTTTTTAGATACATTGGTTACTTATATAATGTCATTAAATTGTATTATTATCATATTATAATCCAAATTTTAAAAATGAAATATAATTTGTATCTTTAGCTATATAAAAGCAAACAAAACTTGTTTTAATTATCAATTAAATTCCCTCCAACTCTTTTAAAGTTTAAAAATATTTGAGGGAATTTTTTTTAAAAGGAGGGAATTTCTTAAAATATTCGAGGGAAAGTATTAAAATAATAAAAATAAAATTAACAAGAAATTAAAGTGGGAAATGAGGTGGCAATCACAAGGCACTATCGTCTCATTCCAAAATCACACCCTCCAAATCTCCTTTTCATTGAAGACTGCTCTTTTCAGCCCCCTCCGAAATCTCACATTACATCCCACATAACTGTAAAGCGTTCAATTTTCAGAGGAAGGCAGTCTTCATTTTTGGCTTCAGATGGAAAGGCAGTATTCAATCGGAGCAATGGTCTCTCTCTTCCGAAGTTACACCACAATCATCCCAAGTTTGTTCGGATGAAACATAAAAATATTAGGTAAGCTACCTGAAAATAATTGTATGCTCTTCTATTCGAGTTTTTCTGTTCATTTGTATGGGGGAGCAGTAATTTGCATTTTGAAATGGCTATTGGTCATAGAGTGATTACAGTTTGAGTGCGAGGTTGATGGGTTGAAGCTGTAACTGCGACATTCTGGACGGTGATTCAAGAAGTTCCAATAAAAGCGAAGGTGACCTTGAGTTCCATCAAAGTTTTTCCTGACTTAAAGTAGAGGTACATGTAATTCTTCATTTATGTTTGCTGGAATTTTTTATAAAACATATGCATTTTATTTATTTTTTTGTTTTGGTGAATGGAATATGAAATGCTATGTTGTGTTTCATCTTGCGCTATAAATTAATAACGAAGATAAGAAATTATATGAATGTAATGATTGCAGAAAATATTGATGAATTTATGTAGCTCCATTTTGAATTTTAATTTTGGTTACTGTGGTGCTGAATCTCTGCTTTTGGTGATATAAAAAAATCTTGATTAGCTTGAGGTTAATGTAATTATTTGATAAAGATAAGGGCAAACGGAGATGGGTAAAGTGGATGGAAAAATGTTGGTTTGTCTTCCTCCTTCCTTTTCTTCAGAATTTCTAATTTTTGTTCTTCTTCTTCGCATATGTGTAGCTTGCTTGTTTACGTTACATTCTTCCTTATGAAAGTCCAGAGTAAAAAGTTTTTTGATGCCTCGGATCTGTATTTCCGTTGCTAGGGGTTCTCTATGAATGGTAATTATGATTATTTTTTGAATTGGACATGATGCATTCAGCATTTCTTGATGAAGTGTTTCTTATTGGATTTACATTGCTGCTGATTTCTATTTAGATTTAGTTGATCCTCAGCATTCGCAGAGGATCTGCATCATGTTTATTGCACCCTGATATACAAGAACATGCATTATCATATAATTGTGTTGGTGAAAATGCGCATTCTTAGGCTTCCAAATTCTTGAAATGAAACCATATTGTTTACTTCAAGAAAATATTTGTGTTTTGAATTTAATTTTTTTTAAAGAACAATGGTCTTGCTCAAGCATGGTGGAATCATGGTAACGTATGGTGGCATGTCAAAGTAACCTATAAATTTCTACACTTCTTCTTTCATATTCAAGATAAAGATTGTCAGATCTTTCTTATATAAGTTTGCATAACCTTACAAATAATGGAATAGATCATGTGTTTTACGTTAGGTTGTATTATTCTTAAATTTAGGGTCATTGTTTGATGTTAGGTTGTTTTATTGTTCCATTAACCTGCAAGTTTCTTGTTCATCACTGATCCTAGTATTGTTTCATTCAGCAACACTCATTCAAAGATTGCATTTGTTTATGTCCAATTCATTACGCTATTGACTTAGGAAGATACTGAAAAAAACATTTGTTCTTACAGGAAGTTGCTGAATCAGTCAAAGAAGATTTTTTTAATATTGATATTCCTGTCCACTCACTTGCCAATGGCTTAGAGGTAATTAATAAGTTCCACCCTGTACCCCATTTTCTTACCATCGTAGAAGTCATTTAAAAGTGAAGCATTCTTTTAATTAAGCCTGCTTTACATTGATTCTTATCTGATCAAGCCTTATTACCTAGTTACATCGATTTTTTTATTTTGGATTACTATTTATTCACTGCAGAATATGAATAAATTTCCGTAATATAATCTTATATAATAATAATCTCTCTGAACGTCAATAAATAATGTAAGAAATAGAAACATAACTCCAAGTAATTAAAACCACAACTAAGCAAGTAAGAGAATTGCAAGAAATTTTTATCCTAAACCACCAATTTATCTCTTTAAAATGAGATAAAGCACAAAGTGGGTCACAACCTGACCAAGTCAAAAAAGAAGTGTCAAATAAGCAAATCCTATTACCAGCAAAGATAACTAATACCTAGCTGCCAAGTCACAAACTCAAAATAAGTCAACCAAAACCAAGTGGTTCCTACGAAAAGCTTAAAAAATCTTTAGAATTGCTTGAATTAAGTTGTGGACTTCATAAAGCAACAAGCCTCAAAATCTCTGCTGTTCTTGCAAATTGAATGATCTCAAGAGCCCATATCAGTGTATTTGCGTTCTTCTAATTAATGGAATTGGTTTGCCATATCATGTTAGAGAATTGAGGTGGTTAACCTGTTGCTAGCAACGACACTCCTATACTATTCATTCAAGGTGCCATTCCTTTCTGATTTCGTATAACTACTAATACTTATCATTCTGTTCCTCTCTTGTCAGATGTACCCAAATTGAGCTACACAGTTTTAGATTGCATTAATCCCTAAACAAGCATATAATGTAATGAACTTTGAGCATGTTTTTAAGTTTGTATAGAGTACATGTATTTGACGTTTCATTTTAGCTCCACACGCGGTTGCCTAAAATGTTAGATTTTTTACTGTTTTTGATAGTTTAACCTGTTTTATTTCAGTTCAGATATTTGGGAAGAATTTATTCCAGAGGTTTTGAAGCATCAAGTACTATAGTGTACTTCTGTTTTATTTGTCATTTGTGTCAATGAAAATAACTGTTTTTTCTCCCTCGTATTGCTCTACTACTTTGAGTTCTATTGAAATTGTCTAACTTATGTTTTATGAAGCAGCAGCAGCCATCTATCTCATCTCATGCAGAATGGTTCAATCTCTAGTAAACATCATATCAGATTCAAATCTGAGCATTTGGAGAACCTGCGTTGTACTAATTTAGATAAAACTAATTAAAGTTAACTAAAAGTGTGAAAGACATTAATAAAAATATGTTTTCTGCTATCTTTTTATCCTGTCTATGTAAGTATGTATGCGCTGTAGAATGGTTGCAATGCTTGAATTCTGTTGTGCCTTCTTGTATCAATTGACATTTTCATCAACTGTACTCTTATTGCTTTTCAATTTTGTTTTAGCTGCATTGACCCTGAAGCAGCAGGGTCCTTTCTAGCCAGCTATAGCATTCTGTTTTATTTGTTATTATGTTGTTCTTTGCTTTCTGGTGGTTCTGCTTTCAAGCCCAAGGATCTCCATGCTGTTATGCTCTACTATCTGCCAGTTTTCTGCTTTTTTCTGGTACCTAGCTTTTGATCTCTGCTGGTTGGCTGCTATATTTTAATGCTAGTAGCATTTTGTCTGATTTTCTTTATTGTTTTAGCTATGGGTTAATGGTAGCAGGCATCTTTTTATCTGCTAGTTATTTTTTTCCTGCTGTTTCTTTAAGTAACAGGGTTTTGCAATTTTTATTGCTGCTGGGTACTCCATCTTCCCCGAGCTCTAGTTTGGTAGTTTTTTTGTTATTGATTGCTGGTTGTGCTACATATTTTTTCTTTGCTGCTGTAGTTTTATACTGACGGGGTTCTTTGCTTGCTAGATGTAGTGGGGAGCACAAAGACAACAATTTTGTTGCTGATGGATTCTGCAATACAGCTGATTATAATCTTATAGGCTCGCTGATGTTATGCTGTCATCTCTTTGAGTGGTGGTTGCAGGTTTAATGATGTTTATTATCAAATTTTTATGCTGCAGTTAGCTAATTTGTGTGACTTTCTGTTTGTATTTTGCAGCGTGCCAGTAGAATTTCATATTGTTTGGAGGTTTGTTTTAAACTATAGTTAGTCTTAGTTTCACTAATGCACTAGTCTTTTTGCCTTGCACAGTTGGGCATTCGATGCAATGTACTTTGTAAAGTTACTTCTTAAATATATTTATCTTTTTCAAAAGTTCTGTAACTTATAATTTTATCTCATCTCATTCTTTCCCAAATCGTCATCTGTTAGCTTATTTAACTGTATTGGATGAATGTTTGAGGATAGTTGTTAAAGGCATTCGAGGGTCAAAGTTCCCCAAGCACCACTTTTTCACCGGTCCGGCAGTAGTGGCTGCGGTTTCCATAGTTGTTGGCCTTCACGGTACTCTCCTCCACGTTGCCATTGTGCAGGTAATTACAACTCCATTGTATAATTATGTTTCGGATCATTAATTGAATTGATGTCTCACACTAGCTATCCTTGAATTATTTGTTGCACTTCCACAAGGGATATTTACATTTGTTTTGGCTAAAGAGTACAATGTCCATCCACAAATTCTAAGCACAAGCCACAATGTAAGCTTGCATTATATTAATTTAATTCATTCAAAGATATATATGGTCAAGTAATTTACTTGAATTAATTAATGTTAAAAGGTAATCTGTGGAATGCTGATTGCATTGCCAATCACCTTGGTGTATTATATTATTCTTGGTTTGTAGTGATATTTTTAGAAATTAACCAAGATGGCATGGGATGGGGTACTAAAATAAACAAGAAATGTGATGTTTGTTTGATTGCATAACTAAAAGGTTGAGGAATGGGGCTACAAGTTCAAGATGGTCCATCATTTTATGATGCTGAAAAATTATCTTCTGTTGCTCTACTCCCATCCAAACATGTCATTATGTATCTGTTTTTATGTTTTGCACCTATTTGGACATTGTGGGCATAACATATGGTTGTGTGCATATTGTTTGTTTTATTGATCTAAGTGGTAAGATGTTGCTTCAAGCATGCATCTTCAATGGCCAAGACATTTTTTTATGTCGGATTGTATTGTTGAGATAAAAGAGCCTGAAACAATTGTGGCTATGGATCCAATGGACAATTCAGTATGATGGTGATGGTATATATATATATATATATTTGATTCTCAAAAGGGTGATCATTTTCTCAAAAATGGTACATGTTATGTCAGGCTAGGGTTACTGTGCAGCCCGGTCCATGCGAAGAGGAAGTCAGATGTCTAATTTAAGCTCTATCTTGCATTGCCTACAAACAAAAGTAGATTAGACCTTTGGAAGTTAGTTAAATTTTAGGGGTGAGAGGCAAAGAAAGGAAAAATAGATTGATCGAAATCCAGCAAGTTTTATCTCGATTGGATACGGCTTGTATATTCTGCTCTTGTGTTCTATGTTCTGCATCAACAGAGGACTTGTGCCACATATCTTTTATTTGTCCACTCTATTGCACCATACAGAAGCACCAACTCAAATTTCTTTTTGGCAATCACTTTATTGTGAGTTGGTTGATGTTTGTAGATACGATTTAGTAGGTGTTAGCTAGTTTTTTCTTAGATATATCTTGCACTTTTGTGCTTTTAAAATATTGTACTATGTAATTTATTTTTTGGAATTTAGTAAACTTTTTCGGTACTATAATAATTATTCCCGATGAATTTACTGTTGTAAGATTGTTTTTTCTTTTATATATTTCTTTCTCTTTTAATTTTTCTTTTATAATATTAAAGAATGAGGCTCTTGTGTCCAGGAACATCATGCCACTTATAATTTCCGTGTCTCTTTGCAACTTAAATCCCTAGCAATACATATGTTTAAATAGAATATGGAGGGTGAGGGTTGTGTGCACATAGGGACACGGCGCGTCCCCGGAAGCTCAGGAGCTTTTGCAATATTAAAAGCATAAAAATAAATATAAAAGTACTGTTTATATTTAAAAAAAATTAAAAAAACAATGAAATTAATTTTATTTCTAAGTAAAGTAAATAAAAGTAATTATATAATCAAAAGCATATATATATATATATATATATATATATATATATATATATATATATATATATATATATATATATATATATATATATATATATATATATATATATATATATATATTACTATATTTATTGCTATCCATTCCCTTTAATATATCAAATGAGCATTTAAAATTAATTTATCTTTTCTATAATTTTATGTAAATATTAATTTTTTAAATACAATATAAAATTTATTTCAAATAAAAATTTTATATTTTTTTACAAATAAAAATACTATATGGATTTTAAAAATATTTTCATTTTACACATTATTTATTTAAATATAATATAACATAATAATTAAAATATGTTTATATAGATATTCATTAATATGCAGCATATATACATATAATATATTTACTTTATAAATAAAACTATATTAAAGTGTAACTTATATAAATATTTCACTTGTGTTAAAAGTGTAATAGTGTTATATAAAAATATTACCTCTATAAAAATGTTACATAATTGTGTTACTTATGTAAATGTAACTTATTTAAAAGTGTTATATGCATGTGTTACATATTAGGAAAATGTTACTCATATATGTTACTAATATAAAAAGTGTTACAAATGTGTTACATATTATGATAACTTTGAAAGTGTTACCCATTTATGTTAACAAAAATAAAAGTGTAACTCTATGTTGTTACTTAATGTCACTTACGTTGTAGTGTTCACTAGTTGTTGAAGCATGACTAGTGATGACGTTTATTAACACGATGTGTGTAGATACCACCGGAATCACTAAATCTCTGCAACTAAGTGATAATAAGATTATTATGTACATGGGTAATGCTACGAAAGTAGTGGCTATTGCAGTGGGAGTTGTTTATTTATCTTATGATATGAATAAACATTTGATTTTGAGAAATTGTCTTTACGTATGTTTTCATAGAAAGAATTTCATTTTAGTTTCTATGCATATACGGATGGATACTCCATTTCATTTAAATGACATAGTCATGATAATGAAGGATGAAGTTATAATCTGTTGTGGTATGCTGGTGGATAATTTGTACACTCTTAAATTATGTTTATCCCACGGATGCAACAAATTGAAATTAATAATGCGTCTTCTAATCCTAATAAGAGAAAGGAACCTTTGGGAATGAACCAAATATACTTTTGGCATTTAAAACTAGATCATTTTACTTAAGTAGGATTCGAAAGTTGATGGCCGGTGGATTGGAATTGGAAACTATCAAACTTGCAAGTTGTTTGGAAGTGAATATGATTAATTGCCTTTTCAAGGCAAAGGGCTAAATGGCCATGCAAAGACATATTGAGAATGGTTCATTCTGATTTATGCGGTACTAAAATTATTCTGGCAAGAGGTGGTTATGAATATTCGTCATTTAATTTGACGATTATTCTAGAAACAGATATATTTATTTGATTCACTGCAAGTTTGAGTACTATGATTAAATTCAAGAAGTGCATGACTGATGCGGTGAAGCGTCATGGAAAATATATCAAGACACAGTGGCGAGCACCTCTAAGGATAGTTTAGGAGCCATTTACCAGAGGATGATATTAAATCTCAAGTTGTCTACATCGGGCATACCCAGTTGAATGGTCTGGCGGTAAGAAGGAGTAAGACTCTTATTGAAATGGTTAGATAGATAATGAGTTATTTGGAATTACTAAATTCATTTTATGGATATGCCCTAGAAACAGTATTTCACATTAATGTTTGTCTATTTGTAGGATATCCTAGAAAAATAAAAGGTGATTTATTTAATAGTCTTAAATATCAAAAGGTGATTGTTAATACGAACACTAGATTTTTGAAAAAGGATTGTGTATTAAATCATAAACTCATGTATAAATTGTTTTAAAGGATGTGAGAGGAAAACACAAAGTATAGTACCAATTATACAAGATGATATACCACAAGTAAACTGCATTATGTGATAAGTCTGATACACAATTGCGTGTAGCACTTTGTCATAGTGTGAAGGTTGTTCTACAACCCGATAGATTTATGTCTTGGAAAAGTCGGGAGACTTGGCCCCTAGTAAATATGGAATTGGCCCATAGATACGACAAAGCACTATAAGATCGAAATGAGGAATCTTAGTAAGTCGCAATGAATTTTGAAATAAAATATATGGATTCTAAATCAAATCTTGGAGCTTGTAGGACCACTAAATGATGTAAAAGCCATTGGAAGTGGCCATATAAAATAAAAAAGGATCATACAGTAAGGTGAAAACCTTGAAAGCAAAGCTCGTTGTAAAAAGGTACACTCAGAAAGAAGGGTTCGATTATGAGAAAACCTTTTTCACCGGTATCTATGCCTATCTCGATCCAGATTCTTTTATTTATTGCTGCTCATTTGAATTATGAGGTATGCCAAATGGATATCAAGACGGCTTTCGTGATTGGAAGTCTTGAGGAAAACATCCATGTGAAGCAACCAGAGTGATTCATTGCAAAGGGCTATGAACATTTTGAGTGTAAGCTTAAAATAATCCATCGATGGACCAAAGCAAGCTTTAAACTCGAAGTATATATGTTTTGATGAGGATATCCTATGACATGGATTAAATCAAAGCTCAGATGGGTCTTGTGTATTGAAAAGAGTGACAGAAATGTGGTGGTATTTCTTGTACTATATGTAGATGATATATTGCTCATTGAAAATAATGAAAGAGTATTGTCGGGCATATGGGTATGGTTGATAAAGCAGTATGTAATAAAGGACTTAGAGAAGCAAAATATATTCTTGCGATTAACTCAATATAGTGATAAGGATCGCGAGAAAGGATATTGCGCTTATCTCAACTTTCGTACAAATGATACAATCCTTACTCATTTTAGCATGTGATTTTATATAAGAAAATGTGTCTTAAGACACAAAAGAAGATAAAGGAGTTGCAGGCGGTTCCTTATGCTTCGGCGAATAAGGAAGCCTAATCTAAGAAATACTATGCACAAGAATGGATATCTGTTTTGCCGATGGCATGATCAGTGGGTATCAAGGTAACCCAGAACAAGGATGTTGAACTGTGGTAAGACATATATTTATGTACTTGAAAAGGACTAGAAATAATATGTGCTTACCTGATAGATTCATTGCTTCTTGTAGGTTACATAGATTCGGTCTTTCAAATTAGGTAGGGACTACAGTAAATCAACCTTAAGGTTATGTGTTTAATTTTGTGAAGTAGAGTCATAATATGGAGGAGTGTCATATAGAAATATATTTCGAACTTCACCATGGAAAGATGATAATTGGAGCTTCTGAGGTAGCCAAAGTATCTGTATGGTTCTAGAAACTTCGTAATGGACTTAGATTTAATTCTAAGTTTGCCCGAGATTATCACAATTTATTGTGATAATAATGGTGCAACTGCAAACTTGAAGGAATCATCGGTCAATAAGGCAATTAAACACATTAAGTGCAAGTATCATCTATTACGAGAAATTGTATAATGAGAAAAAGGTTGTTGTCGTCTAAATTGCATCGAAAGATAACCTAGTAAATCCATTTACAAGGACCTTAAGTCGAAAGTTTTAGATGGTCATGTAGTGGGAGTGAGAATCAGATGTATGGTAGTAGACATGACATCATAGTCTTTTAGTATAAGTGAGAGATTGTTAGATTGTATACTAAAAATCTAGCTTTTGTATGAACAATGTTATACCAATTAATTTGTAATGAGAATCATATGATCAAACATTTTGTATATTATAATTTATTTATATGTTATTGCAAAAGTCTACTTACTTTATACTGTAGATAATATGATGTGCAGCTCGCATGGAAGATCATATTGTCAGCTCCTTATTAAGTATAAACAGATACTCAAAACTGAAATAGACGGGATAATCATCGGGATGGTTGTAGTGTGATTTGGTATTAGTTTATCTTGACTATAAAATCACATTAGTGTGCTTTGTGTGTATTGACCAGGACCGCTTGAGATCATTCAGCTTATACTGACTATATAGGAGAACTTGATCTCAATTATTATGGATGTTCGTGCTCTTAATCCCTATACAATAACCTCAACAAGTAAGCCAATATATATCTCTTTGATTCATTAATGGGTGAGATTTATTTATTAAATCAACAAACTCGGTGAGTTGGGAAATAGTGATGTCTCTATGGTGTACTGTTGATTGTAGAAGGAATTTGTGTCCTATTAAATAGGTTGATGATGTCCCCTTGAGGAGCTCATAAGGACTATTATGTAAACTCTGAAGGTGGATTTATTTCGGCATGATAACAAGGTTTAGTGGTACTACTCTAGGATGCGATATTAATTAATGGAGTTGTCAGTAACTTAATTAATTAATGAGTATTGTATATCTTAAATATGGGAACACTAATGGACTCATAATAAGAATTAGCCCATAATGTAATTATGAGATTAGAGCAGCAGTACAATAATAATATTTTAGTGGACTATATTATTATTATTGGACTTAAGTATAAGTTTTAGGCTAAACATTGATACTTAAGCCCAATGGAGGCTCGACTCTAATTTCTCCTCCTGGTCCATGTTGTAGCCCATATATAAGTTATCTCAGCTGTCGAAAATCCTATTCTTGCTTCTATGAAACGTGTGATAGAGGAAGACGAAGCAGATTGAGAGGTTCTCGAATATCGTCGCCAATGCGACGTCAAGACTAGACTTGGGAATATATCAGAAGATCATTTACTGCTACTGTTCGATCTATATGCACGCTCAACTTTCATAATTTTTCTATATTTTTGTGGAACTCAAAACCGATGGTGTGATACATGATTGGAAAGTCATAGAAGAGAGGATCGTTTTGGTGCAAAAATACTCAAACCGGAGTTTGGATGAGAAAGTTATGCTCAAAATCGTGAGATCGCACAGCTGCCGGTGAGAATATTTTCTTCTTTAACATACACTGGTGAAATGTAATGGAAATTTAAATTCTTGCTTTCGCTGATATAGAATTACATGGAACCATAACGGTTCATGTTAACCAAATGATCAAACGCCAACACCACCTTACCAGCATCTGCCCAGTCAACACCTGCACGTATCATCTTGGATGAGCCCGTTGAGTCTTAGCTGAAAACTTCAACTACCCTGCCTCCGCTGGGTCTCGACATTCTAGCAACGGACCCAGATCCTGCTGTAGCACCTGCTCTTGGCCTAACCCTAGCCCCCGCCGAGTAACCACTACTACCACCAGCTCCTGTTGTCATACGTCATGGTCCCCATCCAATGATCACAAGGGCACGCACTAGAATCTTCAAGCCTCGCTACCGTGTTGATTTTGCATCCACCGCCCTTTTGTCTGCTCTTGTTGCCACTTCTAAGCCTCGTGGTTTCAAGTCTGCTGCGAAACATCCTGAATGGCTTGCCACTATGCAAGACGAAATTGATGCCCTCCGCTTGAATCAGACATGGGATTTGGTGCCTCGCCCCACTGACACTAATATAGTTTGTTTAATGTGGGTTTTTCGTACGAAATTTCATGCTGATGGTTCAATTGAGTGCCACAAAGCCTGTCTGGTTGCTCAGGGCTTTACACAGATTCCTAACACTGATTTTCACTATACATTCAGTCTGTTTGTTAAAGCTGCTACTGTACAGATTATCTTGGCTCTCTTTATTCAGTATAGTTGGAATTTACATCAACTTGATGTTAAGAATGCATTTCTTAATGGTGTTTTTGACAAACCTGTGTTCATGGCTCTACCTTCTGGTTTTGTAGATTCACGGTTTCCCGATCATGTCTTTCGATTGAAGAAGGCTTTATATGGTCTTCGTCAAGCTCCACTTGCTTGGTTTCAAAGGTTTAGTTCATACCTCTCTGGCCTTGGCTTTCTTCAAAGTCCTAGTGATTCTTCTCCTTTTCATTTCCACAAAGGTACCTCTATCATTTATTTGCTGCTATACGTGGATGACATTATTATTATAGGGAATGATTCTTCTTTGTTGCAAAATTTCATCACTGGACAGACAAAATACACCCATGACATTCTTGAACGTGCAAAGTTATTAGATGTTAAGCCTGTTTCCACTCCCATGGTAGCAAGGGAATCTCTTCTTTGTGGTGGTTCTCCATTTTGTGATCCTACTTTATACAGGTCTCTTGTTTGAGCTCTTCAGTATTTAATCATTACTGATCGTGATTTATCTGATGCAGTTAGCTCAATTTGTCAATTTCTTCACTCACCTTCGGACGAACATTTTTTGGTAGTGAAACGAATTCTTTGATATGTAAAGGGCACCGTGCATTATGGACTATCTTTCAAGAGAATTCTGGACTCTCCAATCTCGGGGTCTTCTGATGCTGACTGGGCTCGTTGTATTGAGACACGTCGTTCTACTTATGGAAATTCTATTTTTCTTAGGGGTAATATCATTTTTTGGAGTGCCAAGAAACAACCAACTGTTTCTCGGTCCAGTTATGAGTCTGAGTATCGTGCCATGGCAAATGCAGCAGCGGAGTTTGTTTAGGTCACAAACTTTCTCGGTGAGCTTTAGGCCCCTCCTTCTTCTTGGCCCAGTTGTGAGTCTGAGTATTGTGCCATTGCAAATGCAGCAGCGGAGCTTGTTTAGGTCACGAACTTGCTCGGTGAGCTTCAGGCCCCTCCTTCTCAGCCCATTCTTTTGTGTGATAATAAGAGTGCTATTTTTTTAACTCAAAATCCGGTGGCACACAAGAGACTAAGCATATTGATCTTGATTATCATTTTATTCGTGAGCTTGTCTCTTCGGGTAAGCTATTAACTCGTTTTGTACCATGTCATCTCCAGTTAGCAGACATTTTTACAAAGAGTCTACCACATTCGACCTTTGAATTTCTACGCTCCAAGCTTTGCGTGTGTCTTCACCCCACACAACGCTTGACCGGGGGGGTAATAAGGCAAAAAATAAATTACTTTGACCATATATATTTAGTAAATATTCTTTGTTGTATTTTTCATTCTCTCCTATTAATCATGGGTAATCTGCTGTATCATCGTACAATCTCATATTATTAATAGCAGTAATATCATCACCTCATTTAAGGGGGATTTTCTCAAACCTCTCACAATCCTCTTACCATTCGTCGCTCCCAGTCAGGATCCAAAAGACCCACAAATAACAATTCGTGTAAGATCTATTGCCACCGTCTCCCTGTATTTCGAGTCGCTGAGATTGTCGTTGCCGCATTGTCCTATCCACTACAGAACCACATTCTGGACGCCGCACTCACCAGAGTTTCGTCGCTACCAAGTGTACTTCTGATGTCCGAATTCCGCTGCCATTGCAATCCGACATCTGCTGCCTAGGAGTGATTGAGCCCTAATTAAGAAATTTGATGTGCAGAGACGGAATGATAGTGGGAAGTGGGAACAGAGCTTCCCATTTTGACTGGGAACATGGCTTGTAGAGTTGGCAGTTGAAAAGGTTTGGAGGGTTGATGAGTTGGCAGTTCAAAGGGTTTGAATTAAAATGCTTATGTGTTTTGCCACGTGAAATCTCGCTAAATGGTGCCACCAAAAATATCCCCACCGATCACGCTCCGGTGGGTTGTGAAATTATTTTAGGTGAGTGGATCAAAATTGGACTCAATGGATCAAAATTGTCCTAATAGGACTAAAATTGAATTGAAAATGACTAAAATTGAAAAATTTAAAAGATAGAGGACTAATTGTGGGTTTGGTTATACTTAATGGACCATCTGTGATAATTTCTACATTAAATAATAATACTTCTTAATTCAGGTGAAAAAACAAATGAATCAACTATTTACTACATATTAAATACTCCATTTCTCCCGCAATAACATTTACGTTTATTTTTTTGCAAGAGATATAATAATATTTTAATGGGTAGTGAGGTAGGAGAAAAAATATTTAATGTGAAGTGGATAGTTGTATTAGTATTGTGTGTGGGCCATACATGAAATAATAAATTATTTTATTTGGCCAACTTTAAAAAAAGGGGGAAACATTTATAAAGAGCAAATGAATAGGCAGTAGCCAAGCCCTAAGTGTTTCCTCCCTCTTGTCAACCCCAACTCTCCTTCCATAAATTAGGATAAACCATATGCTTCTCCACCTGTGATCAACCAAGATATCAATGAATTCATGTGGCGGCGCTGGCAGAGATGATTACCCAGGCACTCCGAATCCGTGGATTTGGGGAGGATCGGCGATGTGCGTTTGCAATTCCACCCTTTATATATTTGAGGGACAAAGCAATCTTATTAAATCGGACTTGGGGAGATCACAATCGGTGTGGAAATTAGATCTGTCTTCCTACCTAAAAAATCTTTGAATTTGGATATAGGGCAACTTATCCCGGTACGTGATATGCTTTTAAAAAAACTTGTCCTATACCTATTCCAATCCCAACCCCTAATGGGCATAAAATTGTAGGGATGATAGCAGTGATATTACGGAGTTGTATGATACCTATGATGATTCCTGGGTAAAGTTACCTAGATTACCCCGTGTTATTACTATAGCTTGATAGGAGATTCTCAATTTAGGATTAATACATTTGTCATGGATCTTAATTCGGCCAACAGACAGTGGCAACCTTCTTCTACTCATGATCGGCTTGGTCTTGATTTGTATGTGGATATCATTTAATATTTTAAGTCCTGACTTGATACTTGATTATGGAGGAAAGGGAGTAACTATTCAAGATGATTACTTAGTTGGAAATCTAAATCCACTACATGAATTTAACTTTGTTGATGAAATTGACTTCCAACCACCTGCCATCATCCTTGTTGATGAAGTCGACTCAGTTTGCCTGACATGGGTCTCGCAAGTTAAATCCCTTTTACCTAGAGAAGACGACACTGCTTTTGGCGCAACAATTGGTGTTTGTCGCACTCATCTTGACAAATTAGAGGTCGATGTTGTCCGGACTGTCGATTTGCCTTTGATGCTTACTATGATTTTCAAAGTCATGGTTTGTTTTTAATTTAACTTGTTAATCTAATAAGTTGTACTGGAGGATTTTCTGGTGCGTTTTTATTATTTTTTATTTTCAATATGTCATCATGGTGGTGGGCTTAATTGAAGGATGTCATTGTATGATTTTTAATTTTTATCTTCCCATTATAAAGTAAGACAATATGTCTGGAAAATGTACACTAGCAACAAGCTTATAAAAACTTTATACAAGTTGCAAACTCTTCTAATAAAACAATTCCAATTAGCTGGACCAAAGAGAAGATTGTGAGACATCCAAAATTTGTGCCTAAAAACCAAAGTCATCACATCAAAGCTTATTTCTTCCTTTAAGACTACCTTTCTGTTACTGGAGTACAATCGACTGACATGTTAGCAAAAACGTCTAACCTTGATGGACGATTTAATTATTCCTACTTCCTAGATGAAATATTATTTTTATGAAGAAACACACAATCATAATCGTAACCAATTCTGCAACAGACAGTCTGCATAATTTCTTAAGAAGAAAGTCGTCAGTTGAATCCTAACGTCTCCAACTTTTAATTACACCACAAGAATCTATAACTGTTGGTTTTGAATATCTCACCATGACATTCCTTTGAAAGAAACTTTCTTCTCACCCATCCTCTCCACCCCATTTCCTAAATTCATCGGTTGCTTCTTGCACCAAATTTACCTCCAATTATTCAACACATACTCTTTCAAAGGATCTTCTAGAAAAATTCTATGCGAGGGAAATAGATCTGTTTCATTTGATTTTTTTCCTCTTAATGTTAGTAATTTGGGTTGGAGTAGGTCAGGTCAATAACAATTGCATAATTAAGTATCCCGAACAAATTTGTGCATTTGTAAAATACAGGGCCTGATATATACTTTTCTTTCTATCTTGATTAACAGCACATGTATTTTCTTGTGCTCATATTAAGAAAAGTTGATTATTAGATTCGTAAAGCAAAATAAAAGTTACTTCTCTCGTACTCAACTCATCTTCACATTTTAACTTTCATGGATACTAAGTACAGTACGTATCTTATTTTTTAACTTACTTTTAAGGTTTATTCTATATTTGTGCCTCTTGGGTAATACATGTAAATAGTAAATATATTATGTGTATAAGGTATTGAATTCAAATTTGAAATAACTTTGAATTAAAACGTTATTGAATTTGATATTTTTTTTTGGGTAATTGCACTTTTTTATCCACTAACTATCTCTGATTTTGAAATTGGTCCATTGGTTTCACACATTTTGAAATTGGTTCATTAGGTTTACAAAATTTGATAAATTCATCCTCTGAGCAGCTGTAGCGGGTTAAACTCTCGGTCATACCTATGTTGTTTTTCTTTCTCTTTTTTTAAAGAAAAACATGTGAGGTAGATGAAAGGATGAGAACGGTACTATTCTTCTCGTCCCAAAACTTCATAACGACTCTCATTTCCACCACAAGCGACCGCCGTCCATCACTCACCCTCCAATTCCTCCAGCGGATCTGTCTGCCACCACAAGCACGGTCATATTCGCCATGTCACCATCCCGCGTAGAAAATACAAATCACCATAAATAGGAATGAAAGACTCCGATCATTATCCAAATTGTATAGTCACCGGAAAATTAAAGATCTGATCATCATTCAAATCATATGGTCGCTAGAAATTAAAGCTCCGACCATCATCTGTATCTACTTCGCTGTGGCCATCACCGACTTCAACTTCGCCAATCACTCTCTTCATATGCGAATGGTCGGGGATGGGGTGGTGCACGAGACAGTGACATGGCAAATCTGACACTATCGATCCTCTCTTTGATACTGGGTTCCTCCATTACTGCACTTGTCTGCACGTTCTTCTTCATCTTCTGCAAATATTAAATCAGATTAAATTTAGAATTAAGGAAGAAGAATTAATAGATGAATAATGAAATACTAGTATATTTGTAAATCTCTGGTTGTGGGAGTCAAAATTGGCGTCGAATGGGGGGTAGCTCCTCTGTATTAGTTTCATCACAGAAGATTCATCAATGCTATGTGGGAATAAATGATGATCGTGTGGCGAGCATGGCATTCAGTAGAGAGCAGTTGGAAATGGGGGCAACGGCGGCGGGCTAGCCTTGACATTTCGGGGGCCCTGGGCGGACTAAGAAAGTGAGGCACTATATAATCCTTTTATTTATATATACTTCCTCTTTTTTATATGATTGTTCTTCTCTTTCTTTTACTTCAGTTTCATATTTATGTTCATACTATAAAAAAAGATATATTATTCTCAGATATACACTTTGAAGCTTATTTACTATTAGATACATTGAACAACAGAAAACATATGTTTGTCGAATTTTGCCACCACTTTCAATGGTGATATCCTTTGCCCTGGCCGCCGTCGTCAATGGAATAATCTTCCCCTACTGGGCTCCTACCGTTCTGCCTATATAATCTACGTCTTGATGCGGATTTCACAAGGAGTTCCCGATTCATGCCTATTGCCGTTCTGCCGATTGTACTAGCGCCATCTAGGGCTCCTTCTCTCTTCATGCACGGTGATGGAGGATGATGCTGTCGGCTGTACCAATTTCTTCTCTATTCTATTGGCGACCTCTATTGTCTGATTAGCCGCTGGAGATCTTCAATTAGCCACCACCAGTTAAGGGTAGCAGTGGATGTCCGCTTGACCCTCTGTTGGTGCGCTTCTTTCTATTGGTGTGAGGTCATCTCAGATGTGTCCTCACTGCCTTTTTCACTACCTAGGGTAGTTCACAATTCTCATCACTGTCTATTTCTCCAGCGCGAGTTG
This sequence comes from Pogostemon cablin, assembly GCA_023678885.1. Lineage (NCBI taxonomy): Eukaryota > Viridiplantae > Streptophyta > Magnoliopsida > Lamiales > Lamiaceae > Pogostemon > Pogostemon cablin. Next base: position 9,367,216 of record CM042986.1, read on the forward strand.
GTGCTCTCTAGTACTTTAGGGAATTTGAGGTTGGTTGCAGAGATTATTCAGGATGATTCCTTTCTTTTTAGAGTTAAAAGTTTTTTACCATAAATTTTTAGAACATTAAATTTTATCCCAAAAAAGATATTTGTATTAATTTTATCCCATAACTATGAGTTTTATTTCAATTTTGCACAATTTTCGTCGTAACCCTCGATTTCCTGCAAAAATTGAGTGTTCCGGCAGAATTGGGTAAATCAAAATAAAACTCATTGTTATAGAACAAAATCAATACAAATATCTTTTTTGGAATAATATTTAAAGTTTTAAAAAGTTATGGGACAAAAAAACTTTCAACTCATTTTCTATACAAAATCGAAATATCTTTTTTAACTCTTTTTAAGAGCTTCATAGATCATATAGCAAAAAATTATCTGTGAGGACAAGATTTGTAATGGACTAAATAATTAAGGGAGAATTTTTTATACAAATTTTATAGTCAAAAATTAATACCGACACTTTTATTAAAAAATTATTAAAAATGTCCAATAGATACTTTCATGAGTTTATTGCCCTTAAATTCAATTCCCCACCCCACCCATAGCTATACCCCCCACCCCTCCCCCACCTCACACACGTAAGCCCTCTCTCTTCCTGGAACCCCACGTTGTACTTCTTCCTTCCTCAACCATTCACAATTTCTTTCCATTCTTTTAATTTCAAATATAAAAATCTAAACTTCAAAAGTGAAACTCTTAACTGCACGCGTTCAGTTTACTAACGGTGTTGGCTTTGGGGTGCATAAATTGAATCGTTCGTAATCATTCTCCCGTATATTTGAAACTTTGTCATGCATATTGTGTTTAGAGTTTAGATTTGTCCAATTTGAACTGATGTTACATTACCTTTTCATTCGAAAAAACTACTAGTGACACTAATGTTTAGCAGCTTCATTATAACCCAGAGTCTGTTTGGTAAGTGCATGAAAAGGGATTCCCTATACATTGTATGGAGCCGTATGTATCATTAACCCTCAAAACCCATGGCAATGCAATGCAGTCTTTGTTTTAGTGAATGTTGTTTATTTTTTTCTTGAGTGAATTCAAAGCAGTCTCGCATTGGTAATAAATGTATTTTTTTTGCATTGGTGAATTCACCCATGTGTCAAAGATCTACAAAGATCATACCATGCTTAATACACAAAATGAGGGGAAAAGAAGATGAATTATTGCATATCTAGATGAAGGTGAAGATGTTGGATGAAGAAAATAAAAAGATGCAGCAAACTAAAATGACTTTGAAGAAGGAATTCAAAGAAAACACAAGGTTAAAAACTTAAAGCGGTGGAATAACCTTTATCTTATCTTGATAATTGTAACTTGGTTTCCATTCCTAATTTCAAGAATGGTATGAATAGTTGAAATAGGAACATGTGATTTTGAATATCAAGTCCTCTCTAACTATTTCATGTCAAATTCATTAGAAAATATCGAATGTTAGTAGTGCATTACTTGTTCGAAGATTCGAAATAAGACTTATTGCCTGATAATCAAGGTATTAGACCACAAATAACCCAACTATGTTGATTGATGGGTTATGAATGGGCAAATTTTCTTCCTAATTGTCTAGAAACATTACTCTTTCCCCCTTTCTGTAGCCTTTTGCTATGAACGTTGTTCTTTGAAAGATGGTGGGTGTTGTGTATAAAATTTGCCCATATTTGAGGAAGCATGTTCAAGTTCTACTTTACTTATTAGGAAGCACCCAAAATCTAAAGGGTCACGACAGTTCAGTCACGATGGGCTTGGCTATGAAGGTGACTAAAGCAACTAGTTGGCTAATAAGACAATCGGGTGTTTAACCGATAAGATCACCACTATGATAATCTTCTTGATGACCATCATGACAATCGACTGGATTACCATCACGATTACATACTAGGTAACCATTATACTCAAGGAGAGCTAACTAGTTGATCATCGAAGGAATACAACAACTACATCTAGTCTGTGAACATATGCATTAATATAATTTAATGAGTTCCTGAGGCAATCATATTGAACGAATCCAAAAATGAGCACAACCTTAAACACTTTTTATATTACTTGTTTTCAAATGGATGATAGTAAGTTTCATGTGAAAAAGAAAATTGTATTACACAAGTAGTTGACTCGGGCCCAAGTGAGTGCGATGGTTGCAATTTAAAAATGACATCGTAGAGTATTGGTATTATTGGCCTATATTTGATTTTCCATAAATTGTTTAAGATGTCTATGTAATTAATAGGTTATCCCCCATCATGAAGGAATGGCGAGCATAACCATGAACCTTAAACACCACAATAAAATCACCCATTGGATTGACTATGGGTATTATGACAAATTTTTTGCCTATCACATGATAATATGATTCTTTCACACCCTCTCAAATCTCTGCCATTTACGCTTTCAAATAGTCTATGGAGATTCCTATTATACGAAATCATCAGATGATAACATGTTTCTTTACACATATAAATGTCGAAATTAGTCACATACATTATGTGGTACCTGTGATAAAAATGCTTATAACCTACAAGGTACACATAATGATCACCTGCATGATCACATACATGGTTACTCATGTGACGACCATTATTGTACCTACATGAAACACATATCTAATCCATATGATACAGAAAAAGCCTATACAACAGAAGTAAACACCAAGAAGTTTACTTGTGTTTTAGATCAATACAAAGAGTAATTTGTGAAGTTTTTAAACTAATAAATACCAATCCATTAATACAATAAGTTGCAAATAATTAGGGCTTAGAAACACACTCAAAACTAAACTATATGTCCTCATCAATAATATCTTGAGCTCCACATGTTGGCGTTCGATCGTTTGGTTAACGTGAACTGTTAGGGTCCATGCGTATCCAAATCAACAGAAGTAAGAAGATAGAAATGTATTACCTTTCACCAGGTTTGATGTAGAGGTTGAACAGCTGCATAAAATGACCTCTCGACTTCTGTTGTATTCTCAAGTCCAATCCTGACGTCGTGTGGGCGATAATCCTCAGGATCTTCTCAATCTGATCTCCTTCCCTTACTAATGTGTTCCAGGCGCAGGATTAGGGTTCTGGATAAGTTGAGATGACTTATATATGGGCTATAACAAGGATCAGGAGGAGAAATTAGAGTCGGGCCTCTATTGGGCTTAAGTATCCAAGTTTAGCCCAAAACTTTATTTAAGTCCAATAATAATAATATATTCCACTAAAATATTATTAATGCATTGCCGCTCCAATCCCAAAATTACATTTTGGGCTCCTTCTAATTATGAGCACTTTAATCTCCCCATGTTTAAGATATACAATGTCCATTAATTAATTAAGTTACTGACAACTCCATTAATTAATATCTCTTCCTAGAGTAGTACCACTCAATCTCATTATCATGCCAGAATAAATCCACCTACAGGGTTTACATGATAATCCTTATGAGCTCCTCAAGGGAACATCATCAACCTATGTCAAACACTAATTCCTTTTACAATCAACGACACACCATAGAGACAATACTATTTCCCAACTCACCGAGTTTATTAATTTAATTACATGTAAATCTCACCAATTGATGAATCAAAGAAATACATACTACCTTACGTGTCGAGATTATTATATAGGGATTAAGAGCACGAACATCCAAAATAACAGAGATCACGTTCTTCTATAAGTTAGTATAAGTCGAACGATCAAAAGTGGTCTTGCTCAATACACACAAAGTACACTAATGTGATTCTATAGCCAAGACAAGCTAATACCACCACACTACAACCATCCCGATAGAGAGTCCCGTCTATCTCGGTTCTGAGCATCTGTTTATACTTTATAAGGAAACCAATAATATGATCTTCCGCATGTTGTCGCACAACATATTATCTACAATATAAAGTAAGTGGACTATTGCATCACAAGACGCAATCATCTGATCAATGATTCTCATTTCAAATAAATTATTATAATATTGTTCATACTAAAGCTAGACTCTTAGTATACAATGCAACAATCTCACACTTATACTAAAAGACTATACTATCAGAACCACTGACATACATCTAATTACTACTCCAACTACACACCATCAAAAGCTCTTACCTTACGGTCCTTGTAAATGGATTTACTAGGTTATCATCCGATGCAATCTAGGCGACAACAACCTTTCCCTCATCATATGATTTCTTGTTACAGGTGGTACTTGCGATCCATGTGTTTAATTTCCTTATGGGCTCGTGATTCCTTCAAGTTTGCAACTACACCATTATTATCACAATAAATTATGATAAACTTAGGCAAACTTAGAAAACACATCCAAGCCCATCACGAAGTCTCTAGAGTCATACAAATACTTTGGCTGCCTCAGAGGCTCCAATTCATCATCTTTTTATCATGGTGGAGTCTGAAATATATTTCTGTATGACACTCCTCCACTTTATGATTCTACTTCCAAAATTAAACACATAACCTTGAGGTGGATTTACTGCCATCCCTATCTGATTTGAAAAATCCGAATCTATGTAACCCATAAGAAGCAGTGAATCTATCCGGTAAGGCCATATATAATTTATAGTCTTTTTCAGGTACATAAGTATATGTCTTATCACAGTTCAACATTCTTATTTTGGGCTACCTCGATACCCACTGTTCATGCCTTAGGCAAAACAGATATCCAATCTCTTGCATAGCTTACATAGATTAAGCTTCCTTATTCGCCGAAGCATAAGGAACTGCCTTCATCACCTTTATCTTCTTTTATGTCATAAGACACATTTCCTTAGATAAAGTTAAATGCTAAAACAAGTAAGAATTGTATCAATTCATGAAGCTTGAGACAAACATAACATCCTTTCTTGTGATCTGTATTACCGTGATCTAAAAAGGATATGTTTGCTTCTCTTAAGTCCTTCATTTCATACTGCTTTATCAACTATACCCATACGCCCGATAATACTCTTTCATTGTCTCCAATGAGCAATATATCATTTACGTATAGTACAAGAAATACAATCACGTTTCCGTCAATCTCTTCAATACACAAGGCCATCTGAACATTGATTAAATCCATGTTACTAGATTTCATCATCAAAACAGATGTACTTTGAGTTTAAAACTTGCTTTGGTCCATTGATGGACACTTTTAAGCTTACACTAAAAATGCTCTTAGCCCGTTGCAATGAATCACTCTTGTTAACATAGATGTTTTCCTCAAGACTTTCAATCACGAAAGCTGTCTTGACATATATTTGCTATACTTCACAATTCAATATGAGCAGTGATTGGTCGTATATAGTTGGGATGACCAATTAAAGAATTTATCGAACCACAGGGAGGAAGGTACTAGAGTTTAAGCGATCTCAAGTTTATCGTGATTTTATAACGACGATCGAAAATGAGGATAGATAAGCATGCAAACAAATGCAATTATACTAATGCAAGAAATAAAGATAAATGAATGCAAAGATAAGATGGGTTTCAAATGATGCAAGGATAAGAATAACAATAATCATGGCATAGATAATTAAGTAATTATACAATTAATTCTAATCTTTCATGGACATAGCATAGGAGCGATCACTAATTCCACCTAAACTCTCTCTCGAGATGGATAGGATGTAGGCCCTCAGTAAGGCTCCCAAAAGCATATAGGATCGTGGCCAAAGTAAACACCTCCCACTAGGTACTAATTACTCTACGAATTCCCTAATGAGGTACTAAATCATAGACAATATTTCCTTTTAAGGTATTATGAATTTACTAATGGTTTTGGTCTCCAAAACCTAATCAACCAATCTCTCGATTACGCTAGTCATATGTTCTATCAAAGGATTCTAAATCTAGAAGGATATCTCTATCTCATTGTAAATTAATGCACATGAAGTGTATGATGAAATGATTCAATGAACTATCCTAAACACATAACTGATTTCTCAATCTAATCACATGCCCATGATAATTAATCACACATATCATCATATAAATCAAGCAATAAACAATCAATGATAGAAATAACACAAATCCCATTCAAGATTAAAATCAAATTGCATAAAAACTAAATTATCCAACACCAATCATGGAGCTAATCTCACAAAGGAGATTAGCCTCTCATATTCACAAGAAATTCAACATAGACATTAAAATCCTTACAAACCATGATCAATCTATAAAGAAATGCACAAAAATTAGAATTAGATTCCCCATTTGAAGTGTTTCAATGGAGATCTCCTTCTTCTTCTTGTGATCTCACTCTCCCTTGCTTCCTTGATCACTTGGATGATGGATTTGATGGAAGAGATCAAGTGTAGATGGATGGAGATGAGGATGGATGGAATAGAGGGGAAAGTGTGTGAAAAATGGTGTGAATTGTGTGTGGATCTGATCCCTACTGATCTTTACACTCAAAATGGACATTTGTACCCCTTGAAACTTTCTAGAACACATTCTAATCATAAAATTGACTTCGGGCCGAGTTCGGGTCGAATTCGGGTTGGTGCAACACAGTCTCACCATTTTACATATAACTTTCTCATACGAAATCCAATTCGGGTGATTCTTACGCTCACGCGATTCTCTCTTCCATGGCTTTCTATGCGTATAAAGAATTGACAAAATTCCCAACATTTGAAGGTGTAACAAGTCATGCAAAGTATCACAATCGTGATGAGTAGGAACAGCTTGCGCGACGTCACCATTTCAATCATAACTTTCTCGTTTGAGCACCGGTTGAGGTGTTTCTTATACCAAAACGATCATTTTTTCTGTGGCTTTCCAACCATGTATCACACTTCTAGTTTTGAGCTTTAAAAAAGTACAGTAGAATTATACAAGTTGGGTGTGCTTTTTTCAACTTTTTTTTGACTCATTCTCCCTCGTTTCAACTCCGAATTGAGCTCTGTTTTTTCCTACATCTTCCTTATCGCCTCTAGAATCCATTTTTACCTAAAAATCATATGTTTAAGCTCATTCTCACACATTTCTATGAAAACACATAACATAACCAAAATACACATAAATACGAATGAAATAATACGAAAACACACATAAAAAGACACTAAAATTTAGGTGAAAATATCACTCATCACACCCCCAAACTTAAAGTGTTGTGCGTCCCCAAACAACAAAAATGATTAACCAAGGGGTGAGATTTTCACCTAGGAAAACACTAAACGAACATAATTAATAATATATCGATAGCAATAAGAATTATAATTTATGCTAAGTCATCCCACAACATTAAACTCATAACATGAAAAATTAACAAGTTCAATCTAAAGAGAATAAAAGTGTAATATAGTCCATTTTTAGTCCAAGCCTCACATAGGTTATAAATGTCACTCAACACTCTTTAAAGTAGGGTAAATCATCACTCATTAACCGATTGACTTGACTCGCTATAAGTTTGCTCGTGGACTACATTCACAAACCACCAAAGTTTCCATTAGTGATAAAAAAGATCTTTAATTAAGATGTAATGATAGGTTCTTTGGCAAGGTAGAGAAAATATAGGTAAGAGTGACTAATCATGTGCAAGTAATCGAAGAGGTAGCTACTTTATTTCATTCTTCCACTTTCTTTCTTCTTTTCTCAACTTTAGTAATCACAAGCACTAATCATCAACTTCCTTGAATTGAGCTTCTTTATAAATCATGCTTCCTTCTTTGAATTTTTATTTTCTTGAGCATCTTGCTGTTCCTTTGCTCCTTCTCTTGTATTAAGGTTTCATGTTCATTCATGTTTTTGCTCTTTTCATCTTTTTTCTTACTTGTTACCATCTCCTAAATCACTCACACAAAAGGTATATCTATAAGGCTCATGTGGGTAATCATGACTTGTAATGTTTTAAATTCACAAGAAACAGACTTATAGACTCAAAGTGGTTGACATGGGATGATGTTCAAGGTAGGAAAATATATGGGAATGACTTCAAATTACAAGGATGGTCTTAGATCATGTCACTAATCTCCACTAATCGGGCTCGTTCCTATAGTCCTTGAGCAAGTTCTAGTTTATCAAACACAACCAATCCACTCATGAAGAAAAATACCATGTATGCACGATTGAGGGTCAAACGCTCACAAGTTTGTGCTCGGACCTTAAGGACTTATTACACCACATCCATCTCAAAATTGAACAAGTTAAGTAAAACAAGTCATAATTCGAAAGTGTAGAGATTCTTAATCCTAACTTGTCATCACTTATCACCACAACATATCATCACTCATATTCAAAAATGACTCATGACATCCCAAAACAAACCACCAAGACAATCCCTAAAAAAGAATAAAAATACAAACAAAATAAATAAGAAAAAACTCAATACTCAAGACACAAATAAAAACACATAACATGCAAATGAAGTAACATGCTAATCACACCAATCCAAATAAAATAAATTCATGTCAATCAACTAGAAATGGTAGAGTATAGAGTGAACTCCCTCAATAGACATTTGGTAGTGAAAATGGTTGGCACTAGCTTCTCGATTGAATACACAATGAATCTCGACTTGATCTCCGAGCTCAATTCGTGCTTCTACTACACTCATTCATGCTCAACAACTCATCAAAAACATTAGCTCAACAATAACATTAAAACTATGGACTATCATGTACTTCAACACAACCAATTATACCAAAATTCAAACCAATACTCATGAGAAAAAAATTTAAAATTAGCCCAAAAATACGAAAAGTATATGCCTTCAAAACAAAGTATGTCACACCACGCCATATCCCCCCAAACTTAAATTGAAACAAGAGTTTTGAGTTAAGTTTGCAAAAAGTGTTGTGATGTACATACACACTTCAAATCAAGCACTACTTGTATCTTCAATAAAATCATGGAAGTTCTTAAGAGAATTTGAAATTTCAATAGAATGAGAAGGTTTTGGCTTGTGTGGGGTATCGTCAATGATCTTAGTTTCCGGATGTTTATTTTCTTCCATAAGGGCATGAATCTCTTTTTTATTTTGAATCTTGACTTTCTCTACCATCGTTTCAAGAGACTCGACAAGTCTATCGAATTCTCCCTTCAACTCTTCTTTCAACTCTTTAACTTTCACTCACTTTGGAACTCTTTCTCTCTTCTCCTTCATAACCTCATCAACCCCAAAACTATCCTCTTTCCTATCGTTAATGACCATACATTCATTCTTTGTTCCGGAAGTAGAAGACTTGTTGTTTTCTTCTTGAATTCGTTCCATGGTGGACATAACTTGACTTACTTGGTGCTCAATTGAGTTCATCCTAGCTCCGAATACTACGATTGCACTTGTCACCATGTCACACAAATTTCCGATTCGATCCATCCATGCTTCATTAGACTTTCTATCATTTTCAATGCGTGCTATCATCCTTTCAAATAGCTCTTCTTTAAGCCTTTTTTTGTGGTCACTTTGGATGGAATAAGAGGTGTTGGAGTCTTGAAAATTTCCTTATAAGTGTGGTTGATTTCCTTCTTGATGTCTAGAAAAATTTTCTTGAAAAACGTCTTCCACACCTTGAGGGTATACTTGTTGATGCATTTGATGAGGGACTCCAAAATCTTCATAACCTTGTTGGAATTGCACATTAGGAACTTGTACTCCGAAATCCGGTTACAAATTAGGCCCAAAATTTGGCATTTGAAAATCCTTGAAAATTTCCTTGCGTGTTCATAGCGGAATGAGCATTTCTATTCACCAAATCACGAAGAATATCAATGGAGCTCATATTTTTCGGCTTGTTCACCTTTTTCTTCCTTCTCAAGGTATGCACCTACAAAAGAAAGAAAAGTTTGAACAAAATTTTTCGAAGCAAATATAAGATGCAAAAATAAAAATAAATGTCCTTATTAAGACCACTCTAAACAATCTTTCATCAAACTACTAACGACCGTTACCTCCCCGACAACGGTGCCATTTGATTGATCGTATATAGTTGGGATGACCAATTAAAGAATTTATCGAACCACAGGGAGGAAGACACTAGAGTTTAAGCAATCTCAAGTTTATCGTGATTTTATAAGGAAGATTGAAAAGGAGGATAGATAAGCATGCAAACAAATGCAATTATACTAATGCAAGAAATAAAGATAAAATGAATGCAAAGATAAGATGGGTTCCAAATGATGCAAGGATGAGATTAACAAAAACTATGACATAGATAATTAAGTAATTATGTAATTAATTCTAATATATCATGGACATGGCATAGGAGTGATCACTAATTCCACCTAAACTCTCTCTTGAGATGGATAAGATGTATGCCCTCAATAAGGCTCCCAAAAGCACATAGGATCATGACCAAAGCAAACACCTCCCACTAGGTACTAATTACTCTACGAGTTCCCTAATGAGGTACTAAATCATAGGCAATATTCTTTTTTAAGGTACTATGAATTTACTAATGGTTTTGGTCTCCTCACCTAATCAACCAATTTCTCGATTAAGCTAATGAAATGTTCTATCAAAGGATTCTAATTCTAGAAGGATATCTCTATCTCATTCTAAATTAATGCACATGAAGTGTATGTGAAATGATTCAATGAACTATCCTAAATACATTATTGATTTCTCAATCTAATCACATGCCCATGATAATTAATCACACATATCATCATATAAATCAAGCAATGTACAATCAATGATAGAAATAACACAAAGCCCAGTCAAGATTAAAATCAAATTGCATAAAAACTAAATTATCCAACACCAATCATGGAGCTAATCTCACAAAGGAGATTAGCCTCTCATATTCACAAGAAATTCAACATAGACATTAAAATCCTTACAAACCATGATCAATCTATAAAGAAATGCACAAAAATTAGAATTAGATTCCCCCTTTGAAGTGTTTCAGTGGAGATCTCCTTCTTCTTCTTGTGATCTCACTCTCCCTTGCTTCCTTGATCACTTGGATGATGGATTTGATGGAAGAGATCAAGTGTAGATGGATGGAGATGAGGATGGATGGAATAGAGGGGAAAGTGTGTGAAAAATGGTGTGAATTGTGTGTGGATCTGATCCCTACTGATCTTTACACTCAAAATGGACATTTGTACCCCTTGAAACTTTCTAGAACACATTCTAATCATAAAATTGACTTCGGGCCGAGTTCGGGTTGGTGCAACGCAGTCTCACCGTTTTGCATATAACTTTCTCATACGAAATCCAATTCGGGTGATTCTTGCGCTCACGCGATCCTCTCTTCCGTGGCTTTTTATACATATAAAGAATTGACAAAACGTTCAACATTTGAAGGTGTAAGAAGTCATGCAAAGTAGCACAATCGTGCTGAGTAGGAATAGCTTGCACGACGTCACCATTTTAATCATAACTTTCTCGTTTGGTCTCCGGTTGAGGTGTTTCTTATACCAAAATGATTATTTTTTCTGTGATTTTCCAACCATGTATCACACTTCTAGTTTTGAGCTCTATAAGAGTACAGAAAATTACACAATTTGGGCGTGCGTTTTTCAACATTTTGCTTTGACTCATTCTCCATCGTTTCAACTCCGAATTGAGCTCCGTTTTTTCTCACATCTTCCTTATCGCGTCTAGAATCCATTTTTACCTGAAAATCATACGTTTAACCTCATTCTCACACATTTCCATAAAAACACATAACACAACCAAAATACACATAAATACATATGAAATAATATGAAAACACACATAAAAAGATACTAAAATCTAGGTGAAAATATCACTCATCAAGCAGCTGTAAAATAAAATAAAATAATTCAGATCGACTTAAACTTAGCTACCGACAAAAAAAGTTTTCTCATACTCGTATTCACCTTTCTTTCTAAGTGTACCTTTACGCAACAAGCTTTGTTTCAAAGTATCACCTTACCGTTTGATCCTCTTTTATTTTGTAGAGCCACCTCCAATGGCTTTCACACCATCTTGTGGTTCTACAAGCACCCAGATCTAATTTAAAATCCATAGATCCTATTTCAAAAATCATTGTGACATGCTAAAATATCGCATTTTATCAGTGCTTCGTCATAATCATGGGCCAATTTCATGTTAACTAGGGACCAAGTCTTACGACTCTTCCAAAACATAAATCTATCAAGTTGTAAAACAACCCTCCCACTACGATAAAGCGCTACTTGCAATTGTGTATCATATGTAACACGCGATGCAGTTTACCTTGTGGTATATCCTCTTGTACAATTGGTACTATACTTTGTGTTTTCCTCTCACATACTTTAGAACAACTTATACATAGGTTTGTGATTTATTACATAGTTCTTTTCCTAAAAATTTAGTGTTTGTGTTAACAATCACCCTTTGATCTTTTGGACTAAATAAATCACCCTTTATTTTTCTAGGATATCCCACAAACAGACAACCATCCTTGCGAAATGCTGTTTATAGGGAATACCCATAAAACGAATTTAGGAATTCCAAATAACTTATCATCTATCTAACCATTTCCATAAGAGTCCTATATCTTCTTTTTGCCACACTAGTCGGCTGGGGTTTGCCCAGTGTTGACAACTTGGAATTTATTCCCAACCTCTGATAAACAGTTCCTAAACTATCCTAAGAGGTACTCGCCACCACGATTAAATCGTAAATGACGATACATTTTCGATGACCCTTCACTGCATGTGTCATGCACTTTTGAATTAATCATAGTACTTATACTTGCGGTGCATCAAAATTATATCTCACCACCTCTCATAGGGATAATCTTAGGATCGCATAAAATAGAATGAACCAATTCCAACATATCTATGACTCTACACCCCTTTGCCTTATAAAGCAATCATGACTTAGTTGAAGATGCCAAAAGGTATGTTTGGTTCATATCCAAAGGTTCATTTCTCTTATTTAGATTAGAAGACGCGTTATCATTATAATTTGTCGCATCCTTGGGATAAACATGATTTAAGAGTGTACAAATTGTCACTAGCGTACCACAATAGATTATAGCTCCAATCTTCATTATAATGACCATGCCATTTAAATGAAATGGAGTATCCATCCGTAAATGCATAGAAACTGAAATAAAATTCTTTCTATGAAAATATACGTAAAGATAATTTCACTTAATCAAACGTTTATTCCTAACAGAAGAAAAATAGACAACTCCCACTGCAACAATCACTACTTTCCTAGCATTACCCATGTACTTAATTATCTCATCATGACTTAGTTACACGCTTTTAGTAATTTCGATATCTACACACAACGTGTTAGTAGATTTCATCACTAATCATGCTCCAACAACTAGTGAATGAGATACTAACTTTATTCACATCTTGATGAATGTTGATTTCCTTCGCCACTTGTTTTGTCAGAAATTTCCCACCAAATACAATCTCTTGTATTTCAGGTAGAACTTGCTCAAAACATCTAGGTGAACAATGAAGAATAAAATTGACTTAGGTTTCCCTTTCAATTTCTATCAATGTTTTTCAATTCATTCATTAAGTCATCCATAACTTCTTGCATTTCTATCTTTCTCAAGTATCCGAAGAGTCACATGAGACCATCATATTTCTATGAATCTTTCACCTCTCCACTAGAGACTTTAAATAATAGGCATCACAGAAAATCCTTAGTGAGAATACATTTTTATTTCTAAGCAGTAAGAATTGAAATCAAGATTCTTTTCTAATCATCTAATTTTTGACTAGTAAATATGTTTCTTTTAGTAAACAATAAGTGAAATAAACCATATGAAAATCCTGAGAATCATAAATTAATACACCGATCAAATACTTGAATTTATCCATTTATATTGATTCCCTCAAAACTATACAAAATAAAATTCACAGACATCTCAAGCACCGTGAATCTGTAAGCCACGTTAGTGTGGACGTTTACAAACCCGAACATTTATAAGAAAAGATTTTACCCATTAATTTCATTCGTCAACCTAATCTCATGACAAAGTAATTAATAGTAGGTTCCTCTTTAGCTGTGCAAATAATAACAGTGACTCTGTTGGGGAGGATACTTATTATTTACACTTATGTGTACACCATTATCTGATCTCAAGTCCGCTATCCAAGTTTATGTGCCTTAATGTTGGAGAAGTACACACGCGCTAAGATAACTTTATACAACAATCAATTATATAAGTTTGTACCAGTGAACCACATATAAACACATCCGTTAGGGAGGAAGACACAATAGCCAACGCGCAAGTCCATATGAATCACATTACAAACAATAATTATTTAGAGAAGTCTGTACCAGTGATCCATGAATAAACTCATCCGTTAGGGAGGAATGCACTATAAACGATGTGCAAATTTATTCACATCACTTTACAAATCAATAATGGAGGCCGTGAGAATTTATTACCGATTTTCTCCCCCACTTAGTAATTTAACACTGAGGGTTTTTAAATGCATATAATATTTATAATAAAATACGCAACCTAGCATGTTCCTGTTACGACAAATAAGGCAGTAAATCACTTAAAACATGGAACTATATATAACAATAATTAGATAATAAAACCAATTATAACAGTTATATATCAACAAATTCGATTATTCGCCACCAAGCATAAATATGGACAACGATGATGGGGATCGACCTTCCCGGTGAGATCGCGGGGTTCGATCCGAGCGCTTATGCCCGCCTGCCCAGCATATAAACGATTCGGGCACCACTACACAGCAATCGTGCATGCCCCCATACGCCTCACACGGCATCAAGTGCCATCGCGCGGCAGTGGGCCCAATTCTTATTCACATCGTGCACGACAAGAAGCTTTCTTGCCCGATTAGTGCATCCACTCTCGGTAACACACCCAAAGAATGTCCGCCTTCACACAGCAGCTTGTCCGGCACAACGCTCGACAACCATCCATACATGATCAGTAGAACACCCTGCACCATGACACACCGAGTGCCTGCTAATCTCTTCCGTGCGCATCACCGGGTGCCAAGCCATATGGCAAGCCAGATTGTTCGCCAGACAAAGTGTTTTGCCTTATGCCTGATTCCATCAACAAATGTGCATCCTGCCCGTCTGTTTGCCCAGTGACAAGATCGCCATGTCGGCCATAAGCACACGTGCCTTTCTCCAAGGGTTTGTCGAGCGCCTCACACATAAACCACCGTACATAATGCTGGCCTCCGTGTGGCCAACGGCGCAACATGCTCCATCCGTGCATCCTTTCAAGCATCTCATTCCAGCCTCGTGCTTGCCTACGAGCATAGAATCCGACATGAAGCTTGACCAGTCGTACGGATTTCCACACAAAAATGCGCGCCAGCTTGTAAGTCCTCATGCGCCAGATCGTGCCCTTCGCCTAGTTCCACACACAACAGTAGGCACAACTTCGACTCCTGCAATTATGCTATCGTAGTCTTTCACTCAGCATCATCGCTGTTGTGTATCATTCAATCGACGAACAAATAGGGTTTCCATGGATAAACAATTATAAAAAAAAACCCTTTCATACTCATGCTATTTCTATTCATAATTAAATCACATATTCCACATAAACCTTAGCCTAACATTTTACTCTTCACCACAAAACCAAAGCTCTGATACCAATTGTTGGCATTCGATCGTTTGTTTAACGTGAACCGTTAGGGTTCCATACGTTTCTAAATCAGTGGAAGCAAGAAGATAGAAATGTATTACCTTTCACCAGGTTTTGATGTAGAGGTTGAACAACTGCAGAAAATGACCTCTCGATCTTTTGCTGTATTTCAAGTCCAATCCTAATGTCACGTGAGCGACGATCCTTAAGATATTCTCAATCTGCTCTCCTTCCCTTACTAACGTGTTTTAGGTGCAGGATTAAGGTTTTGGATAAGATGAGATGACTTATATATGGGCTACAATAGGGACCAGGAGGAGAAATTAGAGTCGGGCCTCTATTAGGCTTAAATATCCAAGTTTTGCCCAAAACTTATACTTAAGTTCAATAATAATAACATATCTCATCCTAGAGTAGTACAACTCAACCTCATTATCATTCCACAATAATTCCACCCACAGGGTTTACATGATAATCCTTATGAGCTCCTCAAGGGGACATCATTAACTTATGTCGGACATGGATTCCTTCTACAATCAACAACACACCATAGAGATAACACTATTTTCCAACTCACCGAGTTTATTGATTTAATTACATGTAAATCTCACCCATTGATGAATCAAAGAAATACATACTGCCTTACATGTTGAGGTTATTGTATAGGGATTATGAGTACGAACATTCATCCTAATAGAGATGAAGTTATTCTATAATTCAGTATAAGTCGAATGATCTCAAACGGTTCTACTCAATACACACAAAGTGCACTAATGTGATTCTATAGCCAAGACAAGCTAATACAAAACCACACTAAAACCCTCCCGATAGAGAGTCCCCGTCTATCTCTGTTGTGAACCTCTATTTATACTTTATAAGAAAACTGATAATATGATCTTTCGCGTGTAGTCGCACAATATATTATCTACAGTATAAAGTAAGTAGACTATTGCATCACAAAACGCAATCATTTGATCAATGATTCTCATTTTAAATAAATTGTTATAACATTGTTCATACTAAAGCTAGACTTTTAGTATACATTCCAACACCACGATCATGGCATGCCCTTTTGGTGTGGCCTGGGAGGCGGCATATTAAGCATTTACTCGTCAATAGCTGGCCCTACCACATATGGTGATGAAAATCAAACTCCACCAAAATTATTATGTTGGGGTACAATGTGACTAGAAATACAAGTAGCCATGTTGTGATTAAGACCACATCAATGCGAACACTTATTGCCTCTACACACACTCTAACTAAGTTCTAATGCACTCTTCGTTCGACCATGTTGATGCCTACCGGACGGCTTTAGGCAATCAGGAGGTTTGCATTCCCTACCTCGTATTAGTAGAGGAACATCCTAGTCCTTGGAATCTGGCGGAGGATAAATTGAACTACCCCACAATCGATTTTATCATCTAATTCTTGAAACATTCCTCCACATAAGAATTAACATTGATGCCCTAGTTCCTTTAAAAACAAAAGAATTTACAAGTGAAAAGTGACAGAAATATCGATCGCGTATATGTATATTAAATCTATCAAAATAGACATGAAGGTACCTGAACGCAGCGAGTGCGTGAAGGCATGGAATGAGACGTGTTAGAAATAACTATAGTCACATGAATGTTCCCTCCTTAGCTTTCGAAATTAGTACATTAGGTAGGGATATGGGGCCATTGCTAGGTGTGCTGAAAATTGATTAGGTAAATGTTGAGTCAGCGTCATTGCTTCTTAAAGAAAGGGATTCGTTGACAAGGTTGAGGAAAAATTCAACCCCGCATCGATAAGGGGATCAAAATCTAAATATCCTTCACTCTCGCTTACTTCAATACCAATATCTTTCAATTTATCAATATTTTTTTCTGATTAGGTGTCTAAATCAATTTCCATTCACTTTGTTAGAGTAAGCAGAATAACTATTAATTTCCTCTACATCCCTAAAGTTATAAATACAAATTAGCACTTATACAAGTAAATCAATCACAAAGATTATCACTACCCTTCTATGACTCATACATAACTAATTCATCTTCATTAAAATCCATAAAAGACCTTACAAGCGAAGAAATATAGCTTGATATACAATATGAATACAACTAATGCAATAAACAATAAAATATTTGGAATTTAGTTCTTGCAATCAAACGAGGATAGGCCTTGAAATGAGAACAACCCATAATTTAAAATACCCAAACCTAAATTATACAAATCACAAATGCATATCTCCATGCTATAGAACTCGATTTAATACAGACAAAGTAAAGAACGATAGAGTTTTTGGAGCTAGTTAATATATTGTGTACTCACCGTGATTGGGTTTCATAGTGGTAAAGAGGTGGCTACGTATTATCGTGAGTAGTAATAGAGGGCTACGACAAATATGCTTCACACGTAACCCATTTTCAGTGCAGTTGGTTCATTGCTAAAACTCGACTGCGAAACATCCACTGCAAGCAGAAGAAGGACCCTCGTGAAATGACGAAAGCTAGCTCCTACATCTGCAACTCCCTCTTCCTACCAGCGGGTGGACCGATTTGAAAGTGGAAGAGAATTTGGGGATTTCACAGTAGTGGTTTTGTTCTTACCTCTCTCTTCTACCTCGCTATAATTGAAGTGGTTGTGGCTGTACTTGTGGGAGAATTAATTAATGTTCTCAAGTTGAAGGTGTTAGATTGTATACTAAAAGTCTAACTTTTTGTATGAACAATATTTTGATAATATTTGAAATGAGAATCATGTGATCAAGCGTTTTGCAATTATGTTATTGCAAAAGTCCATTTACTTTATACTGTAGATAATGTGGTGTGCGGCGTCATACGGAAGATCATACTATCGGTTCCTTATAAAGTATACACAGATGTTCACAACTGAGATAGACAGAGACTATCTATTAGTATGGTTGTAGTGTGATTTGGATTTAGTCTGTCTTGACTATAAATTTGCACTAGTGCCTTTGTGTGTTTTGAGCTGGACCGCAGTGAGATCGTTCGGTTTATACTAACTATATAATAGAACTAGATCTCTGTTATTATGGATGTTTATACTCTTAATCCATATACAATAACCTCAACACGTAAGCCCGTATTTATTTATTTGATTCATCAATGTGTGATGGTGATCTTAATCCTTATACAGTAACCTCAACTCGTTGAGTTGGGAGATGGTGATGTCTCTGTGGTGTGCTGTTGATCGTAGAAGAAATTCGTGTCCTAACGGAGTTGGTTGATAATATTCCCTTGAGGAGCTCATAATGATTATCATGTAAACCATGTGGGCAGATTTATTCTGGCATGATAATAAGGTTGAGTGGTACTACTCTCAGCAAAGATATTAATTAATGGAGTTGTCAGTAACTTAATTAATTAATAGGCATTGAATCTTAAACACGGGGAGATTGATGGGCACATAATAAGAAGGAGCCCATAACGTAATTTGGGATTAGGGTGGCAATGCAATAATATTTCTTTAGTGGACAGATTTATTATTATTGGACTTAAGTATAAGCCTAATTTCTCCTCCTGGTCCCTGTTGTAGCCTACAAATAGCCAATCTCAGCAGTCGGAATTATCACTTTTACACGCTTAAAAGCATGAGATAGAGAGAGTGACTACAGATTGAGTTCGTCTTGGAGATTGTTGCCCACACAACGTCAAGACGTGGCTTAGGAATACAACAGAAGATCGAAAGGTCGTTTATTCGCACTGTTCATCATCATCAACAACAAACCTTGATGAAAGGTAATATGATTCTATGATTATGCTTCCGCTACGATAGAATTGCATGGAACTCTAACGGTTCACATTAATCAAAAGATCCAAACGCCAACAATTGGTATTAGAGCGTAGGTTCTGTGGGCAAACGTGATATGTTAGGGTAGAATTTGAATGTCATACATGATATTAGGGTTTTTAGAACTTGATTCTTATTGTATACCTTAATGCATATGATGGCACACGAGCACCGCGAACATATTGGCGGCGGCGTGGAACGGTGGTGTAAGAAATACTACAACTGAAAGTAGAACGCATGATTGGTTCCTATCGGCGACACGACCAGAAACAGGTGTGCTTGATTAGCCATTTTGTAATAGGGATGACTAATTAAAATAATTTATCAAACCACATGGAAGTCGGCGCTAGAGGTTAAGCGAGATAATGTTTATCGCAATTTTATACAGACGATTCATCAATGGGTAGTTTGATCAATCAAGAAATTAAATCAATGAAAGCAAGCAAGCAAGCAATGATTAGAAAACAAGATAAATGGATGAAAAGTGGTTTTTCAAATTAAGTATAAGTGAGATTAACAATAATTAAGAAGTGAAAATCCTAGGATAAATGCATCGAATTCACATGAGTCATGGATTGAAAACTAAGGGCTAACACTAAGATCACCTAAACTCCCTCTCAAGATGGATAAGACATGGTTCTAAACATAGCTCAATGAGTTGGTTCTCTTTCAAACAATTCCAACTAGGTACTAAGCTTGAAATGAGAGTCCATTCACATGATTAATAAACCTCTCGATCAAACTAATCATATGTTCTATCAAAAGGTTCTGTGGGCAAAGTGTTTGATGAAATGATTCACTCAATTATCCTAAGCACATAATTGATTTATAAATCTAATCACATATTTAGAACAACTAAAAACACAAATCATCAATACAAATCAAGCAATTAATAATCAATGATAGAAAACTATAGATCCAATCAACATATGGATTAAAATACACAAATCTCAAAATTATCCAACAACTCTCATATTGCTAATCTCACAAGGGAGATTAGCCTACCATATTCATAAAGAAATTAACATAGACAATTAAATCCTTATAAATCATAATAAAACTATGAGGTTTAATACAAAGATTAAATGGAAACTCCCTTGATCTATCTTCAATGGTGATCTCCTTCCCTTCTTTGCACTTTCATCTCTTCCTTGATCATTTTCCTTCACTTGGATGTAAAAATTGATGGTGGAATGATGGTAGATCCAAAGGATAAAGAATGGATGAAGATGATGGTGTGGAATGAAAGAAATGGTGTGTGAGGTGTGTGAAACAGGAAAACCCTCGACCAATCACATAAAATGTTGAATTATTGTGTATTTATACCCCTTGGGAAGCTTCTAGAAGGTTCTGGAAATTTTAGCAGTTTTTTATACAACACGAGTCATGCTCTGCAACACGGCTACAAGGTTGTCGTGTTGGGTGAATTGATGTCGCTGTACGGCCTAGACTTACAGGGCCGTGTTACACAACATGACTCGTGTGCTGTAACACGGGCACAAAGTGGTTGTGTTAGATGAATTGATGACGGCACACGGCCACCATTTACAAGGCCGTGTTACGTACATGGCCAGTGTTGGTGCATGCCCTTGTTTCCTTCACTGTTTTAGCTCGTTCTCCCTTGTTTCACTTCCGAATTGAGATCCGCTTTTTCCTATGTCTTTCTTATCATGTCTAGCAGCCATTAAAAACACAAACAAATAACACATGAATACTTATAAAAATACACGTAGACACATGTAAAAAGATACTAAAATCTAGGTGAAAATATCACTCATTACACCCCCAAACTTAAAGTTGTGCTTCCCCGAACAACAAAAATGATAAATCAATGGATGAGATTTTTACCTAAGAAAAGATGAAACGAACATAAGTAATAACACATCAATAACAATAAGAATTACAAATCATGCTAAGTCATCCTACAACATTAAAATCATAACATGCAAAAAATATTAACAAGTTCAATCACAAGAGAATGATAGTGTAATATAGTCCCCTTTTGTCCAAGCCTCACATAGGTTATAAACGTCACTCAACACTCTTTAAGGTAAGGTAAATCAACACTCATTAATCGATTGGCTCGACTCGCTATATGATTGCTCGTGGACTACATTCACAAACCGCCAAAGTTTCCATTAGTGATCAAAAAGAACTTTCATTAAGGATGTAATGATATGTTCCTTGGTAGGGTAGGAAGAATATGGATACAAGTGACTAATCAAGTGTAAGTAATCGAAGAGGTAGCTACTTTCTTCCATTCCTTAACAATTTCTTTCTTCCTTTCTTTTCTTTAATGATCACAAGCACTAATCATCAATTTTTTTTGAATTGAGCTTCTTTCAATGCATGCTTCCTTCTTTGAATTATTTTTTTCTTGAGCATCTTGTTGTTTCTTTGCTCATTTTTTTTTATTTTGAGGTTGCATGTTCACTCTTGTTTTTGCTCTTTTCATCATTTTTCTTACTTGTTTACCATTTCCTTTCTTCGTTTTGCTTTCTAATCAAACCTTTCTAACTATCATCTCCTCAATCACTCACACAAAAGGGTGAATAAATAAGGCTCATGTGGGTAATTAAGGCTTTTAATGTGCTAAATTCAAAATAAAATGGCTTTAAGGCTCAAAGTGGTTGACTAGGGATGATGTTCATGGTAGGGAAATATTTGGCAATGACTATAAATGACAAGGATGACGTTAGGTCATTTCACTAATCTCCACAAATCGGGCTTGTTCCTATTGTCCTTGAGCAAGTTCTAGCTTATCACAACTCAATCGATCCACTCATGAAGAAAAATACCATGTATGCATTGTTGAGGCTCAAACACTCATAAGTTTGTGCTCGGACCTTAAGGACTTATTACACCACATCCATCTTAAAATTGAACAAGTTAAATAAAACATATCACAATTCGAAAGTTTAGAGATTCTTAATCATAACTTGTCATCACTTATCACAATAATATGTCATCACTCATATTCAAAAATGACTCACGACATCCCTAAACAAACCACCAAACATACCAAGACAAAAATAAGAAAACACACAAAACATAAAATAAAGACTCAACAAACAAGAAACAAAACAAAAACATATAACATGCAAGAATAAAAATCAATATCATTAACAATAAAGCACACATTCTATATCATCCATGACAATTAAGCTCATAATCAACCCAACCTTTGATTGAAAAGTAAACTTCCAAAAAACATAACACCTAAAGTAGCATGCTAATCCATTCAATCCAAATCAAAATCAATTAGAAGTGATAAGGTGTAGAGTACTCCCTCAATAGACATTTAGTAAGGAAAACGTTCCCTCCAAGCTCATTCGTGCTTCCAATACCCTTCATTCATACTCAAAATCTCATATAACATCATTAGCTCAACAATTGTATTAAAAATATGGATTATTATGCACTTCAACACAACCAATCATACCAAAATCCAACCAACTCATGAGAAAAATTTTAAAATTGACCAATTTTACAAGAAGACCTATCATCATCAATATATCATCATATCAAGCACACTCAAATGGTGAATCACACCATGCACTCTCCCCCCAATCTAAAATTGAACTAAGAGGTAAGAATTAAGTTTGCAAAAAGAGGTGGGACCTACCCTTGTAGTTTCATCAATGATCTTCTTGTAGAGTAGCATACGCATACACAAGACTCAAGCTATGTTCACCATGCACTAGCCCCCCCAAACTTAACTCGAGAAAGGAGTCAAGAATTAAGTTTGCACAAGTGGTGACATACTTACTCAAATCCATGAAGCACTTCTCTTTTCTTCAATAAGCCTTTTTCTTACGAGCACAATCCATCTACGAGACTAAAATAAACAAAACAAGCATCAAAATACAAAAAGAATAGGTTGCCTCCCATTTAGCGCTAAGTTTAACGTCTTCAAGCCGGACAGAATTTTCGCGCTCATTGAACCAAATGTTGTTCCACCATACTTTCTCCTTGCATCCTCACTTTAAACATTTGTTTTGCCCTCTTCTTGTCAACAAGCTCCACTTCACCATTCTTGCTCACGAGCATCAAATCATTATCAAGAAGTGATTCTAGTAGACTTCTTCTTTCTCCTTTATCAATTTTCCAATCAAGTTCCAGGGCTTTTTTCCTATCAACATCACAAGAAGACATGTTAGCATTTGAAAATTTCATATAATCGTGAAGAAAGGTATTTAAGTTGTCAAAGAGAAGAGAATCATGATCCATTAGATCATCCGGAGGCTTTGTATGAGACTTGTCCCCTTTGTCTTTGTTGCACAAGGATGTGACTCTTTTTTTTTTGAACTTAAGGATAAATCTTCTCTTCCAACATCAATCTTTGCTATTCCGGTAGCTAGAAATGGCCTTCCCAAAAATTAGTGGAACTCGAGGATTCGCCTTTACTTCTAACACCATGAAATCAATCGGGAAAACCCCTTTCACTTTCACCTCAACATCTTCAACATTCCCTAATGGCTTCAAAACTTCTTCATTTACAACTTTAAGACGGATAGTAGTAGGCTTTAGCTCTCCAATTTCAAGGTCTTTGAACGTGGCATGAGACATCACGTTGACGCTTGCCCCCAAGTCACACAATGCATCAAGAGTGCTCTTCCCTTCAAAATCACAAGGAATGATGAACTTCCCTAGATCACCAATCTTTGTAGGCCCCCCTTTTTGTACTGACTCATTTGTTTCGGATGACTCATCTTTCTTTTTCTCCTCATACTTCTTCTTAAGATTTTTTACATGTTCCTCAAACTCCTTTTTCTTCTCCTCTTTTACAAATATTTGTGGATAGGGAATAGGGAATGGAGTGATCGGAATACCCCAATAATCACGTTTGTACTCCTCTTCTTTCACCTTCTCCTCCACTTTCTTTTCCTATTGCACCCTTTTCCACTTAGGGATCCATTTAGGCCCCTTCTCTTCTTTCTTAGATATCTCTTCATTTTCTTCACCAACCTTGCTTTCCACCAACCCTTCTTCAACCTTTCATTCCTCTTCCGCATCAACAAACAAATATTGAGCTTTCGGATTAACCTCGGTTGTGGCTGGAAACTTCCCTTTTTGTTGATCACTCAAGGTACTTGTAATGTGTCCCACATTATACTCCAAAACTTTGAGCCTCTTTTCATTTGCTTCTTCCACCTTTTGCAATGCTTCATCTCGAGCTTTGTTCGATGCTTCTCGGGCTTTGTTTGATGCTAATAATTGTTCAAGTAGCACATCGATCGATGGTCATCCCTCGTTGTTTGTTGCCTTAGCCTCCGGTTGATACCCCGGAGGATACGCAACCGCATTGCTTGGATTAGAGTAGGAAAAGTTACCTTACCTTACCTTTGTTGTTGTTGTGGGTATGAGCTTCCACTACTATGACCATTAAAGCCTCCTTGCCTTGGTGTGTAGTTCCCTCGACTTTGGTTGAAATTACCTTGGTAATTATTTTGATAATTCCCTTGGTAATTTCTTCCTTGCATGTATTACACATCTTCCACTCGTGTAATTGAGTTGGCCCATTGTTCTCCACTCACAATATTCGGAGGTAGCACACCTTGATCAACTTGTAGCCCCTCAACCATATTAGCTCCTTGATTATTCACACATTGGTTGAAGCTCATTTGTTTCATAACCTCCGCCACTATCTTTTCCATGCTTGGCGGACTTTGATCAACACTAACACTCTTCACACTATATTGTTGCCCTTGATCGAAACTCTCAAACCCATATAATCCACTTACCCTCTCCGATGGCCATTGATATACATTTATAGCAATCTCTTCAAATATTTTTATTGCCCTTTCCGGAGTTACACCAAGTATGGATCCACCCGCGGAAGCATCAACAAGCACTCTTTGCCCATTCACAAGTCCTTGATAAAAAAATCCAACTTGTTGATTTTTCGGGAATTCATGTGGTGGACACTTCCATAGCATATCCTTAAATCTTTCCCATGCTTCGTAAAAACTCTCTTGAGGCATTTTCTTGAATTGAGTAATCAAGCTCTTCATTTGAAGCGTCTTAGAAGGTGGAAAATACTTGTTCAAGAACATTTGGGAAGTTCATCCCATGTGTTGCACGTACCCAGTGTAATAGTGGAGAGTCATGTTCGAGCTTTATCTCTCAATGAAAATGAAAACAACCTCATCTTAATACAATCCTCACTCACCCCATTCATCTTCACGGTGTTAGCAATCTCCACAAATTGAGCTAGATGAGCATTAGGATCTTCATTCAGGGTTCCACTAAACTGTTGCTCTCTCACCATAGAGATCAAGCCCGCTTTAATTTCAAAGTTGTTGGCGTTGATTGGTGGAGCCATCATGTGTGGCACGGCCCTCGGCATAAAGAAATCCCGAATCACCATTTGATAAATTTGCATTCCATGTTGTACCAAAAGTGGTGGTGGTGGTACATAAGCTTGTTGTGGAGGAGCCTAAGCTTGTGGAAAGCCTTGTTGCCTTAGAACTTGTTGCACCATTGTTGAAGCAAAGCTTGGTTGTTGAAAGCTCCATGATTTTGATAGGCTTGTTGAGGAGGATTTTCATTGAATTGAAGTGCGTTGTCTTGCACGTTCACATTTTATCCTCCTTCCCCATCATGCTCTATCTCCACACAATTATCTCCTTAAAAATTCTCCACAAATGTTAGATTTGTATACTAAAAGCCTTGCTTTTGTATTGAATAATGTTTTTAACGATTTTATTTGAAATGAGAATCATATGATCAAACATTTTTGCATATTATAAATCTTTTATTTATATGTTTGTGCAAAAGTCCATTTACTTTATATTGTAGATAATATGTTGTGCGACAACACGTAGAAGATCATATTATCGGTTTCCTTATAAAGTATAAACAGATGCTCACAACCGAGATAGACGGGGACTATGTATCGATATGGTTGTAGTGTGGTTTGGTATTAGTTTGTCTTGACCATAGAACCACATTAGTACACTGCTTTGTGTATTGAGTAGACCGCCTGAGATCATTCCACTTGTAGTGTCTATATAGAAGAACTTGATCTCTGTTATTATAGATGTTCGTGCTCTTAATCCCTACACAATAACCTCGACACGTAATGCAGTATATATTTCTTTGATTAATCAATGGGTGAGATTTAAATGAATTAAATCGACAAACTCGGTGAGTTGGAAAATAATACTGTCTCTATGGTGTGCTGTTGATTGTAGAAGGAATCCATGTCCATCATAGGATGATGATGTCCCCTTGAGGAGCTCATAAAGTTTATCATGTAAATCTTGCAAGTGGATTAATTTCCGATATGATAATGAGGTTGAGTGGTACTACTCTCGGAAGAGATATTAATTAATTTGAGTTGTCAGTAACTTAATTAATTAGTGGGCATTGTATATCTTAAACATGGGAAGAACTGTTTCATAGACTTCCTTAGGTTCATGTTGCTGAAAATGCTGCTCATCTTAAGTCGAAGGGTGGTAGGAAGAAAAAGAAGCAAGGAAATTCAGCACCGGTGAACCAAGTGAAAGCAAAGACTGGTGCGGTCAAGAAGCATAAAGGCAAGTGCTTAAAATGCAAGCAGCCGGGACACTACAAGGCAGATTGCCCTCTTCTAAAGGGGAACATGAATGGTAAGTCTTATATACTAGTTGTTGAATCGTGTTTAGCGGCTGTATCTGCTGACACTTGGTGTGTAGATACGGGAGCCACTGACCATGTCTGCAATTCTTTGCAGGAGTTCCACCAAACACGACAGCTCAGTGATGGAGAGATTACCATACTCATGGGGAATGCTACAAGAGTAGCAATGGGAGACGTTTATTTATTTTTCAATAAGAATAAAACTCTTGTTTTGAGGAATTGTCTTTATGTACCGCATTTTAGAAAGAATTTTATTTCAGTTTCTAAATTGTTTATGGATGGATATTCTGTTTCTTTTAATGACAAGGTTATTATAAGGAAAGATAGAATTATTATCTGTGATGGTACATTGATAGATAATTTGTATACTCTTAATCCAATTTCTCCCACAATGCAACAAATCGAAACGAATGATACATCTACTAATAAGAGAAAGGAGCCTTCTAAAATGAACCAAACATATCTTTGGCATCTAAGGTTGGGTCACATTAACTTAAGTAGGATTCAAAGGTTGATAGCTGATGGACCTCTGAGTTCATTAGTAGTGGAAAATTATCCAACTTGCGAATCCTGCTTGGAAGGAAAAATGACTAAAAGACCTTTTAAGGCAAAGGGGTATAGAGCTAAAGATTTGTTGGAATTGGTTCATTTCAATTTATGTGGTCATATATCTGTCCAGGCAAGAGGGGGTTTTGAATATTTCGTCACTTACATTGACGATTATTCAAGATACGGATATATTTATTTCATGCGCCGCAAGTCTGAATGCTTTGATAAATTCAAAGAATACAAGGCTGATGTGGAAAAGTAACTTGGTAAATATATCAAAACACTACGATCTAATCGTGGTGGTGAATACCTCTTGGGAGAGTTTAAGAATTATTTATCGGAAAATGGGATTGAATCCCAATTGTCTGCACCGGGCACACCCCAGCAGAATGGTGTAGCGGAAAGAAGGAATATGACTCTTATGGAAATGGTAAGATCAATGATGAGTTATTCGGAATTACCAAATTCGTTTTGGGGACACGCCTTAGAAACAGCGGCTTACATTCTAAGCTTAGTACCTTCTAAATCGGTAGCCTCCACACCCACAGAACTGTGGACCGGGCGCAAGCCTAGTCTGAAACATGTTCGAATTTGGGGTGCTTCGACACACGTGTTAAAGGCAGATGCTGATAAGTTAGAATCACGTACTGATGTTTGTCTATTTATAGGGTATCCTAGGGGAACGAAAGGTGGTTTATTTTATATTCCCAAGGACCAAAAGGTGATCGTGAGCATGAACGCCAGATTTTTGGAAGAGGATTATATAATGGATCACAAACCCATGAGTAAAATTGTTCTAGAGGAAGTTAGAGGGGAAACACCAAATATAATACCAACGGTACTAGAAGATATACCACAGGACAATGATACACAATTACCTGCGGAGCCTTGTCATAGTGGGAGGGTTGTCAGACAACCGGATAGATTCATGGGATTGGGAGAGTCATCCGGCTTGGTCCCGGGTGAACATGAAATTGACCCATGGAATTACAATGAGGCACTGCAAGATAAAGATGCTCAATTATGGCAAAACGTAATGAAATCTGAGATAGAATCCATGTATTCTAATCAAGTCTGGTAGCTTGTAGAACCACCCAACGGTGTAAAAGCTATTGGATGCAAGTGGATCTATAAGAGAAAAAGAGGATCTGACGGTAAGGTGGAAGCCTTTAAAGCAAGGCTTGTGGCTAATGGATATACTCAAAAAGAAGGAATCGATTATGAGAAAACCTTCTCGCCTGTGGCCATGCTTAAGTCAATTCGGATTCTTTTGTCTATTGCTTCTCATATGGATTATGAGGTATGACAAATGGATGTCAAGACAACTTTCCTTAATGGAAGACTTGAGGAAAATATCTATATGAAGCAACCAGAAGGATTCATTGCAAAGGGCGAAGAGCATCTTGTGTGCAAGCTTAAAAGGTACATTTATGGATTAAAACAAGCTTCAAGATCATGGAACATTCGGTTTGATAAAGTAATCCAGTCATATGGATTTATTCAATGTCCGGATAATCATGTTTGTACAAGAAGTGTGATAAAAACGTAGTGGTATTTCTTGTACTATACTTGGATAATATTCTGCTAATTGGAAACAATGTAAAAGTATTGTTGGGCGTAAGGGTATGGCTGTCCAAGCAGTTTGCGATAAAGGACTTAAGAGAAGCTGGACACATTCTTGGGATCAAATTAATAAAGGATCGCAAGAAAAGAATGTTATGTTATCCCAAGCTTCGTATATTGATATAATCCTGACTCGTTTTAGCATGCAAGATTCCAAGAAAGGTTTTCTACCTTTCAGACATGGAATATCTCTATCTAAGGAGATGTGTCCTAAAACACAACATGAAATAGAGGCAATGAAGTTGGTCCCTTATGCTTCGGCAGTAGGAAGCCCATGTATGCTATGCTATGTACGAGACCGGATATCTGTTATGCCGTGGGCATGGTTAGTAGGTATCAAAGTAATCCAGGAAAGGGGCATTGGACTGCGGTAAAGCATATTTTGAAGTACCTACGAAGGACTAGGGATTATGTGCTAGTTTACAGGGGAGATACTTTGTTACCTATGGGATATACTGATTTGGATTTCCAGTCAGATAGGGATGCTAGTAAATCCACCTCGGGTTATGTGTATACTCTTGGAGGAAGAGCCATAATATGGAGGAGTGTAAAGCAGAAATGCGTTACTGACTCCACCATAGAAGCTGAATATGTAGCAGCCTCTGAGGCAGCTAAAGAAGCATTATGGCTCAGGAACTTCTTAATGGACTTGGATGTGATTCCTTGTTTGCACAAAGCGATCACAATTTATTGTGATAACAGTGGTGCAGTAGTAAACTCGAAGGAACCACGAGCCCATATGACGAGTAAACACATTGAGCGCAAGTACCACCTGATACGAGACATCATTAAAAGAGGGGAAGTCGTTGTAGCTAAGATTGCATCTGAGAATAACCTTGCTGATCCTTTTACTAAGAGCCTTCCAGCGAAAGCGTTCGATGGGCATATAGAAGGAATGGGGATTAGATGCGTGTCAGCAGATAAGGCAGCGTAGTCTTTTAGTATAAGTGGGAGATTGTTAGATTTGTATACTAAAAGCCTTGGTTTTGTATTGAACAATGTTTTTAACGATTTTATTTGAAATGAGAATCATATGATCAAACGTTTTTGCATATTATAAATCGTTTATTTATATGTTTGTGCAAAAGTCCATTTACTTTATATTGTAGATAATATGTTGTGCGACAACACGTAGAAGATCATATTATCGGTTTTCTTATAAAGTATAAACAGATGCTCACAACCGAGATAGAGGGGGACTATCTATTGGTATGGTTGTAGTGTGGTTTGATATTAGTTTGTCTTGACCATATAACCATATTAGTACACTTCTTTGTGTATTGAGTAGGACCGCCTGAGATCGTTCGACTTGTACTATCTATATAGAAGAACTTGATCTCTGTTATTATGGATGTTCATGCTCTTAATCCCTACACAATAACCTCTCAACATGTAAGGCAGTGTATATTTCTTTGATTCATCAATAGGTGAGATTTAAATGAATTAAATTGACAAACTCGGTGAGTTGGGAAATAATGCTTTCTCTATGGTGTGCTGTTGATTGTAGAAGGAATCCATGTCCGTCATAGGTTAATGATGTCCCCTTGAGGAGCTCATAAAGTTTATCATGTAAATCTTGCAAGTGGATTAATTTCCGACATGATAACGAGGTTGAGTGGTACTACTCTCGCAAAAGATATTAATTAATTTGAGTTGTTAGTAACTTAATTAATTAGTGGGCATTGTATATCTTAAACATGGGGAGACTATCGGGCTCATAATAAGAAGAAGCCCAGAACATAATTTTGGGATTGGATGGGTAGTGTAGTAATAATATTTTAGTGGACTATATTATTATTATTGGATTTAATTAAAAGCTTTGGATTAAGCTTGGTTAATTAAATCTAATTGAGGCCCAGCCCAATTTCTCCTCCTGGTCCCTGCAGTAGCCCAACTATATAAGTTATCTCAGTTCCTAATAACCTAAGTCTGCGCCACTTACGTAGAAAACAGAAAAGGAATAGATTGAGAACTCTCTGGGGATTGTTGACCACACAACACCAGAGAGTTGACTTTGGGTCATACTGCAGAAGTCAAAGGTGTTCTTCACAAATCTTCATCCTCTACATCAACCCAGAAGTCAGGTAAATTATTTTTTGCTTCCGCTGATTGTTTACCTGGTTTTTTTATCAGATCGTGTTAACCAAAACGATCCAATTGCCAACACTCCTTCCCCATCATGTTCTATCTCCACACAATTATCTCCTTAAAAATTCTCCATTAACTCACTATTTTTGGTTTGTTCTCCTTTCTTTTTCTCCTCAAAGTTTTTCAAGCTCTAGATCAATTGGTTCAACTTGATTCACTTTCGACCTTGTTTGCATACACCTTCAAAATAAGAGAAATTAGAACAAGATTTTCAAAAGCAAATACAAGTAACAAATAAAATAAAAATGTCTCTTGTAAGCTTACTCAAAACGATCCTTCTTCAAGCTACTAACAACCGTTGCCTCCCCGGCAATGGCGCCATTTGATTAGCCATTTTGTAGTAGGGATGACCAACTAAAATAATTTATCAAACCACAGGGAGGTCGCGCTGGAGCTTAAGCGAGTTCACGTTTATCATAATTTTATAAAGACGATTCATCAATGGGTAGTTTGATCAATCAAGAAATTAAATCAATCACAACAAGCAAGCAAGAAATGATTAGCAAACAAGATAGATGGATGAAAAGTGGTTTTTCAAATTAAGTAAAAGTGAGATTAACAACAATTAAGAAGTGAAAATCCTAGGATAAATGCATCAAATTCACATGAATCATGGATTGAAGACTAAGGGCCAACACTAAGATCACCTAAACTCCCTCTCAAGATGGATAGGATATGGTTCTAAACATAGCTCAATGAGTTGGTTCTCACTCAAACAATTCCAACTAGGTACTAAGCTTGAAATGAGAGTCCCTTCACACGATTAATCAACCTCCCGATCAAACCAATCATATGTTCTATCAAAGGGTTGTAAACTCTAAAGGATTTCTCAATCTTTTTACAATTTATAATGCACAGAAGTGTTTGATGACATGATTCACTCAATTATCCTAAGCACATAATTGATTTCTCAATCTAATCACATATTTAGAACAACTAAACACACAAATCATCAATACAAATCAAGCAATTAATAATCAATGATAGAAAATTATAGATCCAATCAACATATGAATTAAAATACACAAATCCCAAAATTATCCAACAACTCTCATGTTGTTAATCTCACAAGGGAGATTAACCTACCATATTCATAAAGAAATTAACATAGACAATTATATCCTTACAAATCATGATAAAACTATGAGGTTTAATACAAAGATTGAATGGAAACTCCCTTGATTTATCTTCGATGGTGATCTCCTTTCCTTCTTTGCACTTTCTTCTCTTCCTTGATCCTTTTCCTTACTTGGATGTAAAAATTGATGGTGGGATGATGCTAGATTCAAAGGATGAAGAATGGATGAAGATGATGGTGTGGAATGAAAGAAATGGTGTGGGAGGTGTGTGAAACAAGGAAACCCTCGGCCAATCTCATCAAATGTTGAATTATTGGGTATTTATACCCCTTGGGAAGCTTCTAGAAGGTTCTGGAATTTTTAACAGTTTTTTACACAACACAAGTCGTGCTCTGCAACATGGCCACAAGGTGGCCGTGTTGGGTGTGTCGCTGCACGGCCAAGACTTACAGGGCCGTGTTACGCAACACAGCTCGTGTGCTGTAAAACGAGCACAAGGTAGTCATGTTGGATGAATTGATTACGGCACATGGCCATCTCTTACAGGGCCGTGTTCCGTACACGGCCCGTGTTGGTGCATGCCCTTGTTTCCTTCACTGTTTTAGCTCGTTCTCCCTCGTTTCATCTCCGAATTGAGATCCACTTTTTCCTACGTCTTCCTTATTATGTCTAGTATCATAAGTTTAAGCTCATTCATACACATTTCAATAAAAATACAAAGCACAACCAAATAACACATGAATACTGATAAAAATACACAAAAACACACGTAAAAAGATACTAAAATCTAGGTGAAAATATCACTCATCAACGCTCATGATCGAAAGTGCAAGCCTGATAGATTAGGGTTTTTTGGCGTGTTTAGTGAAAGGGCTGGCGGTGCATGGACAATACACCTCACATGGCTTGAAGCATGAGATGTGGGTTAGGATAGCCTCACGCTGCCTTTTTCCGTGATAGGCTAAAACTCTCGATAAGGCTGGCGAGTGGTATCATCGAGCGATGAGGGTTGATGAAAACTACACTGATGGTACCTACCATGCGGCGCATACCAGGTGGCTGTGCGGGTCAGCTCATGCCGCTGCATGGAATACTAGTATGTGGTGCGGGTCAATAGATGGCTGACAGATGCAACACATTGCTCGGTGGCATGTAGAATCATTAGTGGTTGACAAAAAACATGATGTGGAGTAGCTTGGCGGCTTCGAAAGCTACATGATGGCCAAGAGACGAGGGATGCTAGTGGTTATCGCCAATCAGCAAACCTTGGCAGCGCTTACCAGCTGTCAGAAATCTTGAGGCTGATCAGCATGAGTTGCGTGTGGGACAAGCCCTTTCCATTTTTAGTGGGTCTGTGGCGGTTCCGGGTGGTCATATCAGCATTCCAGGAAAGTCACTCCAGCTTTTGTGCGGGTCTGACCAATTTCTGCTGATGGCTCGGTCCAGTCTGCAGATGGATGGGTAGGGTCTGCTGATAGCTGGGTCTGCAGATGGATGGGTCGGGTCTGCTGATGGCTGGGTCTAGTCTGCTGAGGGCTGGTCATGTTTACTGATGGGGTGTCCAGGTTGCAGATGGCTGGGTTGGGTCTGGCCACATTTCTGATCGAGTCTGGCTATATTTTCGAGCAAACTTGCTACATTTCTAGACGAGTTGGTTTTTTTTTGGGAGTAGGTTCTGGACTTTGTGTGTGGTGCACCCATTGACGAGCAGGATGTCGAGCACTTAAAATTTGAATCAAGCTGGATGCTCGGATTGCAAGCATGTGGTGTGCACGGTTGTTGGCTGATGATGATAATTGTGGCTGAAATCGGATCATGCACGACCATCCTCTGGGATTCGTCAAGCATGCAAGTGGGTTTGTGTTGGCACAAACCTTTCCAACATACGACAGTCGGTGTCTTGCAAAAGACACTGCACTTATGTGGATTTGGCAGAGGATTGATAGCCATCAAGCGCTCTGTAGTGTGCAGATCGGTGGATGATGTTGACATAGGTTTTTCTAGCAAGAGCCTGATGTTAGCGTTGCATGGTGATAGTGGCGACCAGTAGCCAAACTGACGATGCTGCCGGCAACGGACGGTGTGGATCGATTTCTCTTGAGGAACTACCGGCGGCTGAGACATGGTTTTTTGATGAATGATAATATTTCGGAGAGCGATGGCATGGATGGAGCTACGACGCTAGTGGCGGCAGTTTCCGGGTTGTTGTCGGTCTGTGTTTTTGATGACTTATGGTGCAAGATATCCTTCTTGTTGTTCAAACCATCGGTTTAATTGTTGAAGTGTTGATTAAGTCAACATATTTTAGGCTATTTTGTTCCGTATATATAACTCCCATAATTAATTTAATTATCTATTCTTGTCATATATATGGATGCATGATTCTTCGTGATTTACTGCCTTATTTGCCATAATAGGAGCATGCTAGGTTGCGTATTTTATTTATGAATATTATATTCATGTAAAAATTCTCTTGTTATATAACTAATTGGGAGAGGGATTGGTTAATAAATCCCGCGGCCTTCATTATTGATTTGTAATGTGATGAAAGTATACTTGCGAGTTGGCTATAGTACCTTCCTCCCCAACGGATGGGTATATTTTCGAATCACTGGTACAAACTTCCTTAAATAATTATTATTTGTAATGTGATGCATAAAAACTTGCGAGTTGGCTATAGTGCCTTCCTCCCCAATGGATGAGTTTATTTGCGGATCACTGATACGAATTTATAATGATGATTATAGGAAATTATTTAGGCGAGTGTGATATTTTCCAACTGAAGGGGCATAAGCTTTGGTAATTGACTTAGTATCAAATAATGGTATACACTTAGGTGCAATTAATATGTATCCTCCCCAACAGAATCACTGCTATTATTTTGCATGGCTAAAGTACTACTGACTATTAACTATGGTGTCATAAGGTTAAATTGACTTTTGGAATTAATGGGTAAAACCTTCTCTTGCAAATGTTAGGGTTTGTATACGTCCACACTAACGTGACATGTAAATTCACGGTGCTTGAGATGTCGGTGAATTTATTTTATATTATTTTTGAGGGAATCAATATAAATTTTAAATTCGAAGTGTTTGATCACTGTATTTAGTTACATGATTCTCAAGATTTTTGAATGGTTTATTTCACTTATTGTTAACTAAAAGAAAATAGATTTACTAGTCCATAGTTAGATGATTGATAAGACTCTTGATTTTAATTCTTACTGCTTAGAAAAATAAAAGTGTGTTCTCACTAAGGATGCCCTCTAGTGCCTATTAAAGTCTCTAGTGAAGAGGTGAGAGGTTCATAGAAATATGATGGTCTCAAGCGACTCTTCAGATACTTGAGAAAGAAAGCAAGGCAAGGGATCATGGTAGACTTGAAAAATGAATTGGATGTCCGTGAAATAGAAATTGAAGGGAAAACCCAAGTCAATTTTATTCTTCATTGTTAGCTTAGATGTTTTGAGCAAGTTCTACTTGAACTACAACAGATCGTATACGGTGGGGAAATTCTGACAAAACATGTGGTGAAGGAAAGCCATTTTCATCAACATGTGAACAAGGTTAGTATCTTATTCACTAGTTTTAGAAGCATGATTAGCGATAGGTATCTACTGACACGTTGTGTGCAGATATCGGAATCAATAAATGTCTACAACAAAGTGATTATAAGATTTCTATGGACATGCGTAAAGCTACGAGAGTAGTGGTTGTTGTAGTGGGAGCTGTTTATTTATCTTATGATAGGAATAAACGTTTGATTATGAGAAATTATCTTTACGTACATTTTCATAGAAAGAATTTCATTTTAATTTCTATGAATTTATGGTTGGATACTCCATTTCATTTAGATGACAATGTCATAGTGATGAGGGATGGAGTTATAATCTGTAATGGTACATTGGTGGACAATTTGTGGTCTCTTAAATCATGTTTATCTCACGGTGCAACAAATAATAATTAATAATGCATTAGCTAATCTAAGTAAGAGAAAGGAACCTTAGAGATTAACTAAACATACCTTTGACATCTAAGACTAGATCATTTTACTTAAGTTGATTCGAAAGTTGATAGCCGGTGGACCATTAAGTTTATTAAAAGTGAAAACTATCGAACTTGTGAGTCTTACTTGGAAGTAAATAAGATTAATTGCCTTTTCAAGGCAAAGGGGTGTAGAGCCAAAGATATGTTGGAAATGGTTCATTCATATTTATGCGGTCCTAAGATTGTCCAGGCGAGAGGTGGATATGAATATGTCATTTTGTTTGACGATTACGCTAGAAACAAGATATACTTATTTGATGCACTACAATTCTGAGTACTATGATTAAATCAAAAAGTGCATGGCTGATACGGTGAAGCGTCATGGAAAATATATCAAGTCACTGCGAACCTATCATAGTGGTGAATACCTCTTAGGATAGTTAGGAGCTATTTATCAGAGGTTGAAATTGAATCTCAAGTAGTCTACACCAGGCAAACCCTAGCTGAATGGTGTGATAGATAGAAAGAATAAGACTCTTATAAAAATGATTAGATAGATGATGAGTTAATTGGAATTACTAAATTCATTTTATGGGAAAGCCCTAGACACAACATATCGAAGATGTTTGACTATTTGTGGGATATCCTAGAAAAATGAAGGATGGTTTATTAGTCCAAAGATCGAAGGGTGATTGTATAACAAAAACACTAGATTTTTGGAAAAGGACAATAAAATAAATAAAAAACTCATGTATAAGTTGTTCTAAAAGAAGTGAAAGAGAAAACACAAAGTATAGTACCAATTGTACAAAAGGATATACCACAAATAAACTGCATCGCGTGTCACATCTGATACACAATTGCATGTAGTGCCTTGTGTAGTGGGAGAGTTGTTTTACAACCTGATAGTGTCATGTTTTGGGAAAGTTGTGAGACTTGGTCCCTAGTAAATATGAAATCAAACCCATGGTACAACAAAGCACTACAAGATTGAAATGCGGAATCTTAGTAAGTTGCAATAAATTTTGAAATAAAATTGATGTATTTAAAATCAAATCTGGGAGCTGTATGACCACAAAATGGTGTAAAAATCATTGGAAGTTCTCATATAAAATAAAAGAGGATTATACGGTACGGTGAAAACTTTGGAAGAAAAGCTTGTTGCGAAAAGGTATACTCAGAAAGAAAGGGTTCGATTATGAGAAAACCTATTCGCTGATAGTTATGCCTATGTATATCTAGACTCTTTTATCTGTTGCTGCTCAAGAGGTACAACAAATAGATGTCAAGACAGAATTTCTGATTGGAAGTCTGGAGAAAAATATTTATATGAAGCAACCTGAGTGATTCATTACAAAGGCCTGCATTTTAAGTGTAAGCTTAAAAGTGACCATCGATGGACTAACGCAAGCTTCAACATCATGGAACATCCATTTTGATGAGGAAATCCAGTCATATGGATTTAATCAATGCTCGGATAGATCTTGTGGGTCTACTTTCTTGTTCTTATTCTTCTTCTTTTTCTTTCTCGACGATGCTCCAATCTCCGGATTATATTGTGCTAATTCACCTGTTTTCGATCTTGTGAGCATACACCTAAGAAAAATAAGTGTTTTAAATCAAAGACAAGAATAATAATCTCAATTAAACTTGAAATAATAAACTGATAATCTATGCCGTCCTCGGCAACAGTGCTAAAAACTTGATGAGCGTTTTCTCAACACATAATATATCCCCAGGTATGAATGATATTAATTGTAGTCTCGATAGGTGACCAAGTGATTATCGTACCCAAGAGATAGATATTTATCAGTTTGATTATGTTCTAATTAACTAAGATTATGTTTGGATAATTGGTTTGGAATTGTTATGAAATTAAATAGCAATTAACTTAAATAGCAAATCAAATATAGGAATAAACAATAGATAAAATTCGGCTGTTATCAAGTGAGAAATTAAGTAGTGCTTCAGGCATCCAATTTTACTTATTAATTTCCTTTCCATGTGTTATAACCATGCAAGTTCACCCTATAGACACAAGTAAACATACATATGACACATGTGAATATCCTTAGAGCAAGAGATATAATTCACCCCCCTTTCTAGGTACTGTCAGTATTAATAATTTCCCGTGTACTTAGTACTCTAACCCTATATGATCTCCCTTTATAGGTAATATGAAGTTATACTCTTTATCCTTGCTAATAACCCAAATAATATTCAGTTAACAAGTATCTATATAAGATGGTTCTAATAAGACTTCGGAATCCCTTCACTTATAATTATAACGTGTGATCCTGCTCAGGGGTGAATGAACTCTATCAATAACCAAGATATATATTCAGACTCTACATAACAGTTAATGATGAACAAAACGACCGTGAGTATGAATTGAAAAAAAGCACAATCTTATATAAAATAAACCACAAGTAGTGTTATACGGAGTTTACACGTAGAAATTTAATTAACTCATAAAACTTTCACAATCCTAGAACTACCAGAGCGGTTCTATCCCATGATTGATCTAGGAACAATCAAGGTTGATTGGTATGATCTTACTTGATGCGCCAGACGAACCTCTCTTCACAACTCCTTCGGTTGTTGGTAGGGTTTCGGTGGTGGATGGATGATGAATGATGTGTCATCTTTTTCTCCTGCGAAGGCTCTTATTTTATACTTGTGGAACCTCCTTATGGGCTTAGAATGGGCTTTTGCTAGAGACATACGTCAAATTTGGTAAAAGACATCTGAAACTTTAAAAAATATCCTCAGCGAGAATCTGCTCTACCAAAACTAGACTAGTCGAGCATGGCCTTCAACTCAAGCAATGGTCGAGCAAGCTCTCTGTAAGTTTTTGCACATTTTGTTCGACTTCGCCCATCTTCTCGACCAAGATGATTCTGGTCGAGCATCATCTCATAGTCGAGCAAGCTCTATGGACGAATTTGTGTATTCTGCTCGATTTGGCCACCTTGTTCGACCAAAGTGATGATGGTCAAACAAGGCCTTGAGGTCTAACGGCCTTTGAAAATTGCCTCATAAATTGTATCTTCCAATTCTGAGCCCTTTCTACATGTTTTCCTGTACAAATATTCTCAAAAAGCCCTTGTACCATCTGATTCGTGACTTTTCCATAAACATACCAATTTTTCTTAATAAAAGACTCAATCGTACTCAATTTTCACAAAAATCAGAGCCAAAAATACGTGAATTTACACTCTCATCAAACCCGCAAACTCATATGTTGCTCGTCCTGAGGCAACGAAAATCAAAATAAATCTAGAGAGTGTAATGACGAGATCAAGCAAAACTTGTCCTAACACATGTAATTATATCAATTCAAGTCATGCAACCCATCGCACCTTTCATTCATTAAAAACATCAATCAATCACAATACTTCTATGAGTGCTAAGTCATCTAGCTCACGGGTAAGTGTTTACTCTCTATCAAGTGTAAAAGATGTACACTTTATGGGTAAATATCGACACTCAATTTCAATTCATATACTCGCGTAACCATAAGCTTGACAAGGGTCTCAAAAATCCATCTATAAGTACTTCAATACTAAGATCACAAAGGACTTGCATATAGGTTGTAACGTTGGCTCTTTGGTAAAGATAGGAGATATAGATAAGTAACTAAATTACTAGCAAAGAAGTACCTTGGATAATTGCTTTTCAACATCTTCCTTCTTCTCTCCTTCATCTTTCTTATGATAACTTCAACACATGCTTCCTCCATCTTTACTTGGATCAACATTCTTTCTTCACAGTAGAATACCAATTTTGGTGTTCTTCAAGTATAAAGGTACCAGTTTCGGGTACTACCCTTTCTAGCATTAGGGATACCAGTGTTAGGCACTATCCCTTGCAATATTTAACCTCTTGTCTCTTGATTCTTACTATACCAAATCACTCTTTCCTTTTTCTCTTCAAAACTTCATATAGCATTCATTTACCTCCACTCTTTACTAGTAAAAGCTCAACAAGGTAAACGACTATTTATCAATGGCTTGCTAAAGAAAAAACTTAAAGGCTCAAAAGGGCTTCCAATAATAATCATATGATAATGTGGGATAAATTTGTCTAAGTGACTCAATTGACAACAATGGCCTAAGATCATTTCATAGCATCTATCAATTATAGACTTCAAACAAGACTCCAAGTCAAGTTCTAGAATACGAGTATACAAATGACTCTCAAGAATAAACTATCATGCATATATCATGATCAAAAGGCTCAAATCCTCACATGGGTAATAGAATCATAAGCACTCTTCAAAGCATGCAATCAATATCAATTTTCTATGAACTACAACTAAAATAGAACATGCTCGACATCAACAAATCAACATGCATTAAATAAGGCACATGCATAACATGAACCATCATCATCACTAAAAAGTCGCAAATCCATGTACACATCACCCAACAATCAATCAATCAATCAATCAATCAATCATCATCAAAATCAATACATGCCACTCACACATGAATCACACACTACACCCACAACCATCAAGTCTCCATCTGTAAAGTGCAAAAGAGAATGAGGATGAGAAGAATCAGAAAATATAAAAGACCTGGCAAATCAACTCCTCGGGAGCATCATCATCCTCATCATCCTCGCGCTATCGATCAAACGCTCTATGGAGATCACTGATATTCCTATCCATCAAGCACTCATGATTATACATTTGCCTCAACCAACAATCCATGGCATCATAACGCGCATTGAGTGCAACATAGTTAGTATTCGCAACCGCCAGCTGTCTATTTATTTCCTGCTGGTTTGCATTCAGCGTGGCGAAGTGCTCGTGCATCAATCGGAATTACTCCCAATAAAACTGATCCTGAACTACTCAATAATCTTGCTGCGACTGCGGCTGTGGCTGTGGTGGTGGCTTGTAGAACTCCTGCTCCTGAGGTTGCTGAGGCTGCACTGGGTGCATATCAATCTCCAGATAATCAAAAGCGGGTGGTGGTTGTAGTTCCTTCTCCACAAATTTGGTTGGATCTCCTATCAGAATCATATCCTCATCTAAGACGGTCCCATAAGCCCGCATATTAGTAAGGAGCCTCCAATCTCCCCTTTCCAAGCACTTCTCCGAGATCACAGTGTGCTCTATTGTATTCATCGCTAAATTGCTGTTGACTCTAACGGTGGTGAGATCAATAATCACCAGTGGAAACTTGAAGGAACTAGGGTTCTTTCCATGGATAAACATCTAAGTATCATCTAGCCGTTCAATCGGCCCCATCCTCACACATGATGTTAGGATCAAGTCCAAATCCCCTCGGATAGGCATGTGTCAGCTTAAATAAACTCTATAGTACTCAGCTATCAAGGTGATAAGTCCTTCAATGTTCAAGCGCTGAAATCCATGAGTCATGAACTTCTGCAACTGATTGAAAAAGTAAGCTGCTACGTTGAAGCAAACTCCATGAAGCATGTACCATAACACGTACAACTCTCCCCTCGGAATGCAACTCCCTTCGACCTAGCAAATAGCGTGTTGCTCAAAATTATGTCAATGTAAACGATCATGGGGTTGCGAATGAAAGCAACCTTGGAAGTATTCTGATTATAATGCTCTTGCCTCCCAGTAATAGCTATCCAAAATTCATCTGGCTTGAAGTCATCATGCTCCACATCCGACTCATTCTCACAGCCAATCAATTCATTAAACTCTCTGACCCACATCATCTGCTCTTGCCCGCCAATCTGTAACCAAATACCATAAGGAAGGTATCGGTCTCTACGCTCAATCCTTAACGTGCACAAGAATTCCACAGTTATATGGAAATAGGTCTATCTCTTCATCTCCATAAACTGAGTAATGCCAACTTGATCGAATGTTTAACAAATGTCGGTGAGAATATTCATTTCTTTCATTGCATGGTCATCCTGATACTACATCCTTGTGATCTTTTGCGTTATTGCAGTCCAAAGATCCTTCTTCTCCTCCCAATTTAGAATTTTCAGCCCATAGTCGGATGGCCTCCTCTTCTCCATCCTCATTTTCTTGACTATCTGTCCATGCGAAGGCGACATAGGTCCCTTCCTCTTGGATGATGAAGCAATCTCTTTTCCTACAAGAAAAGTACTTCAATACATACCAAAAGAGATAAATATACTCAACCTAGACTAGCATGAATCCTACTAAAGGCTTCAAATTCATGTACTTCAATCAATCTCAATCTCAAGTGTTCATTCAATCACTATTTGCACTATACCTCAACACTTTCAATCAAGAATAATGGAAACTGCTTTAGTCTTATCACTTCTCCACTCACACATTCTTTCATGTCACATAAACTTCAACCAAAAATCTAGCATGCTCATCTTCCACCCTCAATTGCACCACAACAACACTTAAATTCAATGAGCCCATATATAAATCGAAATTAACTTCAAGCCCATACTAAACACACCATCAATTTCATAATAATTCCACAATTCAACGTAAATCGAACCATGAAAATTCAAGTGCAAATTCGAATAAGAACTTCAACAATTCAACAATCAAATCTAACCAAAACTAGCACGAATCCACTCACCCATTCTTCACTAAGCATTATCACTACAATTCAAGAGTAAAAAGTGAGGAGAAACATACCTTTACTTGACATAGTGTGTATGTGGTGCAAACTACAAAAAATCCCCAAAAATTTTGATTCTCTACCTAAATTGGACTTAATATCCCTCGAATTTGGATGTGAAAGTGTGTGAAATGGAGGATTAAAGTGTAGGGAAGAGTTTGGAAGAAAAACATACAGTTTGGAATCGGTGCTCGAGAAAGGGTGATGAGTGTATGTCGAATGGAATGAAAACAGACCTTTTAAAATTAACTCCAGGCTCCATTCGACTTAAGAGGATTAGTCGGACAAGGGTTTTACGTCGAGCAACCTCAGATTGCCTTTAAAAATAGGCATTGTTCGACCTCCGTTCGACCAAATTTATTGGTGGAACAGGTGCTGGAAGTCGAGCAACCTGCCCCATGTTCTCCTCTTTCCCGCTCGACCTTCGTTCAACTTCACACTTATGGTCGAGCAACCATTACTTGGTCGAACAACTCTCTGGAAGAATTTGAATATTTTGTTCGACCGTTACTCGAATACGGCATCTTGGTCGAGCGGTAGAGTCCAAGTCAAACAAACTCTCTGGAAGAATTTGCATATTTTGTTCTACTTTTGTTTGACTTTCCAAATTAGTCGAACAACCTTGTCCAGGTCGAGAAACCCTACTGGAAGAATTACGCATTTGGTTCGACCATTGCTCGATCAAACAGCATGATCGAACAACCTTCTGAAAGTCGAAAAACCTCTCGAACTCCATAAAATTCATACCTTTCTCGTATTTTCCTGCAACAATGGAACTATAGGACAACATCAAGTATCAAGATAGAAATTTCTAAGCTCAAGAACCACTTTCCTACCATATAACATCAAGTGTAACTCCGCAAAGACACTAAAAAAATAAAACACCACTATACACTATGCAAATTGCAAAAAATCGATGCATCAAAACCGGCTAAAGTTTTAATATATAGCAAAAAATCAACTCCGCTAACAAACATTATAAAGAAAAGATTATACTCTCCGTGTTATGTGAGGTAAGTACACACACCCCCAAACTTAATAGAAACTGTAGTGGAAACTAAGTTTGCAAAGAGATATAATTTCGAATAATAAGCACGTCAAATATAAAAATTTCTTACTCACACTAATGAAAATAAAGCGATAATACAGGAGGGAAAACCCCCAACAGGCGCTCATGTTTAACATCGGAGAGTCACGACGGTACTAATCTAGCTCAAGGTATCTTTAAAGACGACGCCAACATTATCTGGTGACTTGTAATGCTTCAATCAATGCCCATTGGCTAAGATAATATCCCCATCTTTGTCCATAAGCTCAAAACTCCATAGGCTCTATGGATAATGAACGGCCCCGTCCACTTCGATTACAATTTCCCTGCGAAGAGCAACAAACGAGAGTTAAAAAGTAATACCTCATCACCTTGCTTGAACTCCTTGTATGAGATCTTTGAATCATGTCATTTGTTCATTCTCTCCTTAAAGATCTCCAAATTCTTGTAAGCACGATTCCCGAACTCATCCAATTGATTGATATGAGTCATCCTCAACTCCTTTTGATCCTTTAAAGACAAGTTCAAACTCTTCAATGCTTAAAAAGCTTTGTGCTGAATCTCTACGGGTAAGTGGCATGGCTTCCCAT
Organism: Pogostemon cablin; assembly: GCA_023678885.1. NCBI lineage: Eukaryota > Viridiplantae > Streptophyta > Magnoliopsida > Lamiales > Lamiaceae > Pogostemon > Pogostemon cablin. The sequence continues at coordinate 9,411,784 of CM042986.1, forward strand.
AGATAATTTGATATGGTGACATATCCAACACCGTATTATAGTTCAGAACCCCCACAAAACATCATCTAGCTTCATAGCTCAATCTTTCCTATTGGTACCGACTACCTTTTCCAGAACTTGCTTCACTTGTCGGTTGGAGACTTCTGCTTGCCCATTCGCTTGAGGGTGATAGGGTGTAGTAACCTTATGCTTAACACCATAATCCTTGAGAACCTTTTCAAGAATCTTATTGATGAAGTGAGTACCTCCATTGCTTACTAGTGCTCTGGAATTCCATAGCGGACAAAGATATGTTTCTTCGAGAAAGATAAAACAGTCCTTGAATCATTCACGCGAGTGAGAATGGCTTCCACCGACTTAGAAACATAATCCACTACTAAAAGGATGTAAAGAAATCCATTAGATGGGGAAAAGGCCCCATGAAATTGATCCCCCATACATCAAAGATCTCAACAACAATGTTTGGCCGAAGTGACATCTCATCTCTCCGACTTATGTCTCCATCCTTTGACATCTATCGCACGTCGCCACATTGATCTCACAATATTTAAATAAAGTAGGCCAATAAATAGCAGATTGAAGTACCTTTGCTGCCATCTTTTGAGCTCCGAAGTGCCCCCATTAGGTTGTGCATGGCAAAAATCAAGAACGCTCTCCATCTCCATCTCAGGCACACACCTACAGACTATGGAATCTGTACATATCTTGTAGACAAACGGATCATACCATATATATGTCTCAACATCCCTCTAGAATTTTGAAAGTTAATACCGGTTGAGATCTCTCGAAATTTCCCCTACGGTTATGTAATTCACATAATCCGCATACCATGGATCCATCCCTTGGGCAGCCACCACACATGCTCTCTCTACTCCTTCAACAAACACTGCCACGATCTTCTCATCAGGGAAAATCTCTTCTATGTAATCGAAAGAATATCACTGTGCTCTCTTGTCTCCAACCTCGATATGTGATCCGCCAAAATGTTCTCCATACCTTTCTTATCCCGGATCACCATATGGAACTCCTACAGAATAAGGATCCATCTAATAATCCTTGGTGTCGTTTCCTTCATCTCCATTAAGTACCGAATCGCAGAGTGATCCGTGTACACTATAGTCTTTATGCCAATCAAATACTGTCGAAACTTATTGAATACGTACACCACATCTAGAAACTTCTTATCAGTCACTATGTAGTTATTTTGTGCAGAATCAAAAGTCTTACTCGCATAGTAAATGGCGCAAAACTTCTTGTACCTAAACTGCCCAAGCACCACTCCAAGTGCTAAGTTACTTGCATCTCACATAAGTAAAAATGGCTGAGTCCAATCCAGTGTGATCAAGATAGTGTTAGATTTGTATACTAAAAGCCTTGCTTTTGTGTTGAACAATGTTTTAACGATTTTATTTGAAATGAGAATCATATGATCAAACATTTTTGCATATTATAAATTGTTTATTTATATGTTTGTGCAAAAGTCCATTTACTTTATACTGTAGATAATATGTTGTGCGACAATACGCGAAAGATCATATTATCGATTTCCTTATAAAGTATAAACGTTGCTCACAACCGAGATAGATGGGGACTATCTATAGTATGGTTGTAGTGTGGTTTGGTATTAGTTTGTCCTGACCATAGAACCACATTAGTACACTGCTTTGTGTATTGAGTAGGACCGCCTGAGATCGTTCGACTTGTACTGTCTATATATAAGAACTTGGTCTCTGTTATTATGGATGTTCGTGCTCTTAATCCCTACACAAACAGCATGATTCGACTTGGGTCATGCAGCAGAAGATTAGAGGTGTTTCACTACTGTTCATCCTCTACATCAACCCAGAAGAAAGGTAAACGTTTAGTTTGCTTTCGTTGTAACCCTTTACTTGAATTCCTAACGATCATGTTGAACCAAACGATCCAAAAGCCAACAATTGGTATCAGAGCGTTGGTTTCGTGGTGAAACGTGAACCGTAAAGTTAGGTTTTTGTGATTATATGATTATATGATATGATCTGGATGTAATCGAATTTTTTTACTATACTTGTGTTTATATTCGAAGGAAAAGCATGAGATTAGGGATTATATGTGTGAATTTCCTATGTGCTTTTATCGATGTTTTTGGCTGTGATGGTTGATGATTGAATACGCTGCACACACACATGGATAAACCATCATCGATGGGTTTTGTCTGCTGGACAAGATTCACACACGACTGCACCTTGTATGATGGGCAACATCGACGGAGATGCTGAAAGAAGAACTGAAAGTGGCTGTCCCATGGTTGTACGATGAGCGTCTGCGTGGCTGGTGACAACATAAGCCAGATGGCGGCTGACGGGAGTCATCCAGGTAGCATCTAACGTGAGGGTCTCTATCGCTGTACACAATGATGGGTAGTCATCGCTTGACTTCTTGACGATTGTAGCCCATGGTGGAATTTGCTCAGCGCGTGGTTCAGAGCTGCCGAATCGCGTGAAGTCGACAAACCATGCGTGAGGGCTGGAGGTTCCGGCGAGAAATTGATAGAAGATGGTGGCTGTCTGCCGCTGACCGATGCTGTTCAGGCGATTGGAAGAGGGTTGGCGAGAACTGCTAGTTGCCATCATCAACGGCGATGGGATATGGTGGTTGGCGCGGGTCTGAACGATTTCTGTTGGGTCTGCTGGACGCATCCATGGAGGTTCTGAGCTAGTCTCCTGGCGATTTCGGGCGAGTCCCTGGCGGTTTTGATCGAATCTGAATTCTCCTGCAATAGAGTCTGGTTTTGTTTTGGTCATCGGTGCTGACGACAGTCAGCAACGGCAAGACTTGGGCAGCCGAAGAGGATGATTGCAGGCGCATTTTGATCGTGTCTTCCGGCGAATCCTTCGTGGGCTCTGGGCAAGTTGATGATCATCACGGGCAGCGTTGATTAGCGGTGGAACTTGGTTGCTGGGCATGTCAGGCTTGGAACGTGTAGTTCTATGCTGTATGGCTAGGTTTCTACTTGGGCCATCTTAATGGGCTGTCTGATGGGTACAAAAGGGGGCTGGCAGGATAATGGGTCTGGTCTTTTGATTAATTGGCTAATTTTTTGTGCTAGTGGGTTTGGTGGGCTCAAATTTCTCTAGTTTAATTTATTGGCTGAATTAATAGGACCATTTGCTTGATTTATTTTTGTGCCTTAATCCCTTTTATATATAACTTGTTTAATTGTTTTATTTGACAATTAATTGTTATATATGAGGCATGTTCTATGTGATTTATTTTCTTTAAATTACTTAAAATAGAAGCATGCTAGGATGTATATTTTATTATGAAATATTATATGCATGTTAAATAAAAACCCTCGATGTTTAAATAACTAAGTGGGAGAGGAGATTGGTAAATAAATTCCCATTGTCTCCATTATTGGTTTGTAAGTGATGTGAGTAAGCTTGCGCGTTGGCGTTAGAGCCTTCCTCCCCATTGGATGAGTTTGTTCACGGATCACTGGTACAAACTTCTTTAAGGTGACTGTAGAAAATTATCCAAGCGCGTGTGTACTTCTCTATCTGTAAGGCACATAAGCTTGCGCAATGGACTTGGGGTCAAATAATGGTGTACACTTAGATGCAAATAATTAGTATCCTCCCCATCGGAGTCACTGCTGATATTTGCATGGCTAAAAAAATCAACTATTAATTATTTTGTCATAAAGATAGGTTGACAAATGAGATTATTGGGTAAAACCTTCTCTTGTAAATGTTCGGGTTTGTATTCGTCCACACAATCGTGGCATGCAAATTCACGGTGCTTGAGATGTTGGTGAATTTTATTTTATATTGTTTAGAGGAATTCAATATAAATTGATAAATTCGATGTGTTTGATCTGTTTAATTATTTATGATTCTCAGGATTTTCAAATGGCACTCAACTCACTTTCTGTTATACTTAAAGAGCATAAACTTATTGGCACTAACTATGTTGACTGGAAGCGAAACATGGACATTGTATTAAATGCTGAAGATTATATCTTTGTACTTTCTAAAGAAAGTCCTCCGGTACCTACTGATGCCTCTATCGAAGAACAAAGAAATGTTTATAATAGGTGGGTCAAGGCTGATAGGATGGCTAAATGCTACATTTTGGCGTCTATGTCAAATGTGCTTCAGACTCAGCATCAAGCCATGGAGACCGCCTATGATATGATGCATAATCTTAGGGAACTCTTCGGACATCAGAGTCGTCCTGCTAGGTCGAAGGGCATGTCGGTCTTGATGAACACTAAAATGGCTGAGGGCACTCCCGTAAGGGAACATGTCCTTAGGATGATGGGCCAACTCAACGAGTGGAAAATTCTTGGAGCTGAAATCGATGGGGAAACCCAGGTCGATATCATACTCCAAAGCTTGCCTAGGAGTTTTGAGCTGTTCCGCCTGAACTATGGTATGAACAAACATATGTACACGTTGGTGGAACTTCTGACATAAATTGTGGCGGCGGAAGAACTTTTACGTAGACCACCTCAGGTTCATGTTGCTGAAAATGCTGCTCATCCTAGGCCAAAGGGCGGTAGGAAGAAAAAGAAGCAAGGAAATTCAGCACCGGTGAACCAAGTGAAAGCAAAGACTGGGGTGGTCAAGAAGCCTAAAGGCAAGTGCTTCAAATGCAAGCAGCCGAGACACTAAAAGGCAGACGACCCTCTTCTAAAGGGGAACAGGAATGGTAAGTCTTATATACTAGTTGTTGAATCGTGTTTAGCGGCTGTATCTGCTGACACTTGGTGTGTAGATACGGGAGCCACTGACCATGTCTACAATTCTTTGCAGAGGTTCCACTAAACCCGACAGCCCAGTGACGGAGAGATTACCATATTCATGGGGAATGCTACAAGAGTAGAAGCTGTCGCAGTGGGAGAAGTTTATTTATTTTTCAATAAGAATAAAACTCTTGTTTTGAGGAATTGTCTTTATGTACCACATTTTAGAAAGAATTTAATTTCAGTTTCTAAATTATTTATGGATGGATATTCTGTTTCTTTTAATGACAAGGTTATTATAAGGAAGGATAGAATTATTATCTGTGATGGTACTTCGATAGATAATTTGTATACTCTTAATCTAATTTCTCCCACAATGCAACAAATTGAAACGAATGATACATCTACTAATAAGAGAAAGGAACCTTCTAAAATGAACCAAACATATCTTTGGCATCTAAGGGGTATAGAGCTAAAGATTTGTTGGAATTAGTTCATTCCGATTTATGTGGTCCTATGTCTGTCCAGGCAAGAGGGGGTATTGAATATTTCGTCACTTTCATTGACGATTATTTAAGATACGGATATATTTATTTGATGCGCCGCAAGTTTGAATGCTTTGATAAATTCAAAGAATACAAGGCTGATGTGGAAAAGCAACTTGGTAAATATATCAAAACACTACGATCTGATCGTGGTGGTGAATACCTCTAGGGAGAGTTTAAGAAATATTTATCAGAAAATGGGATTGAATCCCAATTGTCTGCATTGGGCACACTCCAGCAGAATGGTGTAGCGGAAAGAAGGAATATGACTTATGGAGATGGTAAGATCAATGATGAGTTATTCAGAATTACCAAATTCGTTTTGGGGACACGCCTTAGAAATAGCGGCTTACATTCTAAACTTAGTACCTTCTAAATCGGTAGCCTCCACACCCACAGAACTGTGGACCGGGCGCAAGCCTAGTCTGGAACACGTTCGAATTTGGGGTGCTCCAGCACACGTGTTAAAGGCATATGTTGATAAGTTAGAATCACGTACTGATATTTGTCTATTTATAGGGTATCCTAGGGGGACGAAGGGTGGTTTATTTTATAGTCCCAAGTACCAAAAGGTGATCGTGAGCACAAATGCCAGATTTTTGGAAGAGGATTATATAATGGATCACAAACCCATGAGTAAAATTGTTCTAGAGGAAGTTAGAGGGGAAACGCAAAATATAATACCAACTGTACAAGAAGATATACCACATGACACTGCACCGAGTGTTACACCTGATACACAATTGCCTGCGGAGCCTCGTCGTAGTGGGAGGATTGTTAGACAACCGGATAGATTCATGGGATTGGGAGAGTCATCGGACTTGGTCCTGGGTGAACATGAAATTGACCCATGGAATTACAACAAGGCACTGCAAGATAAAGATGCTCAATTATGGCAAAACGCAATGAAATCTGAGATAGAATCCAAGTATTCTAATCAAGTCTGGGAGCTTGTAGAACTACCCAATGGTGTAAAAGTTATTGGATGCAAGTGGATCTATAAGAGGAAAAGAGGATCTGACGGTAAGGTGGAAATCTTTAAAGCAAGGCTTGCGGCTAAAGGATATACTCAGAAAGAAGGAATAGATTATGAGGAAACCTTCTCGCCTGTGGCCATGCTTAAGTCAATCCGGATTCTTTTGACTATTGCTGCTCATATGGATTATGACGTATGGCAAATGGATGTCAAGACAACTTTCCTTAACGGAAGTCTTGAGGAAAAAATCTATACGAAGCAACCAGAAGGATTAATTGCAAAGGGCGAAGAGCATCTTGTGTGCAAGCTTAAAAGGTCCATTTATGGATTGAAACAAGCTTCAAGATCATGGAACATCCGGTTTGATGAAGTAATCCAGTCATATGGATTTATTCAATGCCCGGATGAATCATGTGTGTACAAGAAGTGTGACGGAAACGTAGTGGTTTTACTTGTACTATACGTGGATGATATTCTGATCATTTAAAACAATGTAAAAGTATTGTCGAGCGTAAGGGTATAGCCATCCAACCAGTTTTAGATAAAGGATTTAGGAGAAGCTGAACACATTCTTGGGATCAAATTAATAAGGGATCCCAAGAAAATAATGTTATGTTTATCCCAAGCTTCGTATATTGATACAATCCTGACTCGTTTTAGCATGCAAGATTCCAAGAAAGGTTTTCTACCTTGCAGACATGGAATACCTCTATCTAAGGAGATGTGTCCTAAAACACAACAAGAAATAGAGGCAATGAAGCTGGTCCCTTATGCTTCGGCAGTGGGAAGCCTCATGTATGCTATGCTATGTATGAGATCGGATATCTGTTATGCCGTGGGCATGGTTAGTAGGTATCAAAGTAATCCAGGACAGGGGCATTGGACTGCGGTAAAACATATTTTGAAGTACCTGCGAAGGACTAGGGATTATGTGCTGGTTTACAGGGCAGATACTTTGTTACCTTTAGGTTATACTGATTCGGATTTTCAGTCAGATAGGAATGCTAGTAAATCCACCTCGGGTTATGTGTATACTCTTAGAGGAGGAGCCATTATATTGAGGAGTGTGAAGCAGAAATGCGTCGCGGACTCTACCAAGGAAGCTGAATATGTAGCAGCCTCTGAGGCAGCTAAAGAAGCAGTGTGACTCAGGAACTTCTTAATGGACTTGGATGTGATTCCTGGTTTGCCCAAAGCGATCACAATTTATTGTGATAACAGTGGTGTAGTAGCGAACTCGAAGAAACCACGAGCTTATAAGGCGAGTAAACATATTGAGCGCAAGTACCACCTGATACGAGACATCGTTAAAAGAGGGGAGGTCGTTGTCGCTAAAATTGCATCAGAGGATAACCTGGCTGATCCTTTTACTAAGAGCCTTCCAGCGAAAGCGTTCGATGGGCATGTAGAAGGAATGGGGATTAGATGCATGTCAGCTAATATGGCAGCGTAGTCTTTTAGTATAAGTGAGAGATTGTTAGATTTGTATACTAAAAGCTTTGCTTTTGTATTGAACAATGTTTTAACGATTTTATTTGAAATGAGAATCATATGATCAAACGTTTTTGCATATTATAAATTGTTTATTTATATGTTTGTGCAAAAGTCCATTTACTTTATACTGTAGATAATATGTTGTGCGACAATACGCGAAAGATCATATTATCGATTTCCTTATAAAGTATAAACGTTGCTCACAACCGAGATAGACGGGGACTATCTATAGTATGGTTGTAGTGTGGTTTGGTATTAGTTTGTCCTGACCATAGAACCACATTAGTAAACTGCTTTGTGTATTGAGTAGGACCGCCTGAGATCGTTCGACTTGTACTGTCTATATATAAGAACTTGGTCTCTGTTATTATGGATGTTCGTGCTCTTAATCCCTACACAATAACCTCGACACGTAAGGCAGTATATATTTCTTTTATTCATCAATGGGTGAGATTTAAATGAATTTAATCAACAAATTCGATCAGTTGGGAAATAGTATTGTCTCTATGGTGTGCTGTTGATTGTAGAAGGAATCCATGTCCGTCATAGGTTGATGATGTCCCCTTGAGGAGCTCATAAGGTTTATCATGTAAATTTGCAAGTGGATTAATTCCGGCATAATAAAAAGATTGAGTGGTACTACTCTCGGATGAGATATTAATTAATTTGAGTTGTCAGTAACTTAATTAATTAATGGGCGTTGTATATCTTAAACATGGGGAGACTTTCGGGCTCATAATAAGAAGGAGCCCAAAACATAATATTGGGATTGGATGGGTAGTGCAGTAATAATATTTTAGTGGACTATATTATTATTATTGAATTTAATTATAAGCTTTGGGCTAAGCTTGGTTAATTAAATCCAATTGAGGCTCAATCCAATTTCTCCTCCTGGTCCCTGCTGTAGCCCAATATAAAAGTCATCTCAACTTCTAGATGCCCTATTATTATTGCTGCGCCGTTTCAACGTGAGAAATCAAGGGAGAGAAGCAGATTGAGAAATCTTGTAGATTATTGCCTACACAACAGCAGGATTCGACTTGGGTCATACAGCGAAGATTAGAGGTGTTTCACTACTGCTCATCCTCTACATCAACCCAGAAGAAAGGTAAACGTTTAGTTTGCTTCCGCTATAACCGTTAACTTGAATTTCTAACGATCAAGTTGAACCAAACGATCCAAAAGCTAACAGATAGGTTCTGTAATAAGCGTCTCTTTCAAAACCTGAAAAGCTGTTAGACATTCTTCATCAAAAACAAAAGGAACATCCTTTTCAAGTAAATGAGATAAGGGCTTGGAGTATTTTGAGAAGTCTTTTATGAATCTTCTATAAAAATCGGCATGTCCAAGGAAAGATCGCACTCCCTTTTCATTAGTAGGTGGTGGAAGCTTCTCAATTGCCACCACCTTTTCCCTATCCACTTGCAAACCCTTGGCCAAAATATGATGGCCAAGAACAATCCCATCCCTTACCATGAAGTGGTACTTCTCCCAATTCAAGAAAAGATTAGTTTCTTGGCATCTCTTCAAAACAGTAGCAAGATTAGTTTCTTGGCATCCATAAACACCTCCATGATCTTTTCTATCAACCCATCAAATATGGTCATCATGCAACATTGAAATTTAGAAGGCGCATTACATAATCCAAAATGCATCTTTCTTAGAGACTCCACCAAGCATGTCTCAAGAGGATCCTTTGACAAGATCAAAGACATGTCTTTCTTCACAATCTCCTCCACTACATCAATACTATGACATTACGTCTCCATTGGCATCTTAATTTCTTTGTCAAGGTTAAATAAGATCTCCTCTTTATCCATTCTCAACCGTAGCTCACCCTTTTGCACATCAATCATAGCTCCTGCAGTAGCAAGGAACGGGCTCCCTAAGATAAGAGGGATGTTATCCTTGTCATCTTCTATTTCAAGCATAAGAAAATCCACTGGAAAGACAAGCTTCTCTACTTTGACAAGAACATCTTCAATAACACCCTTCGAAAAAGTCAAAGACCTATCCGCCAATTGAAGAGCCACCGATGTGGGAGTTAACTCCCCCAAACCAAGCCTTTTAAAAATAGACAAAGTCATCAAATTAACGCTTGCCCAAGATCGCACAAGGCTCGTTTGCTGGCCCATTTCCAATTTCACATAAGATAATGAAGCTTCCCGGATCTTTCAACTTAGCTGGCAGCTTTCTTTTTATGATTAAGCTGCAATTCTCCAAAAGGTTCACTGTTTCAATTCCATTCAAACTCATCTTGTTCATGATATCTGAAAACCACTTGAACTTCTCCTCCAATCCATTTTTGACAAGCTTGAAAGGAAATGTTGGAGGTATCTTTGTTTTGGAAATCCCACATTCATCATGTTCAACCTTCTCTGCTTTATCCTTTTCGGCTCTCAATCTCTTGGCTCTTTCCCATTTCTTTTCTACCATTGTAAGCTCTGTAATCTGCTCTTGAGATGTAGCTAAAATGTTCAGATCAATAGGTGTCGCATTTAGAATTGAATTGGACTCTGAACTGTGCTGCTCGACCTCCGCTCGGCAAAAATGGACTGGTCGAGCAGATTTAGTTTGGTCGAACAACTTGGCTGATCGCGTACTCTGTTCCTTGAAGTGTTGCTTGACCTCAATTTGACCAAAATGGTTTGGTCAAGTAGATGGGTTTTGGTCGAGCAACCTGCCTGATCATGAGCTCTCATTACCTTGCTGTTGTTCGACTTTAGTTTGACCTTGATGGTCTGGTCGAATGATTTTGTACAAGTCGAACGAATTGCCAGAAGATGGAGTATCGTAATTTTATTTTTTGGAACTTGCTCGATCTCCATTCGAATAGCAAATGTGATTGAACGGGACTTTGCAGGTCGAGCAACTCTTCTGTTTCCTTTGTTTTTGCTCGCCGGCATCATCAGACCTTCATATTGCGAAGTAAAAATTTTGGTGGATAAGGATCCCGTAAAAACTTCTTGTTCCTGATTTCAATGTGCTAGCATGACAAAACTTTAGATTCTCAATACTTTGAGATGGAAACTTTCCCTTCTCAATAGTTTGAGTCAACTTGTTCACGTTACCTGCCATTTTCCCAATCAACAACGTAAGGTCTTTTACTTGTTTAGACAAATCCTCAAGATTAGCATCAATCTTATTCTCTAACTTGGCCTCTAGACGATCTACTCTTGCATTGTTTCTCGCCATGTACCTATTCACCGTATCCTCGAAACTTGGTTTTTCTTCTTCCAGTTTAGCTTCCGGATCAACACCGATAGAAGGTTGCACCATATTATTTAGATTACTCCATGAAAACTCTAGCCTTCTTGGTTGCTGGTAATTACCTGGGGAACACAATTGTTGTAATTTCCCTGATAATTCCCATTTCCCTGATTCGGGAACCTAGTTCCTTGAGTACTTTGACCCATTACATAGTTTGCCTCCTCGATCTCCTCTTAGCTAGATCCTTCATGTCAACCATCCTGCTGCATCATTGGTACTCTCTGAGATAAATCTTGATCTGGTTTTTTTGAGACTCTAGTAGCTTGCTAATGTTAGTCAAACTCGAGATGATCTCACTGTTGGCGCTTGGATCGTTTGGTTAACATGACCCGTTAGGGTTCCATACGTTTCTAATATCAGCGGAAGCAATAAAACATGAAACGTATTACCGTTCACCAGGGTATGTTGAAGAAATTTGATTCACGCTGGCAGACTGTGCAGTCCCACGAGAATGGCCATAACTTCCTCGTCTGATGTCGGAATTGAATAATCTTTGTGCTCAGATGATCCTCTCTTCAACGGCTTTCCGTCAGTATATTGATCATCGAATTCTGATCAATGTGAGATTTTATATAAATTTCGCAAGGTGGCGGACAGCAGCAGTAAACTACCTTCTAATCTTCTGCCGTATGTCCCAAGTCCGATCTCGACGTCGTGTGAGCGACGATCTACGAGACCTCCTCAATATGCTCTCAACCCTCATCACACGTGAATGATCAATTAGATTAGGGTTCCAGATAAGTTGAGGTGACTTATATACATGGGCTACAGCAGGGACCAGGAGGAGAAATTGGGTTGGGCCTCCATTGGGCTTAAGTATCCAAGCTTAGCCCAAAGCTTATACTTAAGTCCAATAATAATAATAATATATTCCACTAAAATATTATTACTGCACTGCCTTTCCAATCCCAAAATTACGTTTTGGGCTCCTTCTTATTATGAGCCTGTTAGTCTCCCCATGTTTAAGATATACAATGTCCATTAATTAATTTAAGTTACTGACAACTCAATTAATTAATATCTCATCCAAGAGTAGTACCACTCAACCTCATTATCATGCCGGAATTAATTCCACCTGCAGGATTTACATGATAATCCTTATGAGCTCCTCAAGGGGACATCATCAACCTATGACGGACACGGATTCCTTCTACAATCAACAGCACACCATAGAGACAGCACTACTTCCCAACTCATCGAGTTTGTTGATTTAATTACGTGTAAATCTCACCCATTGATGAATCAAAGAAATACATACTGCCCATCGAGGTTATTGTATAGGGATTAAAAGAACGAACTTCCATAATAACAGAGATCAAGTTCTCCTATAAGTCAGTATAAGTCGAACGATCTCAAGTGGTCCTGCTCAATACACACAAGTGCACTAATGTGATTCTATAGCCAAGACAAGCTAATACCAAACCACACTACAACCATCCCGATAGAGAGTCCCCGTCTATCTCGGTTGTGAGCATCTGTTTGTACTTTATAAGGAAACCGATAATATGATCTTCCGCGTGTTGTCGCACAACATATTATATACTGTATAAAGTAAGTGGACTATTGCATCGTGCATATAAATAAATTATAAGACGCAATCATTTGATCATATGATTCTCATTTCAAATTAATTGTTATAACATTGTTCATACAAAAAGCTAGACTTTTAGTATACAATCCAACAATCTCCCACTTATACTAAAAGACTATGCTGTCATGTCTTCTGCCATACATTTGATTTCCACTCCCACTACACGACCATCAAAAGCTCTCGCCTTAAGGTCCTTGTAAATGGATTTACTAGGTTATCATCCGATGCAATCTAGGTGACAACAACCTTCCCCTCATTATACGATTTCTCGTAACAGGTGGTACTCGCGCTCCATGTGTTTAATTTCCTTATGGACTTTTGATTCCTTCAAGTTTGCAACTGCACCAATATTATCAATATAAATTGTGATAATCTTGGGCAAACTTAGAATCATATCAAAGTCCATCATGAAGTTTTTAGAGTCATACAGATACTATGGCTGCCTCATAGGCTGCAATTTATCATCTTTCCATGATGGAATCCGGAGTCTGAAATATATTTCTATATAACACTCCTCCACACTATGACTCAACTTCTTAAAATTAAACACATAACCTTGAGGTGGATTTACTGCCGTCCAATCCGACTAAAAAATACGAATCTACGTAATCCATAAGAAGCAGTGAATCTGCCCTGTAAGCCTACATATAATTTCCAGTCCTTCTCAGGCACTTCATATATGTCTTACCACAATTCATCATTCTTGTTCCGGGTTACGTTAATACCCACTGTTCATGCCATCGGCAAAACAATTATCTATTCTCGTTCATAGCATTCCTTAGATTAAGCTTCCTTATTCGCCGAAGCATAAGGAACCGCTTTCATCACCTTTATCTTCTTTTTGTGTCATAAGACACATTTCCTTAGATAAAGTTACATGCTAAACGAGTAGGAATTGTATCTATTCATGAAGCTTGAGATAAGCATAACATCCTTTCTTGTGATCCGTATTACCGTGATCAAAAGGATATATTTTGCTTTTCTTAAGTCCTTCATTTCATACTGCTTTATTAACCATACCTCTACGCCCGACAATACTCTTTCATTATCTCCAATGAGCAATATATCATCTACGTATAGTACAAAAAATACCACCACATTCCCGTCACTCTTTTCAATACACAAGACATATCCAAGCATTGATAAAATCCATATTACTGGATTCCTTCATCAAAACGGATGTTCTATAATTTTGAAGCTTGCTTTAGTCCATTGATGGACACTTTTAAGCTTAATATCAAAATGCTCTTAGCTCTTTGCGATGACTCACTCTGGTTGCTTAACATAGATGTTTTCCTCTAGACTTCCATTCAGGAAAGTTGTATTGACATCTATTTTCTCTCCCTCATAACCATATGAGTAGCAACAAATAAAAGAGTCTGGATCAACTTAGGCATAGCTACCGGCAAACAGGTTATCTCATAATCGAACCCTTTCTTTCTGAGTATACCTTTTTCGCAACAAGCTTTGCTTTCAAGGTTTTCACCTTACCATATGATCCTCTTTTATTTTGTATGACCACTTCCAATGGCTTTTACACCATTTAGTGGTCTTACAAACTCCCATATTTAATTTAGAATTCATCAATTCTATTTCAACATCATTGCACTAGCTAAGATATCGCATTTCGATCTTGTAGTGCTTCGTCATATCTGTGGGTTCAATCCATGTTTACTAGGGATTAAGTCTTACGACTCTCTCAAAATATGTATCAAACAGGTTGTCGAACATCCCTCCCACTACGACAAGGCATTACATGCAATTGTGTATCAGACGTGACATGCGTTGCAGTTTACCTTGTGGTATATCCTCTTGCACAATTTATACTAATACTTTGTGTTTTCTTCTCACATCCTTTAGGACAACTTATAAATGGGTATGTGATTTATTATATAGTCCCTTTCCAAAAATCTAGTGTTTGTGTTAACAATCACCCTTCAATCTTTTAGACTAAATAAATCACCTTCATTTTTATAGCATATCCCACAAACAGACAAACATTCAAATGAATTACTGTTTCTAGGGCTTATCCATAAAATGAATTAAGTAATTCCAAATAATTCATCATCCATCTAATCATTACCATAAGAGTCTTATTCCTTCTATCCACCACACCATTCAGCTGGGGCTTGCTCGGTGTAGACCACTTGAGATTTAATCTCAACCTCTAATTAATAGCTCCTAATTATCCTAAGAGGTACTCGTAATGATGATTAAATCGTCATTACTTGATATATTTTCCATGAGGCTTTACTGTACCAACCTTGCAATTCTTGAATAAATCAAAGAACTTAGACATGCAGTGCATCAAATAAATATATCGGTATCTAGAATAATCTTCGATTATTCATTACCACCTCTCGCCTGGATAATATTAGGTCCGCTTGAATCAGAATGAACCAATTCCAACATATATATCTTTGGCTCTACACCCTTTACCTTGAAAAGGTAATTAATCATTTTTACTTCTAAGTAAGACTCGCAAGTCCGATAGTTTTCACTTCAGATAAACCTTACGGTCCATCTGCTATCAACTTTTGAGTCTTACTCAAGTAAAATGATCTAGTCTTAGACGCCAAATGCATGTTTAGTTCATCTCCGAAGGTTCCTTTCTCTTACTAAGATTAGAAGATGCTTTATTAATAATTATTTGTTGCATCTGTGGAATATACATGATTTAAGAGTATACAAATTGTCAATAACGTACCTTAACAGATTATAGCTCCATCCTTCATTACTATGACCATGTCATTTAAATGAAATGGAGTATCTATCCATAAATGCATAGAAACTGAAATAAAATTCTTTCTATGAAAACGTACGTAAAGATAATTTCTCATAATCAAACGTCTATTCATATCGTAAGATAAATAAACAACTCCCACTGCAACAGCCACTACTCTCGTAGTATTACCCATGTCCATAATAATCTCATCATCACTAAGTTACACGCTTTTAGTGATTCCGGTATCTACACACAACGTGTCAGTAGATGTCATCAATATTCATGCTTCAACAACTAGTGAATGAGATACTAACTTTGTTCACATCTCTATGAAATTGGATTTCCTTTGCCACATGTTTTGTCAGAAATTCCCCACCATATACAACCTCTTTGTAATTCAGGTGGAACTTGCTTAAAACATTTAGGCAAACATGAAGAATAAAATTGACTTAGGTTTCCCCTTCAACTTCTATTCCATGTATTTCCAATTCATTCATCAAATTCAATCATGACCTACCGCCTTTTAACTTACTCAAGTATCCGAAGAGTTACATGAGACCATCATATTTCTATGAATCTCTTATCTCTTCACTAGAGACTTTAATATGCATCATGATAAGTCTTTTGTGAGGACACACATGTATTTCTTAAGCAGTAAAATTCGAATCCAAGATTCTTTTCTAATCATCTAATTTTGGACCAGTAAATATAATTTCTTTTAGTCAACCATAAGTGAAATAAAACTATTTGAAATTTAGAGAATCATAAAAAAATACACCGATCAAATCTTCGAATTTATCTTGATTCCCTCAAAACAATATAAAATATAAATTCACCGACATCTCAAGCACCGTGAGTTTGCAAGCCACGATAGTGTGGACGTTTACAAACCCGAACATTTACAAGAGAAGGTTTTACCCATTAATTTCATTTGTCAACCTAACTTTATGACAAAATAATTAATAGTCGGTTCCTCTTTAGCCATGCAAATAAAAGCAGTGACTCCGATGGGGAGAATACTTATTATTTACACCTAAGTGTACACCATTATTTGACCCCAAGTCCATTGCGCGAGCTTATGTGCCTTACAGATGGAGAAGTACACACGCGCTCAGATAACTTCCTACAATCATCAATTATAAGTCTGTACAGTGATCCGCACATGAACTCATCCGATAGGGAGGAAGGTCTATGCCAACACGCAAGTTCATGTACATCACATTACAAATATAATTTTAAAGAAGCCTGTTCCAGCAATATCCATGAATAAACTCATCCGATGGGGAGGAAGGCTCTAATGCCGACGCGGAAGTTTATTCACATTGCTAACAAACCAATAATGGAGGCCGCGGGAATTAATTACCAATCCCCTCTCCCACTTAGTTATTTAAAACCAAGGGTTTTTACATGCATATAATATTTAGAATAATATACGCAACCTAGCATGCTCATACTTCCAAATATATAACAATAATTGACCAATAAAATAATTATAGAAGTTATATATAAGGAAATAAATTGCCAAAAATAAGTTGACTTGATCAACACTCCAACATACATGCATATAATATACCAAATATAATACGCAATCTAGCATGCTTCTATTTAAGGCAATAAATCATATATAATCATGCATACATATATAACAATAATCAATTAATAAGTCAATTATAACAGTTATATAACAGCGAATTCGATTGTTCGCCACCAATCACGAATGCGGACAACTGCGATGGGGATCGACCTCCCCGCAGCTTGCTCCACCACTCCGGCACCCTGCCCGATCATATTGTGAAGACTCACGCGGAATCTGATGCAGACCAGTCGAACTTGATGCAAACCCGCTCGAACTTAGTGCAGAGTCGATCGAACCTGATGTGAATCTGCTCGAACCTGGTGCAACATTGATCGAACCTAATGCAGAACAATCAAACCTGATGCAAATCCGCTCGAACTGTCGCTCGTCTAAGGGCCTACTTGCACGGTACCAAGTTCAGCCCAACGCGCAACATCAAACTACACCTACTGTCGTTCAGGGTTCGCAACTGTTGGAACCAGGGAATCCAATCTCCACCGTCCAGAATGTACTACTGTGAGTTCTGAATATTCTGTCAAAATTACAGGTCGATCCAACGGTTAGTTTACGAGAAACGACTCTTTCCCTCGACTGCGCAGAACAGAATCGCCCAAAAACCTGCTTCTGTTTTCAGCGTATTCCCGACAAAAGAAAGCTTCAAATACGATCTTTACCATTCAGAATGTACATCCAAAATTCCGAACGTGCTGACCAAATTACAGGTCGATCCAACGGTTAGTTTGTGAGAACGACTCTTTTCCCTCGACTGCGCAGAACAGAATCACCCAAAAAACTGCTTCTGTTTTCGGCGTATTCCCGACAACACAAAGCTTCAAATACGATCTTCACCGTTCAGAATGTACATCCACAAAGTCCGAACGTGCTGACCAAATTTCAGCCTGATCCTACGGTTGAAACTCCGGTTATTGCCTCTGCAATATCACTGCGCTGGATTTTCTCTCAATTTCTTCCTTCCATGTGAAATTGACGAACAGTTTTCGTCGAATCCTCTCACACACAACCATCGACGAACAGATATGATATATGGTATATTTCACATAGGGATATACATGGTTTGCGCAGTAAAACCAAAACCCTAAACATGCGATCCTAATTTCGAAAAATTAATCACATAAACCCTAGCCTAACGTGTCACGCTTCACCACGAAACCGAAGCTCTGATACCAATTGTTGGCGCTTGGATCGTTTGGTTAACATGACCCGTTAGGGTTCCATACGTTTCTAATATCAGCGGAAGCAATAAAACATGAAACGTATTACCGTTCACCAGGGTATGTTGAAGAAATTTGATTCACGCTGGCAGACTGTGCAGTCCCACGAGAATGGCCATACCTTCCTCGTCTGATGTCGGAATTGAATAATCTTTGTGCTCAGACGATCCTCTCTTCAACAGCTTTCCGTCAGTATATTGATCATCGTATTCTGATCAATGTTAGATTTTATATAAATTTCGCAAGGTGGCGGACAGCAGCAGCAAACTACCTTCTAATCTTCTGCCGTATGTCCCAAGTCCGATCTCGACGTCGTGTGGGCGACGATCTACGAGACCTCCTCAATCTGCTCTCAACCCTCATCACACGTGAATGATCAATTAGATTAGGGTTCCAGATAAGTTGAGGTGACTTATATACATGGGCTACAGCAGGGACCAGGAGGAGAAATTGGGTTGGGCCTCCATTGGGCTTAAGTATCCAAGCTTAGCCCAAAGCTTATACTTAAGTCCAATAATAATAATATATTCCACTAAAATATTATTACTGCACTGCCTTTCCAATCCCAAAATTACGTTTTGGGCTCCTTCTTATTATGAGCCCGTTAGTCTCCCCATGTTTAAGATATACAATGTCCATTAATTAATTTAAGTTACTGACAACTCATTTAATTAATATCTCATCCAAGAGTAGTACCACTCAACCTCATTATCGTGCCGGAATTAATTCCACCTGCAGGATTTACATGATAATCCTTATGAGCTCCTCAAGGCGACATCATCAACTTATGACGGACACGGATTCCTTCTACAATCAACAGCACACCATAGAGACAGCACTACTTCCCAACTCATCGAGTTTGTTGATTTAATTACATGTAAATCTCACCCATTGATGAATCAAAGAAATACATACTGCCCTACGTGTCGAGGTTATTGTATAGGGATTAAAAGCACGAACTTCCATAATAACATAGATCAAGTTCTCCTATAAGTCAGTATAAGTCGAACGATCTCAAGCGGTCTTGCTCAATACACACAAGTGCACTAATGTGATTCTATAGCCAAGACAAGCTAATACCAAACCACACTACAACCATCCCGATAGAGAGTCCCCGTCTATCTCGGTTGTGAGCATCTGTTTATACTTTATAAGGAAACCGATAATATGATCTTCCGCGTGTTGTCGCACAACATATTATCTACAGTATAAAGTAAGTGGACTATTGCATCGTGCATATAAATAAATTATAAGACGCAATCATTTGATCATATGATTCTCATTTCAAATTAATTGTTATAACATTGTTCATACAAAAAGCTAGACTTTTAGTATACAATCCAACACTCACCATCTCTTCTCGACTTCACCATAGTATGCTCAACCTGTGCTACTTTACCAAAAACATATGTGCTTCTCACTCTATCAGTCGACCAATCTATTGAGTTCATCAAAATATCCTCGAAAGTTTCTCGGCCTCAATGGGTGACTTTGTAAGCAATGCTCCATTAGAAGAAGCATCGAGTAACACACAAGAATCGCAATCGAACCCATTATAGAATATGCTGATGTATTGAGCTTTAGATATCCCATGATGTGGGCACTTTCGAAACATGTCCTTGAATCTGTCCCAAGCTTCGTTAAACTTCTCATTGCCGTGGACAACAAATTGATTCATTTCTTACTTCATCTTGAACACCTTTGAAGGTGGCTTGTATCATTTCAAGAATTTCACTTTCAACTACTCCCATGTAAAACATTCAGCAACATCGAGATTATCATACCAATCTCTTGTCTTTTCATTCAGATGAATATTTATCAGTATGATTATGTTCTAATTAACTAAGATTATGTTTGGCAAATTGGTTTGGAATTGTTACGAAATTGAATAGCAATTAACTAAAATAGCAAATCAAATAAATGAACAAGCAATGGATAAAATTCAGCTGTGATCAAATGAGAAATTTGGTAGTTCTTCAGGCATCCAGTTTTGCTTATTAATTTCCTTTCCACGTGTTATTGTCCGACTCTGCCTTGTGGAATATGAACACATCATTAAACCATGCAATTTCACCCTATAGACACAAGTAAACATGCGTATGACACATATGAATATCCTTAGAGCAAGAGATATAATTCACCCCCTTTCTAAGTACTATCAGTATTAATTATTTCCCGTGCACTTAGTACTCTAACCCGATATGATCTCCCATTCTAGGTACTGTGAAGTTATACTCTTTATCCTACTTATTAACCCGAATAATATTCAATTAACATGTATCTATATAAGATGATTCTAATAAGATTTCGAAATCCCTTCACTAAGAATTATAACATGTGATCCTTCTCAGTAGTGAACACACTCAATCAATAACAAAGATATGTATTCAGACACTACATAACAGTTAATGATGGACAAAACGACCGTGAGTATGAATTGAAAAATGCACAATCTTATATAAAATAAACCACAAGTAGTGTTGTACGGAGTTTACACATGGAAATTTAATTAAGTCATAAAACTTTCATAACCCTGGAACTACCGGAGCTGTTCTAGCCCATGATTGATCTAGGAACAATCATGGTTGATTGGTATGATCTTAATTAAAGCGCCAGACGAACCTCTCTTCACAACTCATTCAGTTGATGGTAGGGTTTCGATGGTAGATGGATGATGAATGATGTGTCATCATTTTCTTCTGCGAAGGCTCTTCTTTTATACTTGTGGAATTTCTTTATGGGCTTAGGATGAGCTTTTTCTTGAGACATACGTCAAATTTGGTAAAAAGACATAAAAAACTTCCAAAAATATCATCAGCGAGAATCTGCTCGACCATAACTGGACTAGTCGAGCAAGGCCTTCAACGCGAGAAATGGTCGAGCAAGCTCTCTGTAAGTTTTTATGCATTTTGTTAGACTAATCATCTGCTCGACCAATATGATTCTGTTCGAGCAACATCTCCAAGTCAAGCAAGCTCTCTGGATGAATCTGCATTTTCTGCTCGACTTGGCCACCTTGTTCGACCAAAGCGATGATGGTTGAACAAGGCCTTGAGGTCGAACGACCTTCGAAAATTTCCTCAAAAATTGTATCTTCCAATTCCGAGCTCTTTCTACCTATTTTTCTGTACAAATATGCTCAAAAAGCCCTTGTACCCTATGATTCATGACTTTTCCATAAACTTACCGATTTGTCTTAATAAAAGACTTAATCGTACTCAATTTTCACGAAAATCAGAGCCCAAAATATGTGAATTTACACTTTCATCAGTAGTTAATAATTTCATACCTCAATTTTATTGCCATCGTGTCTTTGTTAATTTAGTAAATAATTAAATTGTCAATACGCCGTCCTTTGCATTCGATGTTTAACTTGGTCTCTTGCTTAAGCTTCAACTGATATCCTTAATACTTGGGGATTAATTTTGCGTGCAAAGAAAATGCGCATCAAGTTCTTGGCGATGTTGCCTGGGACAACTGTTATTATTAGTTTATTATTTCTAGTTGATTATGACTTTTATTTATGATTATTTATTTCTATCTAACCTTGAATTTTTCTGAGGTACTTATGCACTAGGAAAAAGAAAGGAAGGAAGGGAAGGAAAGGAAGGAAAGGAAGGAATAACACAATGAGCTAAATATGGCCGGAGCAAGGCAGAATCCGGATAATTTTTCCATACGTGAAATTCTCATGAACTATAGGATTGGCACCATGGGGTTGATAGGAGCAAGGGGGAAGATGATGATTTTGAGATACATCCCGTTCTTTATAAAATGGTAGAGAAAAATCCCTTTTCTGGAGGTTGTTTTAAAGATCCATATCAACATCTCAAAAGATTCCTTGGTTATGAACACACTCAGAAGGGTGCTGGAGCTAATGATCATGCTATATGGATCACCCTATTCAAGTTTTCATTGATTGATAGGGCAAAAGCTTGTATGAAACTTTTGATGCCACATATTGTACTACATGGGACGAATTGCAGCAGAAGTTCTTGGAGAGATACATGCCACCCTCAAGGATCTTAAGAGTGAAGCAAGAGATAACCCAATTTGTTATGAATCAGGGTGAGAAATTTCATGAGGATTGGGACTGGTTTAAAGACATGCTCAGGAGGTGCCCATAATATGGGATGTCTAAGGCTCAATACATAAGTATCTTCTATTATGGTTAGGATTGTGAGTCGCGTATTCTTATTGATGCATCATCAGGAGGAGCGCTGTTATCTAAGACAGCACTTGAAGCAGAAAAATTATTTGAAGACATCTCTATAAATTCAAGTGTCTGGCCTATGAAAAAGTAAGAGGATCATATGTACTTGGTAAGGTTGTGCAAGTTGAACATCAAGTGGTGAAGCCAAATAGGGATGATGAAATCGTCTCTTGTCTAGCTAACATCAACAAGCTACTAGAATCTCAACAGAAGCAGATCACAAAGTTGACATAAAGGGGCCTAGTATGCAGCAGGATGAAGTGAAGAGTGTCGAAGATACCTTCAATTGATACGTTGCAAGGAATGATGCAAGGGTTGACCACATCGAAGCGAGAATGAATCTTGATCATGTAGATTTATCTAAGTAGATGAAGGACCTGACTTTGATTATGGGGCAGATGGCTGGGATTGTGAATCAATTGACACAAATGTTGGAGAAAAGAATGTTCCCGTCTCATGGCATAACGAACTCGAAAGAGTGCAAAGCCATCACGTTAAGATCCAAAATGCAGTATGAAGGTCCGATAATGCCGGTGGATAAAAATGGAGAGAAAATAAGCTTGCTCGACCATGGCTCGACCAAACCATTTAGTAGAGCAAAATGTCTTGAAATAGAGAAACGATGTTCTATTTTTTAATTCTCCGCTCAACCACTGCTCGATCGGACCTTTTTGTCGAGCAATGGTCAAGCAACATACTATAAGGCTGAAAGATGATGATCACTTTACAGGGACCCACTTGAGCAAGAAGCCTCTACTCGACTAGACCATCCTGTTCGAACGGGGGTCGAGCAGACGTATGTGGATTTGAACATCTAGAACAAGATTATAGGTACCCCGCTCGACCAGACCAATCAGGTCGAGCGGATTTTGAGTGGCATTGTTTGGCTCTGGTTTCCATATGTAACGCTTCACCTGTTATTCAGAACACTCTAGTACCGTCTAAAGAGCATAATACTGAGCTTATAATTAAAAAGTAGTGCGAAAGAGCAAAGAGGTTGAGAACCGAGAAGGATAAACTAAAGGAGGCTGAACGAGATAAGTGAGGAAGACCCAAGACTAAGATACATCATCCGTTTCCTTCAAGGTTGGCCAAGCAGTGACTGGAAGAAAAGTTTAAGAGGTTTCAAGATATCATGATCAAAATAAGCTTGAACATTCCTTTCTCCGAAGCAATCATGGAGATGCCATATTATGCCTGATTCCTCAAGAATATTATATTGAAGAAGAGATTTTTAAATGGAGTGGAGACAATAAATCTATTAGAGAATTGCAGCTCGATCATTCAGAAAAAGCTGCCTGCAATGTTGAAGGATCCTGGAAGCTTCACTATTCTTTGTGACATTGGAAAAGGGCCGGCACTAAAGCCTTGTGTGATTTGGGGGCAAGCATCAACTTGATGCCTTTGTCCATATTTAAAATGCTTGGTTTTGGGGGTGCTCACTCCACAACAATTGCTCTACAATTGACGGATGGATCCATGACTTTTTCGAAGGGTTTAATTGAAGATGTTTTGGTGAAAGTGGACAAGTTGGTCTTTCCCGTGGATTTTTTTGTAGTTGAGATGGAAGATGAGAAGAATGACATTTCCCTTATTTTTGGTTGGCCATTCATTGCTACTATTGGAGCTATGATAGATGTTAAGGATGGAAAGTTTAGACCGTAGATGGATAATGAAGACGTGGTTTTCTTTCTTGATAGAGCATTAAAGATGCCCATGGAGCCTCAATTATGCAAGAGCATAGATGTGGTTTCTAACTTGTTTAATCTTGATTTTAATAGGATAGATGATTCTGAATTTGAGTGGAAGATTGATAAGGAGGAGTCTAGACAGCCATGGATGGAAGGAAATCCTGAGGATCATATTTTTGTGACCAATAAAGGTGAGGTGCTGAGTGTAGAAAAGAAGAGGGAAACAAAGTACTTTAAGGTGAGGATGCGAGAAGACTGCCATCTGATCCAGTAGTTCGAAAAGCAGTATTTCGTCGAGACTCTCTGACGTTAAATATGAGAACCTGTTGGGGGCATTTTCCCTTCCTTTTTATTACTTTATTATGTCTTTTGTGTGAGTGAGGAGTTATTATATTTAAGGTGCTCACGTTTTAGCAACTACATCTTTTTTCAAACTTAGTTTCGGCTTACGTTTTTACTAAGTTAGGGGGGTGTGATGTACTTACCTCGTCTTATGAGCACCAAGGGTATAATTTTTCCTTTTGTTGGTTATTTGTTTATTAGGGAGTTAATTTTTTGCAGTATATTAATATTTTAACCATTGTTGATATGTCAATTTTTTAAAACTTACCTAATGTTTAGTGTGTTGTGTTGGTGTTTCTAGTGTGTGGAGTCGATTATATAGTCAATTGAGTCTTTCTCATAGTTCTCATATTTTATTATTGATGAATCCTGCGATGAGAGGTGTGTTGAGCTTTGATAATAGAAAAAGATAAAAGAGTGGCGAGACAAGTTCTATGCTAAGGCTTGACCTGATCGAGTTGAACAAATTGAGGAGCTCGTGAATGTTTCATTGAAGAAAAATCAGGTGCCCTCGTTTCCTTATTCTAATTTTTATGTGTACTTTTAATTCATGTGTAGAAGTGGAAGGATTGAGTTTTTTGTTTTTGGTGATCCATATGGGCTTATATTTTTAAATCCTCCTAGAAATTCATATGATTTTGAAATTGATGAAGGAAGTGTACTTGAGTTATATTGCGATATGAAGTTCTATGTGTACTTGTGGGATATTGCATACCATGAAAAGTGCTCCATTACTTGTTAAAATCCATGTGAGATTTTGAGCCTTATTGATCATGTACATAATCACTTGTGTTTCTTTTTGGTGAGTATCATTATTGTGCGTGTATTTGATCGTTGTTATTTTCACCTAGATTTTAGTGTCTTTATTTGTGGATTTTTATATGTTTTATCCGTATTTGTGTGAGTTTTGGTGGAGTTTATGTAATTATGAGAAATGTGGTATGGATTGATAGAAATGTGTAAATGAGCTTAAATATGTGTAAAACAGGTTAAGAAGTGGAGAAAAACGGAGTCGGAGAAAAATGAAGAAGGAAGAACAAGATACGCTCGGACACGGGCCGTGTACGAAACACAGGCCTGTCCAAGGTGGCCATGTTCGAGCATCAGAACGCTGAGCTCGCCCAGGAGGAAGGCCGTGTTCTGGCGCATGAGTCGTGCACCAGCGCACGCCCTGTGTGCAGAACACTGGCCAGTTAGAGGAAGCCGTGCACAGCCGTCAGAAAACATTACATGCCCATGGGAGAGGCCGTGTGTGGGAGCACGAGCCTTGTTCGGGAGCACACACAACGCGCCAAATTAGGTGTGTACTAACGAGCCGTGTGCTGCTACGCAGCCCGTGTAGGTGCAAAAGACAGACTAAATTTTAGAATATTTCGGAAGCTTTTAGAAGGCCACTAAGTGATATAAAATGATGACTTGTACGAAAATTCAAGGGGAGATCAGAATTAGAGCAGTTACACACACTCCACACCATATTTTCTCACACTATATCCATTTGATTCATCTCCATACATTTGATTCATCCATTTCACTTGATCTTCATCAATCCATGCATTAATCCATCCATCAATCCATCCATCAATCCATCCTTCCACCACTTGAGAAGAGGATAGCATCAATGATTGAAGAAAGTAGCATTTTGAAGAGAAGGAAGGGTATCTCCATAAAAGGGAAGCTGATCTACTTTTCAATTGTTGATTTTCTTCTTATTTTGACTCAAATGGAGCAAGCCTTTGAATGTATTGATCTAAACGCAATGTGTAGTGGCTAGTTCTATAGTAGGGCTACTCATATGATTGGTTGAGAAGAATACTAGATATGCAGGATTTGAGATGTTGAATTGAGTTAATTTTGGACTTTCTTTTATGATTAACGAATCATGTTTCATTTCAATACTTTTGTGATTAAATTCTCTACTCATAGTGTTAGAATGGTAATTCTAATATTATGAATGAGTGTTTAATTGAATCATATATTAAGATGAGCATGCATGTTAGTGTGAGGGGAGGTAAGTCATACCCTTCTTATGTTTAGAACATTCATAGGGGGACACTTAAGAGATTGAGTGAAAAGAAAAAAACTTATGATCATAGTACCTTAAGGGAATTGAGATTAAGAACAATCCTATGAGATTTAGACTTGTAAAAGAGTCGAGAACCTAATTGCATTGGCCATTGGGATTAGGGGTAAAAACGTGATTGCTTTTAGTCCACAATTAATGAAGTTCACCATCAAGAGTTATGCATATCTAGCTAGATTCTTAACCATGATTATGATTAGTCTTGCTCCCTTCTTAAGTGAATTCTATCTACAGTCCATTCATCATTTGTTCGATATTTGATACAGTTCATTGCTAGTTTAATTCTTAGTTAATTGATTAGAATAATAAGTAGTTTAAATTCCAAACCTTCAATCTTGTCAATCTTACAAAGCATAAATCAATGACAAATCCGGATATAACCATGAGTTTACTTTCCCTTAGGACGACATACTTATAAATTTTGTTTCTTGGTCACACTTGTACGACAATGATAGTGTCTCTTACTCTAAAAATATTTCACTACAAATGTGACTAAGAACAGTGTTTTAGAACTTGCCTCTTGTTTTACTTGAAACTATATGTGTTTCAGATGATTTTAGGTCATCCTTGAATTTATGAGTCACTTAGCCAAATAATTTCCTACCAATGATGTTTATCCATAGTTAGTCTCGTTTAGCCTAAAAACCTCATTCTTTGGCAACCTATGAGAAAGAACCACTTTGAACATCAGAATTTTTTGAGCCTTGATTGTTCTTCTAGAAGAAAATTAATGGCTTTTCAAAGTGTGTTGATGGAGCTTGATAATAATTTGAGAAGGAATGAAATTAGTGATGAAATAGTGTTGGATCATGATAATGCGTCTAAGGAAAAACATGGAGTAGTACTTAAATCTAGTACTCCATGGAGTCAAACACCCTAGGGTAGTGCTTAAATCTAGTACCCTATGGAAAATGCACGAGGTAATGCCCGAAACTGGTACCTCGAGATAAAAAGAAGAGAATGAAAAAAAGGAAAAAGAAGAAAAAAATGTTATCCTTGAAGGTGAAGAAGGAATGAAATTGTATGCATTGAAAAGAAAGAGATGATGAAAGTTAAAGTGATCAATCAACTTTAGTTCTCCATTATTTGAGTCACATTATCGATATATTTCATACCTTAACCAAAGAGCCAACATTAAATCCAAAAGAAAAGTCCTTTTTGATCCCATTGTCGAATCATACTTTTAGTGGTGGAGAGTTTGTGACTTTTAGCAAGCTTATGGTTATGCATGCACTTGAATTGAATATGAGCGTAAACACCGTAACCCATAAGTGTAAATCATTTACACTTGAGAGCGAGTGATATATACTTCGCGTGAGAACATGTAAATGGAGAAGCATTTGAATTGTTGGTGATAGTCTTATCTTGTATGCTATGGATTGATTATTAAATGAAGTAAAAGTTGCATGATCTAAGTTGAGGACAATTGTATTTTGAAAGGGATGTTGGTCATAGTCCTTGTTTCTCTGCTAATTTTCTCTCTCTTTCTCTTTATTTTATTTTGTTTCCTCGGGATGAGCAACGGGTAAGTTTGGGGGGTTTGATGAGAGTGAAAATAAGCGTGTTTTAGTGTCCAATTTAACACCTTTTTAATAGGAATTGTTGTCATATATTATCACAAGTCTCTTATATTCAATATATTTAAAAAAAAAAGGTCCACTTGAGGTGTTTTATTCTGTTTTAGGTGGAAAAAAGGATTAAATGTGTAGAGTTGGAGAAAAGGTGCAACTTGCGCAAGAATATTGAAAAATACATGTTTAACTTGTGTAATTTTTCTATGTTCATGTGGAGCTCTAAATTGGAAATGTGATAAAAGGTTGGAAATCCACAGAAGAGATGATCATTTTGGCATAAGGAACACCTCAATCGGATTCCAAACGAGAAAGCTATGATCAAAATGGTGATGTCGTGCAAGCTGTTTCTACTTAGCACAACTGTGCCACTTTGCATAACTTATTATACATGTAAATATTGGAGTTTCTGTGAGCTCTTTATATGAATAGAAAACCAAAGAAGAGAGGATCACGTGAGCATAAGAACTATTCAAATAGGAGCTCGAATGTGGATGTTATACGCGAAACGGTGAGACTGCGTACTACCGCTCGACCAAGGTCAATCCAGCTCGACCTAGAGCAGTTTGGTCGAGCGGGGACACAGAATCCTATTTTTGGTAATTCTGTACCCCCAGTAGCGTGTATTTTTATGTTTTCCAAGAAAAATCTCATCCAAGGTCAATAAGGAGAGCTTACAAGTATAAAAGAAGATGTAATTTCGTACCCCAATATGCGTATTTCATTATTCATATTGGCACCGCAATACAATCATCCTACACCCCACAAGGGGGATCACCCCCCAACTATCATTCATATCCTTTCCTCCATCCATCAATCACTGTGAAAATTCGTCTCTGGAATCAAGAAAGAGAACCAAGAGGATTTGAAGAGACGGAAGAGAGAAAGAAGGAGACTTCTACACCAAGGGTTTTCCTAATTTTTTCTTCTACTTTCTAATTTTTCGGACATATGGGTAAGATCTATCCAACCCCATGATTGTTCTTCGCAACATCAAGGGCTAGAGCCTTTTTGGTAGATCTAGGATTTTGAAGGTTCTTATGAATTAATTGAACTTTCGTGTGTATACTCCGTATAACACTACTTGTGGATTTATTTTATATAAAACTATGTGTTTTTAATCCATATTAAGAGTCGTTTTGTGCATCTTCAACTGTTATATAGAGTCTGAATATATATCTTGGTTGTTGATTGAGTGCGTTCACCGCTGAGTAGGATTCTATCTTATTTGAATACATATTAGTTGAATTGGATTCGGGTTGATAAGTTGGATAAAGAGGGTAACTTTATAGTACCTATAAAGGAATATCATATTGGGTTAGAGTAACAATGTACAGGGAAATAATTGATACCGATAGTTCCAAGAAAGAGGGGTGAAGTTATATCTCTTGCTCAAAGGTTATTCACAAGTGTTATACACATGTTTGCTTATGTCTATAGAGTAAATATGCATGGCTTAGTGATGCGTCCATATTCCATAAGGTAGGGTCGGACATTGATATACGAAAGGTAATTAATGAGTGAAAATGATTATCATAGAGCTACCTATTCTCTTATTTAATTCACTTTCGTATTTTTCTAGTGCTTAATTTATTTTAATTATTATTTTAGTTAATTGTTTAGTAGTTAATAATTTCATACCTCAATTTTTTTGCCATCTTGTCTTAATTAATATAGTAGATAATTAAATTGATAATACGCCGTCCTTTAAGTTCTATATTTAACTTGGTCATTTGCTTAAGCTGCAACTGATATCCTTAATACTTGGGGATTAATTTTATGTGCAAAGAAAACGTGCATCAAGAAGGAATTCTGGATTTGGTGTTGCTAATCCCACATTATCAGGAATTTACCCTAAATGTGGTGACCAATTTCTTAGATGGAAAGCTGTTGAGGTGCATCATCTCTCCAAACATGCTGGTTAGATTTCTTCCTCACTCATTTCTAGTCTTCATATATAATTTACATTAAATTGCTTAAACAATTTTTGTTTGGTATTTAGTTAGTGAATTAAGCGAAAAAGAATAGTAGGAGAGATATTCTGTCGAGAGAATAACCATGAAAACATCGAGAGGATGGTGAAGGATCACAACATGCAGAAAATAGTGGGCCAATTCGAGGAATACAGAGAGGTGGTAAAGATGAGAGCAAGTCAGAAACACCCTCATTGCTTAGACGATAGAAATGAGCCGCTGAGGTTTCACGGCGCCACTGTCGAATGCCCTCTTAGCATCAAGGGGTCCTGCAGCCTGTGCATATCCGATAGATGCCTAGTGTCCTTAATTCTGAGGCACGGTTTTTCAACCAATGGAGTGTTCACGGCCTCTACTAGTTACAAGGCCTTGGAATCCATCCAAGACAACGATCCTTCGCTAAGGAAGGCTCTGATTGTGTGCACATTGATAGCAGGGAGAATGCAAAGGCCATTAGACAACTTGCAACAAGAAGAAATGATGGCTCAATCGGGCTTTGATTATTGGCTGGATGTTCCAACATTGAAGAAGAGCTCTATTTGCTCAGCCATAGAGCTCTTCTGCCTTGCTCTATCGCCATTTATAAACCTTCACACTACCATTTTCCCAATTGAATTAATAGGGTGATTTGATAAAAAATGCTACATATATATGTTTATTCAGCATCATAACATTTGGTTGTGTTTCTAATTTTCATTGGGTAAATATCAAAATTAATTCTATAGGTATGATGGATTCTGACTTTAGTCCTTTTTTCTGTAATTCTCAATTCTGGTTATTTTTTGTCCAATTTTAGTCCTTTTGTCATTTGTTTTCAAAATTTGGTCCATTTTTTCCACTTTTGTTCCAAAATTTGTGCACCTTTGTACCAATTTCGGACAATATTGAACATATAGGACTAAATTTGGATTAAAAAATAACTAAATTTTAGAAAGTGACTAAATTTGGACAAAAAAGGACTAAAAGTTGACAAAAATGATGAAAATTGAAAATTGAAAATGAAAAAGAACTAAAGTTGGAATAGGCCATACTTACAACACCAATTTTGATATTTATCCATATTCATTCAACCAACGCATCACTTCATTCTCTCTACTAGTTCATCCGTATAATTGAGTAATAAATCAAGATTGTTTTACGAAATAAGTTTCTTAAGATGGTCTCACATAAATATTTCTATAATATTTTACCCCTATACATGTTCTCCAAATATATAAGACGGGAGGGACCAAAGAGATAGTTACCCAAAGTGTCTTTTGGATTAAATTGTGCACAATCACGTAAAAGTTCAAGGGCTTTTCCTGATCATTCAATTCTCTACGCATGAGGCCAAGTTATAATATGAAGCATACAGATTTGGGGAAATCAGAAACACTAATATGGATACCAAATTAGAAAATAAAACACGTAAATGTTATGCATTAAAATGGTAGAGTTGTTGAGCACCGAACGAACTACAGGAAAATAAAGACATGGTCATAGGCAACATAATATGTTATGCTAAAATCGAAAGCATATCAGTATGAAAGAAGCATATAAGATAAGAACAACATATTGCCATAAAAAAAGGCCCCCAGCCAAATGGAAACATGGAAAACCATAGCCTTTTATTTTGGAACAAAATTATAACAAGTACCAAAGTCTAATAGTCAACGAGCATAGGTAGAGTTGTCATGGTGACAAGCTGTTCAATACACCATATGATTCACTGCGACTTACATGTGCAACATAGCATTTCTGCAACAAAATCAACATCCATCAAATTGAGCACTTTATTTTCTGAAAGTCCCAGCTATGCAAATATATATGGTTCTCCATGGAGGTGAAATGGTCACAATAAAAATGACATAAAAATTATAGCTAATATATTATATTTTGCACTCACAGAATATAAACATTATAGGAATATCAAAATAATTGAAGCCCGTTAGATTAATCAGAAGAAAAAGACTTTTTTCCATGTCACACAAAATACATTTAATTCTATAAAAAATGTAAGGAAATTTAAATTGGAAGGGTATAAAATTAGTGACTAGAATAAACCTCTTAAGAGTGATCATGTACGAATGAAGAGTAGCATCACATTTGTAATGATAATAATTAAAATACATCCTTTTTTGGCATGATGTATGGCAAATGTTTAAGAAATAAGATACTACTAAATTTTATTTAAAAGACTAGCAGTAAGTTCCTTTACGAATGAATTATGAAGTGTGCACTTTTTACATCTGGATACCTTTTCTACTCAATTTGTAATGGCAAAAGAATTCATGGAACTGGATCACTACCTTTGCATGAAAATTGTTACCCTTCTAAAAATAAATGAATAATTGAGAATCCTGTTCACGAGATAGATTCCAAGCATTGCTCACGCATTTTTTATAGATTAGATGTTTGAATAATATTCTAAAACTATAAGCAAACTTAGGTGGAGATTATTGGTTAAATGAGCTAAAATCATTTTTGGTCCCATAATTATAAGGAATTTTTTATTATGTCCCAAAAAAAAAAATTCAATTTCGTCCCGTAACTCTCGAAATTGACCAATTTTCATTCCAAAGTTGCCGGAACCCCATTTTTTGGGAGGAATTCGCACGTGATCAATAAAATATTTTTACTGTATAAGGTTTTGTCGAATGATCAGTTCTCAGTTCCACTCATCGAAACAATACATGTGGAGAGTTGGAGCTTACTCATTGGAGAACAAATTGCAGCAAGATTCTTCACCCAGGAAATTATTCTCCTCAATCTTCACAAACTATGTTTGGAAAACCTTGTTGGCGTCGCTGGAGAATTGGAAGTTTGCGTCCATGGCGGCACTGTGAAGCTGATGGTGGAATTTCCCACCGGAAGAGGAAATTGCTGTCCTAATCGGATTGCTATTATTGTCATTTTTCAGGATCACGCTCGAATCGATGTAAGAAGATCAGTCCTTAAAATCTCCAAACAATGAAGCTACTCTGACGTCATCCGAATCTGAAATAGACAGCTCTTCTTTCACCATAATCCTGTCGTTGTCTCCATTCAGCTTTGATTTCAACTCACCAATCTACATATTAACTACAAATTAATTTTCACAAAAGACAAAGATGAATGATTTCGTTAAGTAAACAGGAGCTAGTCATCACATTCAGCAAAGATTTGTTCTCTTTCGGGAGACATCCATATTTGAGTTAGAGAGCATCGTGAATCGCTTTAAGAATGCCATAATCTCTCTCTAAATGCTTCATCATCCACTTTGTAAATAATAATTAATATTATTTACTTCCTCCGTCCCAAAATTTTTTGCACACTCTCTTTGTAAATTACAAAGAAAGTGTGCAAAAAATTCTGGGACGGAGGGAGTAATTATTATATTCCACATATGATAGTAGATAAGAGAGAGAGTGAGTTAATGAAACAATTTATTAACTCTTGTCTCCTTGGAAATAAAATTTGCTACGTGGAGACAGTTTTACGTAAGGCGATATGCTAGATGCGATAGGCTGGCAGAATACAGAACGTAAGAATACAAAATGTAAAAGTGTTTCTCTCTCTCATGTTTTCTCTTCCGATTTCACTACAGTTCTTCATATTCCACAGATTAGTACCATATTGTGGAATACAATCTACAACCCCATGTTGTAAGATTTAATCAAGATATCACAGTATATCTCGTGAGTACCAATTGGTTCGTATGTTTACTTCCGCTGCATCATTAAATCTACGGAGAGAGGTAAGTGAGATTACTCTCTTTGTATATTTTATGTGTTTATATGAACGTGAGTTTTCCAATATTAGTATCAGAGTAAATGGTTGGTAATTTGATGAGAATGGAAATTCATGATCTTTTAGATCCGATTTAATATTTCTTTGATGTATTTTGATGTTGTATTTGCACAAAAAGATGATGCTCTTGTTGTCACTGATAAAAGGTGTTCGAGAGGTATTTTGTCGTGTTTTTATAGGAAAAGAAGGAGAAATCGATTGAGTATTGGAGAAGAGTTGAAACGAGCTGGGAAGAAGCTGGCTGGATAGCAATCTGGAGTAGAATCGCGCACCCTGTCGGGTGCCAAGACTTGGAAACCAAGCGCCAATCTCCTCGTCAGGCGAGCCGCCCATTGATGGAGTGGAAATCAGGTGCCATGACATGCATGCAATCGTGTTGTCAACTGGCATGAAAAAATGTAAACCAAGCAACCCACCAAGTGAGCCACCCAGTTGTTGCTGAGGAAACCAAGCGAGCCGACCGATGTCATAAGTATAAAAGGGATCAGAATTGACGACACGCTCGATTATCAACACTTGGCCCATATCAATAGCATGTGCATTAAGTTGGCACAGTTCATAAGTATAAAAGGGATCAGAATTGACGACATGGAAATTCACGACATAATTCATCCCTATAGCCTCACCTTCACAGAACCCTGACCTTCATTATATCCTTCTACCGAAGAGACGATCAGAGTTGATACTTGGATCGGAGATGAAAATTTCGAAGAAGATTGTGATTGAAGAATCGGAGTTCTCAAAAATGGGTTCTTTAATTTCAATTATTTATTTCTGTTATTTTAGCACCATAATTAGGGTTTATTACATCTTTGTGATTTGCCCTCGTAAATCCATGGATTAAGTTTCTTTGTTGGTAATGTTAGGGCGTTAATAAAGTTTTGACTCTGTGATTTGATGGCCATAGACTTGGATTTCTTATACTACAGAATGTTTGTTTCTTTATTAAAGAGGATATTTTGAGACTTCATATTATTGTGTTTTTGAGTTTTAATTCCTTTAATTACTCTTGACGGTATCATTGATTGTTAGTTAATATGATTCCTTATTTCTGCATAATAATTGTTGTTTTATGTGACAGTGTTAGAGGATTGGCCTGTAATACCTAAGAGTGTTAGACAATCAATTTGGAATATTAATTACTTGGTAAAACTTCATTATTAGGTAATTGGTAAGGAGAAAAAAGGATTAATAATTGCGTACCTAGAAAGGGAAGTCTAGTGCTCTAGCCTTTAATGGAATTTAGTATGAAGTACCTATAGAGGGAGAAAGAGTTAATTTCTTATTGATCAAAGGATTTTCAGCTCATTATAAGTGTTAGATCCTACCTGATCAAGGTGATTTAACTATGCTTAGTCATCCTCTTATAAACGTCTACAAGTAATTAATTTGGGTCTAGATAAATTAGTCACATAGTTAAGTCATTTGCCCGAGCATTACCAATTCTCCATTCTTGAATTCTCAATCATTTTCTCTGCTTGATTTATTTTATTGCATTATTAGTTTAATTATTTAATTTAAGTTTAATTATTTAGTTATTTATTATTAAAAAAATCCACAGATTTGTCTTGCAATCAAATTATCATTAATAAAGTTATATATTAAATTTATAACTATCTCGTGAGATCGATATTCACTTGGTCACGCGCACTACAATCGATCCCTTACACTTGAGGGTGAAAGAAAATAGCGATTAAGCTCTTGATGCCGCCAGCCGGGGATATTTTATAGATTTAAATTTAATTCTATAGTGATTTATTCTTTTGGTCGCGTGCACTATTTTTGTTGGTTAGTTCTAGATGATGGGTCGGGGGATGTTTTTATCATCGACAGATGATCGTTGTTAGACAGCAGTGGCTTATGGCTGGGAAGCAGACTGGGTTTTAGCTGAACCAACTGGTCTGTCAAGCCGGTAAGGAATGTGGTAGCTTAAAAGAGAGCTGGTCGGTGGCTGTTGGCGGAACGCCGGGACTGGTGGATATGGTTGGAAGCTGCTGCCAATGTGTTATCGGGTAGTGGACGGCGTCGTGGGCTTCTCAGTGGCTAATTGACGGAATCCCAGGGGATGAGCAGCTCCACTCTAAGTGGAAGTTTTCCGGCTGCAGTGATCTAGGCTGAACGATGGGTTTTCGGTGGGCTTTATTTTTCCGATGGGTCTACAGCTTGATGGAGTGCTACCGGATAAAGGGCGTGAAGACTGTGCACTCATGTGGGTTGAGAGTTAGTTTTCTTAGGGCACAAGATGTACCAACTTGTTGTGCAAGTTATTGTTTGATTTGTTGACCAAGTCAATTTTTTCTTTTGGCAATTTTTTATCCTTATATATAATTGCTAATAATTATTTTTATTTGTCAATTATTATTATATATTTGGATTGCATGTGCTATTTGATTTACTGCCTTATTTGCCATAATAATAGCATGCTTAGTTGCGTATTATATAAGGTATATTGTATGCATGCAAAAACACCCGTGTCAAATAACTAAGTGGGAGAGGGATTGGTCAATAGATCCCGCGGCCTCCATTGTTGATTTATTAAGTGATGTAAATAAGCTTATGAGTCGGTTTTAGTGTCTTCCTCCCCAACGGATGAGTTTTATTTGTGTATCACTGGAATAAATTTCATGAAATAATTATTATTTGTAATGTGATGCAAGTAAGCTTATAATTCGGCTATAGTGCCTTCATCCCCAATGGATGAGTTTTATTTGTGGATAATTAATACAAATTAATAATTGATGATTATAGGAAATTATTTGAGGGCGTGTGGACTTCTCCAACTGTAAGGTACACAAACTTGGGTAACGTACTTATATCAAATAATGATATACACTTAGGTGCAATTAATATGCATCCTCCCCAATCGAGCCACTGCTATTAAATTGCATGGCTAAAGGACAACCGACTATTAATCATTGAGTCATAAGATTAATTGTGACGTATGGAATTAATGGGTAAATCTTGTGAATGTTCGGGTTTGTATACGTCTACATTAACATGGCATGCAAATTCAAGGTGCTTGAGATGTCGGTGAATTTATTTTATATTGTTTTTGAGGGAATCAATATAAAATTTAAATTCGAAGTGTTTGATCGTTGTATTTATTTACTGTGATTCTTTGAATTTTTGAATAGTTTACTTCAGTTTTTGTTTACTGAAAGAAAACATTCTAACTAGTCCAAAATAAAAAATTGATAAGAATTTTGGTTTTAATTATTACTGCTTAGGAAAATAAAAATGTGTGTTCTCACTAAGGATTGTTCTCTAGTGCCTATTAAAGTCTATAGTGAAGAGGTAAGAGGTTCATAGAAATATGATGATCTCGTAAAACTCTTCGAATACTTAAGTAAGTCGTAAAGGCAAGAGGTCATGGTAACTTGATGAATGAATTAGAAATACT
Organism: Pogostemon cablin; assembly: GCA_023678885.1. Lineage (NCBI taxonomy): Eukaryota > Viridiplantae > Streptophyta > Magnoliopsida > Lamiales > Lamiaceae > Pogostemon > Pogostemon cablin. The sequence continues at coordinate 9,448,957 of CM042986.1, forward strand.
TGGAATATAAAAATTGAAGGGAAAACTGAGCTCAATTTATATTTCATAGTTTGACTTAATGTTTTGAGCAAGTTTCACCTAAATTACAAGAGTTTGTATGCGATGGAAAACTTCTGACAAAACATGTGGTGACGGAAAACTAATTTTCATCAAGATGTGAAAAATGATAGTATCTTATTCACTAGTTGTTGAAGCATGATTAGTGATGGCAAAAACTGACACGTTGTGTGTAAATACCAAAATCACTAGCCTGCAACTAAGTGATGATGAGAGTTTTGAGTACAAGGGTAAGCTACGAATGTAGTGGTTGCTGCAGTGGGAGTCGTTTATTTATCTTATGATAGGAATAAACGTTTATTTTTTAGAAATAGTCTTCACGTACGTTTTTATAGAAAGAAATTTATTTCAGTTTCTATGTATTAACTGATAGTACTCTATGCATTTAAATGACATGGTCATTATAATGAAGGATGGAGCAATAATATGTTATGGTACGATAGTGACAATTTGTACACTCTTAAATCATACTTATCCAACGGATTCAAAAAATAGTAATTAATAACGCATCTTCTAATCATAAATAAGAGAAAGAAACATTTGGAAATAAAATAAACATACCTTTGGCATCTAAGGCTAGATCATTTTACTTAAGTACGATTCAAAAGTTGATAGCCGATGGACCGTTAAGTATTGGAAGTGGAAACTATCGAACTTATGATTCTTACTTGGTAGTGAATATGATTAATTGCCTTTTTCAAAGTAAAGGGGTATAGAGCCATGTAAAGATATGTTGTAAATATTTCAATCTGATTTATGTGATCCTAAGATTATCCCGGTGAGAGGTGTTTATGAATATTAGTCACTTTGTTTGATAATTATTCTATAAATGATTTATTTGATGCATTGCAAGTCTGATTGCTATGATTGAAATCAAGAAGACAATAGCTGATGTGGTGAAGTGTCTTGGAAAATATATGAAGTAATTACGATTTAATCGTGGTGGCAAGTACCTCTTAGGATAGTTTAGGAGCTATTAATCAGAGGTTGAGTGATGAACATTTTCTCAACACACAAAATAATTCTCAAGTGTAAAGAATATCAATTTTAGTTTTAATAGGCGATCAAGTGATATCGAACCCAAAGGACAAATTATTATCAATTTAATTATATTTTAATTAACTAAGACTATGTTGGCGAATTGGTTTGGAATATTACGAAACTAAATAACATATAACTTTAATAATAAATTAAATAAACAAGCAATGGAGAAAATATGGTTGTGATCAAGTAAGAAATTAGGTAGTTCTTCGTGTCGTCCAGTTTTACTGATTAATTTCCTTTTCATGTGTTATTGTTCGACTCTGCCTCGTGGCTTATGGATGCATCACTAAACCATGCTTGTTTACTCTATAGATACAAGCAAACAAGTGTATCAAACAAGTGTATGGCACATGTGAATATCCTCGGAGCAAGAGATATAATTCACCCCTTTTCTAGGTACTATCAGTATCAATTATTTCTTGTGCACTTAGTACTCTAACCTGATATGATCTCCCATTTTAGGTCCTATGACGTTATATTATTTATCCTACTTAACAACCCAAATAATATTCAATTAACAAGTATTCATATAAGATAGTTCTAATAAGACTTCGGAATCCCTTCACTTAGAAATATAACATGTAATCCTGCTCAGTAGTTAACGCACTCAATCAATAACCAAGATATGTTTTCAGACTCTACATAACAATTAATAATGTACAAAACGACTTTGAGTATGAATTTAAAAAGCACAATCTTATATAAAATAAATCACAAGTAGTATTGTACGGAGTTTACACATGGAAATTCAATTAACTCATAAAACTTTCTTAACCCTAGAACTACCGAAGCGACTCTAGCCCATGATTGATCTAGGAACAATCATGGTTAATTAGTATGATCTTACTTGACTCTCCAGACGAACCTCTCTTCACGACTCCTTCAGATGATGGTAATGGATGGATGATTAGTCTCCTTCTCCTGCAAAAGTTATTTTTTTATACATGTAAACTCTCCTTACGGGTCTTGTATGGGCTTCTTGAGCGAACACACACATTAAAGGTGTAAAAATATGAATATGGTAAGTTTTCGTACTTCAGTTTGACCAACAGTCCAGGTCGAATCATCCCCTGTTTGTCAAACTCCAGGTCGAATCAACCTGTAAGTTAGTTGCGAGTCCCGAATTCGACAAGAATCCTAGTCGAATCCCATACTCTCTGGTCGAACTGCAGGTGCATCACTTTAGGCTTCTGGTTCGACCACGTTTGACCAAATGGCTTGGTTAAACAGAAATGCCGTGGTCGAACGGCACTTTAGGCGCTTCTTCTCCATCAGTTCGACCACAGGTTCTGGTCGAACAGTCTCCTTCCTAGTCTAATCCCACGCCTGCTTGGTTGAATTCTCCTCTGAATCACCCTTTTTCCTTATCCGATCACTTTCAACTCGTTTTCCTTCAAAAATCAACTCAAATAGCCTTCAAGACACCTGATTCGTGACTTTTCACCACATACAACGATTCACATCGAATTACAACCATCTAACACACCATTAATACGTGAATCTGGGTTCGAAACACGTGAATTTACACACTCATCAAATCCCCAAACTTACATGTTGCTCATCCAGAGGCAATGCAATCAAAAATCATAAGAGTAGTGTAAAATTCACTCAGCTACCACATTCATACAATTCATATTCACACATGTAATTTCATCAATCGAAAACAAGTATCACTAGCATCATACATATCATTCATGCAAAACATTACTCAATTATGACGCAATTCAGAGTACAAAGTCATCTAGCTCACAAGATAAGTATTTGCTCTCACTCTCCAGTGTAAAAGATGTACACTTCAATAGTTAGTATACGCTCATAGTCAATTCATACTTCCGCGTAACCATAAGCTTGGCAAGGGTCTCAAAAATCAACTTACAATTAACTTCTTACTAGGATCACAAAGGACTTATTTTTGGGTTGTAATGTTGACTCTTTGGTAAAGGTAGGAAAATTATATAAAGTTATTAATTCACTAGTAGAGAATTACCTTGGAATTTTACTTTTCATCATTCAGCTTCATCTTTTTCTCCAATTTCTTCTAATGCTCTTCATGGTTCGAATTCTCCTTCTTTTCCTTAGCATCAACATCACCTTTCTTTAATGAGCAAAGGGTACCAATTTTGGGCACTACCCTTCTAAGCAGTCGGGGTACCAGTTTCAAGCACTACCCTTAAACAAGATTTAACCATACTTCATCCTTTTCATGCTTCTCAACCAATCTTCTACCTTCTTAATTCTTACAGGCACTTATTTACCTCAACTTTATACTAATGAATAGGGTATTAAACAAAACTCAAGTGCAGGTTAAATAAGGCTTTTTTATCAAGGCTTGCCAAAGAAAAAGATTTTTAAGGCTCAAAAGGGCTTCCAATGATACATATTTATAAGGTAAGGTAAAATTTTAGTTAAGTGACTCAACTAAATAATAATGACCTATGATCATATCCTAGCAACTCATCAATCATAAGTTTCACACAAGACTCTAAGCCAAGTTCTAGAATACAGTCAAATGAATGATTCTCACAAGAATAAACTATCATGAACTAACATTATTCATATGGATCAAATTCTCACATGGGTAAATAGAATCCTAAGTACTCCTCATAGCATATAACGAAGATCAATTTCACAATAAACTCCACATACTTATCAAGTTGTACATGCTTCTCATCAATAAAAATTAACAGATGTAAAATATGAATGCAACATACTAATGCCAAAAGCCCAGACATCATACCATCAAGTATCAATCCTCACATCTCAATCAAATCAATATATGTACATGCCACTCACACCACAAATACTCATCCTGTAATGAGAAGAAGAGAAGAGAGATGAGATGAAACAAACGAAGAACAAAAACCTGATACAACCTACTCCTCCGAAGCATCATCATCTCTTGCACCCTCTTCGTCATCACCGTCACTCATCTCCAAGCACAATCAATATAAATCTTTATGAAGAATATTCAGCTTCCTATCCAATTCGCGCTCATGATCATACATTTTCCCTAATCTCCTATCCATCTCCATATAATTATTAAGCAGTGTGTTGTACCTTGCATCCAGTGCTGCATAGTTCGCATTCGCCAATGCCAGCTGCATATTCGTCTCCTGCTGGTTTGCATTTAGTGTGGCGAACTGCTCATGAATCAATCAAAAGTGCTCATGAAAATAAGCATCAGGACCAGCCCACTGCTGCTGTGGCACCGCTGGAAAGGGTCGTGGTGGCATCTTATGCGGCTGCGGATCTCCCATCTCTAGATTCTCCTGATCCGCTCCACGCTCCTGCTGTTGCTATAGTTGTGGCTGAAACCTTCCCTCGTCTACAATTCTTTGAAGCTCCTCATTCATCCCCTCAGCGTACATTCGAGCTACAGTCCTCCAATCACCGTTTATAATGCAAGTGATGGAAAGAGCATCATGCGCCAATGTGTTCATCAACTTGTTACCCTCATTCCGGATAGAAGTCAGCTCACTCACATTAAATAGGAACATTAAAGCAAAGGGCTTAGATCCCCTCGTGTAGAACCAATCTCCATCGCGAAGATGAGCAAATCCACCCTTCACACATGTGCTCATAACCAAGTCTAGATCCTCAAGGATAGGTGTGATACCAGTGAAGTCCATGTGATAATACTTAGCCACAGTAGTAAGCAAACCTCTTATATTAAATCTTTGAAATGGAGAGCTTCTGAACCTGTATAACTGATGAATAAGGTACGATCCCATATTGAACCTCACTACATTGAGCATACACCAGAGGGCATACAATTCTCCCCTGAACACACAGCTTCCTTAAGAACGGGCAAACAGTGTGTTGCTCAACACTCGATCCATATATCGGACCGCAGGATTCCGAATGAATGAAGCACGAGCACTACTAGTCTTGAAATCCATATCCTTCCTAGAAATCCCCCTCCAGAAGTTATTTGCATTAAAGAATCCATTCCCATTCCTAGAGATCCTTTTCGGAATCTGAAATAGCGCATTAAACTCCTCAGCCGACCACGTCCTCATCTCACCTCCAAGATGATACATACACTCATACTGGAGATGGCTCGAACCCTTCTTAACAGTCATCGAACATAGCACCTCAGCAGTCACATGGAAGTATGTCGGCTTCTTCAGCTCCATGAAGTGACGAATCCCCACTTGATCAAACAACCACATGATATCATCTCGGATGTGCATTGTAACCATCGACTGTTCATATGAAATCAGACATAAAAATTCAAATTACACTATGAATTCCTAAGTAAAGTTGCTCAATCATCTTACCCACTTGTAATCAACAATTAGAACTTCAATCCTAGGATAATAGAGTCGAGAAAACGTACCTTTTGAATTGGTCATGGCTTAAAATGAACAAATGTGAATAATATACTCTAATTTGCTTCAAAACCTATGTTTTACATTTAGATCGTTCCAAAATCGCGATGAATTGAGTACAATGACCGTGGAGTGTGGTTTAATTGGAACAAAATCGAGTGGAATCGAAGATTAGAAGGAAGGGCTTTCTATTCGGGATGAATTCGAGTGAAGGTGGTGTGCAAAATGATCGAATGGGGGTGAAAAACACATTTAAAAATAGACTTACCTGGTACGATTCGACCTGCTGAGTGGTCGAAAGTGATTATCGTGGTTGAACCATATTTCAGGAGGTTTTTTGCGTCTCAGTTAGACCTCAATTCAACCAAATGACTTGGTCGAATCGCAACGTAATGGTCGAACTCACCTGTTTAGTTGAACTAATCTTATCCTGGTCGAATCGACCGATAATGAAGTCTCTGATCACCAGTTCGACCTGAGCTCTTCAGTTCGACCAACACCCTTGGTCGATTTGAACACATGATGCTCCAAAGTTGAATTTTTTTCATCATCTGCACACTTCAAGCTCAAAAATGAAAATTAGGTACCAAAACAGAGCAAAACTTAGCTCGAGAATTAATCCTAAACTCAATATTTATGTGTAACTCTGCATAAGACACTCAAAAAAATATAAAACACCACTAAACATTAGGAAAATTGCAAAGAATCGATGCACTAAAATCGGTTAAAGGTTCAATATGCCGCAAAAAAATCAACTCCCCTAGCAAATGTTACAAAGAAAAAATTATACTCTCGGTACTTCTTTTAGGTAAGCTCGATTTTTTAACTTATCCAATTGATTAATATGAGTCATCCTCAACTCCTTTTGATCTTTTAAAGATAGGTTCAAACTCTTCAATGCGCAAAAAGCTTTATACTGAATTTCTACGGGTAAGTGGCATGGCTTTCCATAGAAAATTTGATACGATGACATAACTAACACCATCTTACAAGCAGTCCAGAACCCCCACACAACATCATCGAGCTTCATAGCCCAATCCTTCCTATTGGTTTCGACTACTTTCTCTAATATTTGTTTCACTTGTCGGTTGGAGACTTCAGCCTGCCCATTCGCTTGAGGGTGATGGGGTGTAGTAACTCTATGCTTGACACCATAATCCTTAAGCACCTTTTCAAGAAGTTTGTTGATGAAGTGAGACCCTCCATCACTCACTAGTGCTCTAGGAACTCCATATCGGGAAAAGATATGTTTCTTTAAGAAAGACAACACTATCCTTGAATCATTCACGTGAGTTGGAATGGCTTCCACCCACTTAGAAACATAATCCACTACTAAAATGATGTAGAGAAATCCATTAGATGGGGGAAAAGGCCCCATAAAATCTATCCCCCATACGTCGAAGATCTCAACAACAACGCTCTGCTGAAGTGTCATCTCATCTCTCCTACTTATGCTCCCCATCCTTTGACATCTATCACATGTCGACATATAGGTTTCACAATCTTCAAACAAAGTAGGCCAATAAAAAGCAGATTGAAGTACCTTCGTTGCCATCTTTTGAGTTCCAAAGTGCCCCCGTTAGGTTGTGCATGGCAAAAAATTAAGAACGTTCTCCATCTCCATCTCGGGCACACACCTACGGATTATGGAATTCGTACAAATTTTGTAAACAAACTGATCATACCATATAAATGTCTCAACATCCCTCTTGAATTATGCAAGTTGATATCGGTTGAGATCTCTTGGATTTTCTCCTATGACAATGTAATTCACATAATCCGCGTACCATTGATCTATTCCTTGGTCAGCCACCACACATGCTCTTTCTGCTCCATCAACAAACACCGCCATGATCTTCTCATCAGGGAACATCTCTTTTTTGTAAGCGAAAGAATCATCACAGTGTTCCCTTTTATTCAACCTCGATATATGATCTGCTAAAACATTTTCCTTACCCTTCTTATCTCGAATATCCATATCAAACTCCTGCAAAAGAAGGATCCATCTAATAATCCTTGGCTTCGCTTCCTTCTTCACCATCAAGTACCGGATTGCAGAATTATCTGTATACACTATAGTCTTCATGTCAACCAAATATTGTCGAAACTTATTGAAGCTAGAAACTCCTTTTCAACCAAAAAAATCAACTCCCCTAACAAATGTTACAAAGAAAAAATTATACTCTCGGTACTTCATTTAGGTAAGTACATCACACCCTTCCAAACTTAGTAGAAACTATTGTGGAAACTAAGTTTGCAAAGAGATATAATTGCCGATAAGTAAGCACTTCAAATATAAAAATTTCTTATTCACACGAAAGAAATAAAATAATAAAAAGGGAGGGAAAGCCCCCAACAGACGCCATTTTTTAACGTCGTAGAGTCACGACGGTACCAATCTAGTATAAAGTATCCTCATAGACGACGCAAGCATCATCCAGCGACTTGTAATGCTTCAATCGATGCCCATTTGCCGCTATGATGTCTCCGTGTTTGTCCATAAGCTAAAAACTACCCCCTTCGCAGGCCCTATGGATAATGAATGGCCCTGTCCACTTTGATTTCAATTTGACTGTGAAGAGCTTCAAACGAGAGTTAAAAAGTAATACCTCATCACCTTGCTTGAATTCCTTGTATGAGATCTTTGAATCATGCCATTTCTCCATTCTCTCCTTGTGGATCTTCGAGTTGTTGTAAGCTCGATTTTTTAACTTATCCAATTGATTAATATGATTCATCCTCAACTCCTTTTGATCCTTTAAAGACAAGTTCAAACTCCTCAATGCCCAAAAAGCTTTGTACTGAATTTCTATAGGTAAGTGGGATGGCTTTCCAAAGAAAATTTGATAAGGTGACATATCAAACACCATCTTACAAGCAGTCCAGAACCCCCACACAACATCATCGAGCTTCCATGCCCAATCCTTCCTATTAGTTTCGACTACTTTCTTCAATATTTGTTTCACTTGTCGGTTGGAGACCTCAGTCTGCCCATTCGCTTGAGGGTGATGGGGTGCAGTAACTCTATGCTTGACACCATAATCCTTATGCACCTTTTCAAGAAGTTTGTTGATGAAGTGAGACCCTCCATCACTCACTAGTGCTCTAGGAACTCCATATCGGGAAAATATATGTTTCTTTAAGAAAGACAACACTGTCCTTGAATCATTCACGCGAGTTGGAATAGCTTACACCCACTTAGAAATATAATCCACTACTAAAATGATGTAGAGAAATCCATTAGATGGGGGAAAAGGCCCCATAAAATTTATTCCCCATACGTCAAAGATCTCAACAACAACGCTCTTCAGAAGTGGCATCTCATCTCTCCTACTTATGTTCCCCATCCTTTGACATCTATCACATGTCGACACATAGGTTTCACAATCTTTAAACAAAGTAAGCCAATAAAGTGCAGATTGAAGTACCTTCGTTGCCGTCTTTTAAGTTCCAAAGTACACCCGTTAGGTTGTGCATGGCAAAAAATTAAGAACGTTCTCCATCTCCATCTCGGGCACACACCTACGGACTATGGAATTCTTACAAATTTTGTAAACAAACGGATCATACCATATAAATGTCTCAACATCCCTCTTGAATTATGCAAGATGATATCGGTTGAGATCTCTTGGAATTTCTCCTATGGCAATGTAATTCACATAATCTGCATACCATTGATCCATTCCTTGGGCAGCCACCACACATGCTCTTTCCACTCCTTCAACAAACACCGCCTTGATCTTCTCATCAGGGAACATCTCTTTTTTGTAAGCGAAAAAATCATCATAGTTTTTCCTTTTCTTCAACCTCGATATGTGATCTGCCAAAACATTTTCCTTACCCTTCTTATCTCGAATATCCATATCAAACTCCTGCAAAAGAAGGATCCATCTAATAACCTTGGCTTCGCTTCCTTCTTCACCATCAAGTACCGGATTGCAGAATTATCTGTATACACTATAGTCTTCATGTCAACCAAATATTGTCGAAACTTATTGAAACTAGAAACTCCTTTTCAACAAAAAAATCAACTCCCCTAACAAATGTTACAAAGAAAAAATTATACTCTCGGTACTTCATTTAGGTAAGTACATCACACCCTTCCAAACTTAGTAGAAACTATAGTGGAAACTAAGTTTGCAAAGAGATGTAATTGCCGATAAGTAATCACTTCAAATATAAAAATTTCTTACTCACACGAAAGAAATAAAGCAATAAAAAGGGAGGGAAAGCCCCCAATAGGCGCCCTTTTTTAACGTCGTAGAGTCACGACGGTACCAATCTAATATAAAGTATCCTCAAAAACGACGCAAGCATCATCCAGCGACTTGTAATGCTTCAATCGATATTTGCCGCTATGATGTCTCCGTGTTTGTCCATAAGCTAAAAACTACCCCCTTCGCAGGCCCTATGGATAATGAATGGCCCTGTCCACTTTGATTTCAATTTGACTGTGAAGAGCTTCAAACGAGAGTTAAAAAGTAATACCTCATCACCTTGCTCGAATTCCTTGTATGAGATTTTTGAATCATGCCATTTCTCCATTCTCTCCTTGTTGATCTTCGAGTTGTTGTAAGCTCGATTTTTTAACTTATCCAATTGATTAATATGATTCATCCTCAACTCCTTTTGATCCTTTAAAGACAAGTTCAAACTCCTCAATGCCCAAAAAGCTTTGTACTGAATTTCTATTGGTAAGTGGGATGGCTTTCCAAAGAAAATTTGATAAGGTGACATATCAAACACCATCTTACAAGCAGTCCAGAACCCCCACACAACATCATCGAGCTTCCATGCCCAATCCTTACTATTAGTTTCGACTACTTTCTTCAATATTTGTTTCACTTGTCGGTTGGAGACCTCAGCCTGCCCATTCGCTTGAGGGTGATGGGGTGTAGTAACTCTATGCTTGATACCATAATCCTTATGCACCTTTTCAAGAAGTTTGTTGATGAAGTGAGACCCTCCATCACTCACTAATGCTCTAGGAACTCCATATCGGGAAAATATATGTTTCTTTAAGAAAGACAACACTGTCCTAGAATCATTCACGCGAGTTGGAATAGCTTCCACCCACTTAGAAATATAATCCACTATTAAAATGATGTAGAGAAATCCATTAGATGGGGGAAAAGGCCCTATAAAATTTATCCCCCATACGTCGAAGATCTAACAACAACGCTCTTCAGAAGTGGCATCTCATCTCTCCTACTTATGTTCCCCATCCTTTGACATCTATCACATGTCGACACATAGGTATCACAATCTTTAAACAAAGTAAGCCAATAAAGAGAAGATTGAAGTACCTTCGTTGCCGTCTTTTAAGTCCCAAAGTACCCCCGTTAGGTTGTGCATGGCAAAAAATTAAGAACGTTCTTCATCTCCATCTCCGGCACACACCTACGGACTATGGAATTCTTACAAATTTTGTAAACAAACGGATCATACCATATAAATGTCTCAACATCCCTCTTGAATTATGCAAGATGATATCAGTTGAGATCTCTTGGAATTTCTCCTATGGCAATGTAATTCACATAATCCGCATACCATTGATCCATTCCTTGGGCAGCCACCACACATGCTCTTTCCGCTCCTTCAACAAACACCGCCTTGATCTTCTCATCAGGGAACATCTCTTTTTTGTAAGCGAAAGAATCATCATACTGTTCCCTTTTCTTCAACCTCGATATGTGATCTGCCAAAACATTTTCCTTACCATTCTTATCTCGAATATCCATATCAAACTCCTGCAAAAGAAGGATCAATCTAATAATCCTTGGCTCCGCTTCCTTCTTCTCCATCAAGTACCGGATTGCAGAATTATTTGTATGCACTATAGTGTTCATGCCAACCAAATACTTTCGAAACTTATTGATTGCATACACTACAGCTTGAAACTCCTTTTCAACCAAAAAAATCAACTCCCCTAACATATGTTACAAAGAAAAAATTATACTCTCGGTACTTCATTTAGGTAAGTACATCACACCCCTCCAAACTTAGTAGAAACTATAGTGGAAATTAAGTTTGCAAAGAGATGTAATTGCCGATAAGTATGCACTTCAAATACAAAAATTTCTTACTCACACAAAAGAAATAAAGCAATAAAAAGGGAGGGAAAGCCCCCAATAGGCGCCCTTTTTTTAACGTCGTAGAGTCACGACGGTACCAATAGAGTATAAGGTATCCTCAAAGACGACGCAAGCATCATCCAGCAACTTGTAATGCTTCAATCGATGCCCATTTGCCGCTATGATGTCTCCGTGTTTGTCCATAAGCTAAAAACTACCCCCTTCGCAGGCCCTATGGATAATGAATGGCCCTGTCCACTTTTATTTCAATTTGACAGTGAAGAGCTTCAAACGAGAGTTAAAAAGTAATACCTCATCACCTTGCTTGAATTCCTTGTATGAGATTTTTGAATCATGCCATTTCTCCATTCTCTCCTTGTTGATCTTCGAGTTGTTGTAAGCTCGATTTTTTTACTTATCCAATTGATAAATATGATTCATTCTCAACTCCTTTTGAACCTTTAAAGACATGTTAAAACTCCTCAATACCCAAAAAACTTTGTACTGAATTTCTATGGGTAAGTGGGATGGCTTTCCATAGAAAATTTGATAAGGTGACATATCAAACACCATCTTACAAGCAGTCCAGAACCCCCACACAACATCATCGAGCTTCCAAGCCCAATCCTTCCTATTAGTTTCGACTACTTTCTTCAATATTTGTTTCTCTTGTCGGTTGGAGACCTCAGCCTTCCCATTCGCTTGAGGGTTATGGGGAGTAGTAACTCTATGCTTGACACCATAATCCTTATGCACCTTTTCAAGAAGTTTGTTGATGAAGTGAGACCCTCCACCACTCACTAGTGCTCTAGGAACTCCATATCGGAAAAATATATTTTCTTTAAGAAAGACAACACTGTCCTTGAATCATTCACGCGAGTTGGAATAGCTTCCACCCACTTAGAAATATAATCCACTATTAAAATGATGTAGAGAAATCCATTAGATGGGGGAAAAGGCCCCATAAAATTTATCCCCCATACGTCGAAGATCTAACAACAACGCTCTTCAGAAGTGGCATCTCATCTCTCCTACTTATGTTCCCCATCCTTTAACATCTATCACATGTCGACACATAGGTAACACAATCTTTAAACAAAGTAAGCCAATAAAGAGAAGATTGAAGTACCTTCGTTGCCGTCTTTTAAGTCCCAAAGTACCCCCGTTAGGTTGTGCATGGCAAAAAATTAAGAACGTTCTCCATCTCCATCTCGGGCACACACCTACGGACTATGGAATTCTTACAAATTTTGTAAACAAACGGATCATACCATATAAATGTCTCAACATCCCTCTTGAATTATGCAAGATGATATCGGTTGAGATCTCTTGGAATTTCTCCTATGGCAATGTAATTCACATAATCCGCGTACTATTGATCCATTCCTTGGGCAGCCACCGCACATGCTCTTTCCGCTCCTTCAACAAACACCGCCTTGATCTTCTCATCAGGGAACATCTCTTTTTTGTAAGCGAAAGAATCATCATAGTGTTCCCTTTTCTTCAACCTCGATAGGTGATCTGCCAAAACATTCTCCGTACCCTTCTTATCTCGAATACCCATATCAAACTCCTGCAAAAGAAGGATCAATCTAATAATCCTTGGCTCCGCTTCCTTCTTCTCCATCAAGTACCGGATTGCTGAATTATTTGTATGCACTATAGTCTTCATGCCAACCAAATACTTTCGAAACTTATTGAATGCATACACTACGCTTGAAACTCCTTTTCAACCAAAAAAATCAACTCCCCTAACATATGTTACAAAGAAAAAATTATACTCTCGGTACTTCATTTAGGTAAGTACATCACACCCCTCCAAACTTAGTAGAAACTATAGTGGAAACTAAGTTTGCAAAGAGACGTAATTGCCGATAAGTAAGCACTTCAAATACAAAAATTTCTTACTCACACGGAAGAAATAAAGCAATAAAATGGGAGGGAAAGCCCCCAATAGGAGCCCTTTTTTTAACGTCGTAGAGTCACGACGGTACCAATCTAGTATAAGGTATCCTCAAAGACGACGCAAGCATCATCCAGCAACTTGTAATGCTTCAATCGATGCCCATTTGCCGATATGATGTCTCCGTGTTTGTCCATAAGCTAAAAACTACCCCCTTTGCAGGCCCTATGGATAATGAATGGCCCTGTCCACTTTGATTTCAATTTGACTGTGAAGAGCTTCAAACGAGAGTTAAAAAGTAATACCTCATCACCTTGCTTGAATTCCTTGTATGAGATCTTTGAATCATGCCATTTCTCCATTCTCTCCTTGTGGATCTTCGAGTTGTTGTAAGCTCGATTTTTTAACTTATCCAATTGATTAATATGATTCATCCTCAACTCCTTTTGATCCTTTAAAGACAAGTTCAAACTCCTCAATGCCCAAAAAGCTTTGTACTGAATTTCTATGGTAAGTGGGATGGCTTTCCATAGAAAATTTGATAAGGTGACATATCAAACACAATCTTACAAGCAGTCCAGAACCCCCACACAACATCATCGAGCTTCCAAGCCCAATCCTTCCTATTAGTTTCGACTACTTTCTTCAATATTTGTTTCACTTGTTGGTTGGAGACCTCAGCCTGCCCATTCGCTTGTGGGTGATGGGGTGTAGTAACTCTATGCTTGACACCATAATCCTTATGCACCTTTTCAAGAAGTTTGTTGATGAAGTGAGACCCTGCATCACTCACTAGTGCTCTAGGAACTCCATATCGGGAAAATATATATTTCTTTAAGAAAGACAACAATGTCCTTGAATCATTCACGCGAGTTGGAATAGCTTCCACCCACTTAGAAATATAATCCACTACTAAAATGATGTAGAGAAATCCATTAGATGGGGGAAAAGGCCCCATAAAATTTATCCCCCATACGTCGAAGATCTCAACAACAACGCTCTTTAGAAGTGGCATCTCATCTCTCCTACTTATGTTCCCCATCCTTTGACATCTATCACATGTCGACACATAGGTTTCACAATCTATAAACAAAGTAAGCCAATGAAGAGCAGATTGAAGTACCTTCGTTGCCGTCTTTTAATTCCCAAAGTACCCCCGTTAGGTTGTGCATGGCAAAAATTTAAGAACTTTCTCCATCTCCATCTCGGGCACACACCTACGGACTATGGAATTCTTACAAATTTTGTTAACAAACGGATCATACCATATAAATGTCTCAACATCCCTCTTGAATTATGCAAGATGATATCGGTTGAGATCTCTTTGAATTTCTCCTATGGCAATGTAATTCACATAACCCCGTACCGTTGATCCATTCCTTGGACAGCCACCACACATGCTCTTTCCGCTCCTTCAACAAACACCGCCTTGATCTTCTCATCAGGGAACATCTCTTTTTTGTAAGCGAAAAAATCGTCATAGTGTTCCCTTTTCTTCAACCTCGATAGGTGATCTGCCAAAACATTCTCCGTACCCTTCTTATCTCGAATATCCACATCTAACTCCTGCAAAAGTAGGATCAATCTAATAATCCTTGGCTCCGCTTCCTTCTTCTCCATCAAGTACCGAATTGCAGAATTATTTGTATGCATTATAGTCTTCATGCTAACCAAATACTTTCAAAACTTATTGAATGCATATACTACAGCTTGAAACTCCTTTTCAACCAAAAAAATCAACTCCCCTAACATATGTTACAAAGAAAAAATTATACTCTCGGTACTTCATTTAGGTAAGTACATCACACCCCTCCAAACTTAGTAGAAACTATAGTGGAAACTAAGTTTACAAAGAGATGTAATTGCCGATAAGTAAGCACTTCAAATACAAAAATTTCTTACTCACACGAAAGAAATAAAACAATTAAATGGGAGGGAAAGCCCCCAACAGGAACTATTTTTTAACGTCATAGAGTCACGACGGTACCAATCTAGTATAAGGTATCCTCAAAGACGACACAAGCATCATCCAGCGACTTGTAATGCTTCAATGGATGCCCATTTGCCGCTATGATGTCTCCGTCTTGTCTATAAGCTAAAATCTACCCCCATCTCAGGCTCTATGGATAATGAATGGCCCTGTCCACTTTGATTTCAATTTTACTTAGAAGAGCTTCAAACGAGAGTTAAAAAGTAATACCTCATAACCTTGCTTGAATTCCTTGTATAAGATCTTTGAATCATGCCATTTCTTCATTCTCTCCTTGTAGATCTTCGAGTTCTTGTAAGCTCGATTTTTTAACTTATCCAATTGATTAATATGAGCCATCCTCAACTCCTTTTGATCCTTTAAAGATAAGTTCAAACTCTTCAATGCCTAAAAAGCTTTGTTCTGAATTTCTACCGGTAAGTGGCATGACTCTCCATAGAAAATTTGATACGGTGACATATCCAACACCATCTTACAAGCAGTCCAGAACCCCCACACAACATCATCGAGCTTCATAGCCCAATCATTCCTATTGGTTTCGACTACTTTCTCCAATATTTGTTTCACTTGTCGGTTGGAGACTTCAACCTGCCCATTTGCTTGAGGGTGATGTGGTGTAGTAACTCTATGCTTGACACCATAATCCTTAAGCACCTTTCCAAGAAGTTTGTTGATGAAGTGAGATCTTCCATCACTCACTAGTGCTCTAGGAACTCCATCACTGTCCTTGAATCATTCACGCGAGTTTGAATGGCTTCCAGCCACTTAGAAACATAATCCACTACTAAAATGACGTAGAGAAATCCATTAGATGGGGAAAAAGGCCCCATAAAATCTATCCCCCGTACGTCGAAGATCTCAACAACAACGCTCTGCTGAAGTGGAATCTCATCTGTCCTACTTATGTTCCCCATTCTTTGACATCTATCACATGTCGACACATAGGTTTCACAATCTTTGAACAAAGTAGGCCAATAAAGAAAAGACTGAAGTACCTTCATTTCGGTCTTTTGAGACCCAAAGTGCCCCCATTAGGTTGTGCATGGCAAAAAATTAAGAACGTTCTCCATCTCCATCTCGAGCACACACCTACGGACTATGGAATTCATATAAATTTTATAAACAAATGGATCATACCATATAAATGTCGCAACATCCCTCTAAAATTATGCAAGTAGATATCGGTTGAGATCTCTTGGAATTTCTCCTATGGCAATATAATTCACATAATCCGCGTACCCTTGATCCATTCCTTGGGCGGCCACCACACATGCTCTTTCCGTTCTTTCAACAAACACCGCCATGATCTTCTCATCAGGGAACATTTCTTTTTTGTAAGCGAAAGAATCGTCACAGTGTTCCCTTGTCTTCAACCTCGATAGGTGATCTGCCAAAACATTCTCCGTACCCTTCTTATCTCGAATATCCATATCAAACTCCTGCCAAAGAAGAATCCATCGAATAATCTTTGGCTTCGATTCCTTCTTCTCCATCAAGTACCGGATCGTAGATTTATCTGTATACACTATAGTCTTCATGCCAACCAAATACTTTCGAAACTTATTGAATGCATACACTACAGTTAGAAACTCCTTTTCAAGCAAAAAAATTAACTCCCCTAACAAATTTTACAAAAAAAAAATTTTACTCTCGGTACTTCGTTTAGGTAAGTACATCACACCCCTCCAAACTTAGTAGAAACTATAGTGGAAACTAAGTTTGAAAAGAGATGTAATTGCCGATAAGTAAGCACTTCAAATATAAAAATTTCTTACTCACACGAAAGAAATAAACCAATAAAAAGGGAGGGAAAGCCCCCAACAGGCGCCATTTTTTAACGTCGTAGAGTCACGACGGTACCAATCTAGTATAAGGTATCCTCAAAGACTACGCAAGCATCATCCAGCGACTTGTAATGCTTCAATCGATGTCTATTTTCCACTATGATGTCTCCGTCTTTGTCCATAAGCTAAAAACTACCCCCTTTGCAGGCTCTATGGATAACGAATAACCCTGTCCACTTTGATTTCAATTTTACTATGAATAGCTTGAAATGAGAGTTAAAAAGTAATACCTCATCACCTTGCTTGAATTCCTTGTATGAGATCATTGAATCATGCCATTTCTTCATTCTCTCCTTGTAAATCTTCGAGTTCTTGTAAGCTTGATTTTTTAACTTATCCAATTGATTAATATGAGTCATCCTCAACACCTTTTGATCCTTTAAAGATAAGTTCAAACTCTTCAATGCCCAAAATGCTTTGTACTGAATTTCTACGGATAAGTGGCATGGCTTTCCATAGAAAATTTGATACGGTGACATATCCAACACCATCTTACAAGCAGTCCAGAACCCCCACACAACATCATCGATCTTCATAGCCCAATCCTTCCTATTGGTTTCGACTACTTTCTCCAATATTTGTTTCACTTGTCGGTTGGAGACTTCAACCTGCCCATTCGCTTGAGGATGATGGGGTGTAGTAACTCTATGCTTAACACCATAATCCTTAAGTACCTTTTCAAGAAGTTTTTTGATGAAGTGAGATCCTCCATCACTCACTAGTGCTTTAGGAACTCCATATCAGGAAAAGATATGTTTCTTTAAGAAAGACATCACTGTTCTTGAATCATTCACGCGAGTTGGAATGACTCTACCCACTTAGAAACATAATCCACTACTAATATGATGTAGAGAAATCCATTAGATGGGGAAAAGGGTCCCATAAAATCTATCCCCCGTACGTCGAAGATCTCAACAACAACGCTCCGCTGAAGTGGAATCACATCTCTCCTACTTATGTTCCCCATTCTTTGACAGTTATCACGTGTCGACACACAGGTTTCACAATCTTTAAACAAAATAGGCCAATAAAGAAAAGATTGAAGTACCTTCGTTTCCGTCATTTGAGTCCCAAAGTGCCCCCATTAGGTTGTGCATGGCAAAAAATTAAGAACGTTCTCCATCTCCATCTCGGGCACACACCTACGGACTATGGAATTCGTACAAATTTTGTAAACAAACGGATCATACTATATAAATATCGCAACATCCCTCTAAAATTATGCAAGTTGATATCGGGTGAGATCTCTTGGAATTTCTCCTATGGCAATAAAATTTACATAATCCGCGTACCATTGAACCATTCCTTGGGCAGCCACCACACATGCTCTTTCCGCTCTTTCAACAAACACCACCATGATCTTCTCATCAGGGAACATCTCTTTTTTGTAAGCGAAAGAATCGTCACAGTGTTCCCTTGTCTTCAACCTCGATAGGTGATCTGCCAAAATATTCTCCGTACCCTTCTTATCTCGAATATCCATATCAAACTCCTGCAAAAGAAGAATCCATCGAATAATCTTTGGCTTCGCTTCCTTCTTCTCCATCAAGTACCGGATCGTAGAATTATCTGTATACACTATAGTCTTCATGACAACCAAATACTTTCGAAACTTATTGAATGCATACACTTCAGCTAGAAACTCCTTTTCAACCAAAAAAATTAACTCCCCTAACAAATGTTACAAAGAAAAAATTATACTCTCGGTACTTCGTTTAGGTAAGTACATCACACCCCTCCAAACTTTGTAGAAACTATAGCGGAAACTAAGTTTGCAAAGAGATGTAATTGCCGATAAGTAAGCACTTCAAATATAAAAATTTCTTACTCACACGAAAGAAATAAAACAATAAAAAGGGAGGGAAAGCCCCAAACAGGCGCCATTTTTTAATGTCGTAGAGTTACGACGGTACCAATCTAGTATAAGGTATCCTCAAAGACTACGCAAGCATCATCCAGCGACTTGTAATGCTTCAATCGAGGCATATTTTCCGCTATGATGTCTCCGTCTTTATCCATAAGCTAAAAACTACCCCCTTCGCAGACTCTATGGATAATGAATGGCCCTGTCCACTTTGATTTCAATTTTACTATGAAGAGCTTGAAACGAGAGTTCAAAAGTAATACCTCATCACCTTGTTTGAATTCCTTGTATGAGATCCTTGAATCATGCCATTTCTTCATTCTCTCCTTGTAGATCTTCGAGTTTTTGTAAGCTCGATTTTTTAACTTATCCAATTGATTAATATGAGTCATCCTCAACTCCTTTTGATCCTTTAAAGACAAGTTCAAATTCTTCAATGCCCAAAAAACATTGTACTGAATTTCATGGGTAAGTGGCATGGCTTTCCATAGAAAATTTGATACGGTGACATATCCAACACCATCTTACATGCAGTCCAGAACCCCCAAACAACATCATCGAGCTTCATAGCCCAATCCTTCCTATTGGTTTCGACTACTTTCTCCAATATTTGTTTCACTTGTCGGTTGGAGACTTCAACCTGCCCATTCGCTTGAGGGTGATGGGGTGTAGTAACTCTATGCTTAACACCATAATCCTTAAGTACCTTTTCAATAAGTTTTTTGATGAAGTGAGATCCTCCATCATTCACTAATGCTCTAGGAACTCCATATCAGGAAAAGATATGTTTCTTTAAGAAAGACATCACTGTCCTTGAATCATTCACGCGAGTTGGAATGACTTCCACCCACTTAGAAACATAATCCACTACTAAAATGATGTAGAGAAATCCATTAGATGGGGAAAAGGGCCCCATAAAATCTATCCCCCGTACGTCGAAGATCTCAACAACAACGCTCTGCTGAAGTGGAATCACATCTCTCCTACCTATGTTCCCCATTCTTTGACATCTATCACATGTCGACACATAGGTTTCACAATCTTTAAACAAAGTAGGCCAATAAAGAAAAGATTGAAGTACCTTCGTTTCCGTCTTTTGAGTCCCAAAGTGCCCCCGTTAGTTTGTGCATGGCAAAAAATTAAGAACGTTCTCCATCTCCATCTCGGGCACACACCTACGGACTATGGAATTCGTACAAATTTTGTAAACAAACGGATCATACCATATAAATGTCGCAACGTCCCTCTAAAATTATGCAAGTTGATATCGGGTGAGATCTCTTAGAATTTCTCCTATGGCAATATAATTCACATAATCCACCTACCATTGAACCGTTACTTGGGCAGCCACCACACATGCTCTTTCCGCTCTTTCAACAAACACCGCCATGATTTTCTCATCAGGGAACATCTCTTTTTTGTAAGCGAAAGAATCGTCACAGTGTTCCCTTGTCTTCAACCTCGATAGGTAATCTGCCAAAACATTCTCCGTACCCTTCTTATCTAGAATATCCATATCAAACTCCTGCAAAAGAAGAATCCATCGAATAATCTTTGGCTTCGCTTCCTTCTTCTCCATCAAGTACCGGATCGTAGAATTATCTGTATACACTATAGTCTTCATGACAACCAAATACTTTCGAAACTTATTGAATGCATACACTTCAGCTAGAAACTCCTTTTCAACCAAAAAAATTAACTCCCCTAACAAATGTTACAAAGAAAAAATTATACTCTCGGTACTTCGTTTATGTAAGTACATCACACCCCTCCAAACTTTGTAGAAACTATAGCGGAAACTAAGTTTGCAAAGAGATGTAATTGCCGATAAGTAAGCACTTCAAATATAAAAATTTCTTAATCACACGAAAGAAATAAAACAATAAAAAGGGAGGGAAAGCCCCAAACAGGCGCCATTTTTTAACGTCGTAGAGTAACGACAGTACCAATCTAGTATAAGGTATCCTCAAAGACGACGCAAGCATCATCCAACGACTTGTAATGCTTTAATCGAGGCCTATTTTCCGCTATGATGTCTCCGTCTTTATCCATAAGCTAAAAACTACCCCCTTCGCAGGCTCTATGGATAATGAATGGCCCTGTCAACTTTGATTTCAATTTTACTATGAAGAGCTTGAAACGAGAGTTAAAAAGTAATACCTCATCACCTTGTTTGAATTCCTTGTATGAGATCCTTGAATCATGCCATTTCTTCATTCTCTCCTTGTAGATCTTCGAGTTTTTGTAAGCTCGATTTTTTAACTTATCCAATTGATTAATATGAGTCATCCTCAACTCCTTTTGATCCTTTAAAGACAAGTTCAAATTCTTCAATGACCAAAAAACATTGTACTGAATTTCTATGGGTAAGTGGCATGGCTTTCCATAGAAAATTTGATACGGTGACATATCCAACACAATCTTACATGCAGTCCAGAACCCCCACACAACATCATCGAGCTTCATAGCCCAATCCTTCCTATTGGTTTCGACTACTTTCTCCAATATTTGTTTCACTTGTCGGTTGGAGACTTCAACCTGCCCATTCGCTTGAGGGTGATGGGGTGTAGTAACTCTATGCTTAACACCATAATCCTTAAGTACCTTTTCAAGAAGTTTTTTGATGAAGTGAGATCCTCCATCACTCACTAATGCTCTAGGAACTCCATATCAGGAAAAGATATGTTTCTTTAAGAAAGACATCACTGTCCTTGAATCATTCACGCGAGTTGGAATGACTTCCACCCACTTAGAAACGTAATCCACTACTAAAATGATGTAGAGAAATCCATTAGATGGGGAAAAGGGCCCCATAAAATCTATCCCCCGTACGTCGAAGATCTCAACAACAACGCTCTGCTGAAGTGGAATCACATCTCTCCTACCTATGTTCCCCATTCTTTAACATCTATCACATGTCGACACATAGGTTTCACAATCTTTAAACAAAGTAGGCCAATAAAGAAAAGATTGAAGTACCTTCGTTTCCGTTTTCTTAGTCCCAAAGTGCCCCCATTAGGTTGTGCATGGCAAAAAATTAAGAACGTTCTCTATCTCCATCTCGGGCACACAACTACAGACCATGGAATTCGTACAAATTTTGTAAACAAACGGATCATACCATATAAATGTCGCAACATCCCTCTAAAATTATGCAAGTTGATATCGGGTGAGATCTCTTGGAATTTCTCCTATGGCAATATAATTCACATAATCCGCGTACCATTGAACCATTCCTTGGGCAGCCACCACACATGCTCTTTCCGCTCTTTCAACAAACACCGCCATGATCTTCTCATCAGGGAACATCTATTTTTTGTAAGCGAAAGAATCGTCACAGTGTTCCCTTGTCTTCAACCTCGATAGGTGATCTGCCAAAACATTCTCCGTACCCTTCTTATCTCGAATATCCATATCAAACTCCTGCAAAAGAAGAATCCATCGAATAATCTTTGGCTTCGCTTCCTTCTTCTCCATCAAGTACCGGATCGTAGAATTATTTGTATACACTATAGTCTTCATGCCAACCAAATACATTCGAAACATATTGAATGCATACACTATAGCTAGAAACTCTTTTTCAACCAAAAAAATTAACTCCCCTAACAAATGTTACAAAGAAAAAATTATACTCTCGGTACTTCGTTTAGGTAAGTACATCACACCCCTCCAAACTTAGTAGAAACTATAGCGGAAACTAAGTTTGCAAAGAGATGTAATTGTTGATAAGTAAGCACTTCAAATATAAAAATTTCTTACTCACACGAAAGAAATAAAACTATAAAAAGGGAGGGAAAGCCCCCAACAGGCGCCATTTTTTAACGTCGTAGAGTCACGATGGTACCAATCTAGTATAAGGTATCCTCAAAGACGACACAAGCATCATCCAGCGACTTGTAATGCTTCAATCGATGCCTATTTTCCGCTATGGTGTCTCCGTCTTTGTCCATAAGCGAAAAACTACCCCCTTCGCAGGCTCTATGGATAATGAATGGCCCTGTCCACTTTGATTTCAATTTTACTATGAAGAGCTTGAAACGAGAGTTAAAAAGTAATACCTTATCACCTTGCTTGAATTCCTTGTATGAGATCCTTGAATCATGTCATTTCTTCATTCTCTCCTTGTAGAACTTCGAGTTCTTGTAAGCTCGATTTTTTAACTTATCCAATTGATTAATATGAGTCATCCTCAACTCCTTTTGATCCTTTAAAGACAAGTTCAAACTCTTCAATGCCCAAAAAACTTGGTTCTGAATTTCTACGGGTAAGTGGCATGGCTTTCCATAGAAA
Organism: Pogostemon cablin; assembly: GCA_023678885.1. Lineage (NCBI taxonomy): Eukaryota > Viridiplantae > Streptophyta > Magnoliopsida > Lamiales > Lamiaceae > Pogostemon > Pogostemon cablin. The sequence goes on from CM042986.1 coordinate 9,472,354, forward strand.
ATTTGATACGGTGACATATCCAACACCATCTTACAAGCAGTCCAGAACCCCCACACAACATCATTGAGCTTCATAGCCCAATCCTTCCTATTGGTTTCGACTACTTTCTCCAATATTTGTTTCACTTGTCGGTTGGAGACTTCAACCTGCCCATTCGCTTGAGGGTGATGGGGTGTAGTAACTCTATGCTTAACACCATAATCCTTAAGTACCTTTTCAAGAAGTTTTTTGATGAAGTGAGATCCTCCATCACTCACTAATGCTCTAGGAACTCCATATCAGGAAAAGATATGTTTCTTTAAGAAAGACATCACTGTCCTTGAATCATTCACGCGAGTTGGAATGACTTCCACCCACTTAGAAACGTAATCCACTACTAAAATGATGTAGAGAAATCCATTAGATGGGGAAAAGGGCCCCATAAAATCTATCCCCCGTACGTCGAAGATCTCAACAACAACGCTCTGCTGAAGTGGAATCACATCTCTCCTACCTATGTTCCCCATTCTTTGACATCTATCACATGTCGACACATAGGTTTCACAATCTTTAAACAAAGTAGGCCAATAAAGAAAAGATTGAAGTACCTTCGTTTCTGTTTTCTTAGTCCCAAAGTGCCCCCATTAGGTTGTGCATGGCAAAAAATTAAGAACGTTCTCTATCTCCATCTCGGGCACACAACTACAGACTATGGAATTCGTACAAATTTTGTAAACAAACGGATCATACCATATAAATGTCGCAACATCCCTCTAAAATTATGCAAGTTGATATCGGGTGAGATCTCTTGGAATTTCTCCTATGGCAATATAATTCACATAATCCGCGTACCATTGAACCATTCCTTGGGCAGCCACCACACATGCTCTTTCCGCTCTTTCAACAAACACCGCCATGATCTTCTCATCAGGGAACATCTATTTTTTGTAAGCGAAAGAATCGTCACAGTGTTCCCTTGTCTTCAACCTCGATAGGTGATCTGCCAAAACATTCTCCGTACCCTTCTTATCTCGAATATCCATATCAAACTCCTGCAAAAGAAGAATCCATCGAATAATCTTTGGCTTCGCTTCCTTCTTCTCCATCAAGTACCGGATCGTAGAATTATTTGTATACACTATAGTCTTCATGCCAACCAAATACATTCGAAACATATTGAATGCATACACTATAGCTAGAAACTCTTTTTCAACCAAAAAAATTAACTCCCCTAACAAATGTTACAAAGAAAAAATTATACTCTCGGTACTTCGTTTAGGTAAGTACATCACACCCCTCCAAACTTAGTAGAAACTATGGCGGAAACTAAGTTTGCAAAGAGATGTAATTGTTGATAAGTAAGCACTTCAAATATAAAAATTTCTTACTCACACGAAAGAAATAAAACTATAAAAAGGGAGGGAAAGCCCCCAACAGGCGCCATTTTTTAACGTCGTAGAGTCACGATGGTACCAATCTAGTATAAGGTATCCTCAAAGACGACACAAGCATCATCCAGCGACTTGTAATGCTTCAATCGATGCCTATTTTCCGCTATGGTGTCTCCGTCTTTGTCCATAAGCTAAAAACTACCCCCTTCGCAGGCTCTATGGATAATGAATGGCCCTGTCCACTTTGATTTCAATTTTACTATGAAGAGCTTGAAACGAGAGTTAAAAAGTAATACCTTATCACCTTGCTTGAATTCCTTGTATGAGATCCTTGAATCATGTCATTTCTTCATTCTCTCCTTGTAGAACTTCGAGTTCTTGTAAGCTCGATTTTTTAACTTATCCAATTGATTAATATGAGTCATCCTCAACTCCTTTTGATCCTTTAAAGACAAGTTCAAACTCTTCAATGCCCAAAAAACTTGGTTCTGAATTTCTACGGGTAAGTGGCATGGCTTTCCATAGAAAATTTCATACGGTGACATATCCAACACCATCTTACAAGCAGTCCAGAACCCCCACACAACATCATTGAGCTTCATAGCCCAATCCTTCCTATTGGTTTCGACTACTTTCTCCAATATTTGTTTCACTTGTCGGTTGGAGACTTCAACCTGCCCATTCGCTTGAGGGTGATGGGGTGTAGTAACTCTATGCTTAACACAATAATCCTTAAGTACCTTTTCAAGAAGTTTGTTGATGAAGTGAGATCCTCCATCACTCACTAGTGCTCTAAGAAATCCATATCAAGAAAAGATATGTTTTTTTAAGAAAGACATCACTGTCCTTGAATCATTCACGCGAGTTGGAATGACTTCCACCCACTTAGAAACATAATCCACTACTAAAATGATGTAGAGAAATCCATTATATGGGAAAAAATGCCCCATAAAATCTATCCCTTGTACGTCGAAGATATCAAAAACAACGCTCTGCTGAAGTGGAATTTCATCTCTCCTACTTATGTTCCCCATTCTTTGACATCTATCACATGTCGACACATAGGTTTCACAACCATTGAACAAAGTAGGCCAATAAAGAAAAGATTGAAGTACCTTCGTTTCCGTCTTTTGAGTCCCAAAGTGCCCCCATTAGGTTGTGCATGGCAAAAAATTAAGAACGTTCTCCATCTCCATCTCGGGCACACACCTACGGACTATGGAATTCGTACAAATTTTGTAAACAAATGGATCATACCATATAAATGTCACAACATCCTTCTAAAATTATGCAAGTTGATATCGGTTGAGATCTCTTGGAATTTCTCCTATGGCAATATAATTCACATAATCCGCGTACCATTGATCCATTCCTTGGGAAGCCACCACACATGCTCTTTCCGTTCTTTCAACAAACACCGCCATGAACTTCTCATCAGGGAACATCTCTTTTTTGTAAATGAAAGAATCATCACAGTGTTCCCTTGTCTTCAACCTCGATAGGCGATCTGCCAAAACATTCTTTGTACCATTCTTATCTCAAATATCCATATCAAACTCCTGCAAAAGAAGAATCCATCAAATAATCCTTGGCTTCGCTTCCTTCTTCTCCATCAAGTACCGGATCGTAGAATCATCTGTATACACTATAGTCTTCATGCCAACCAAATACTTTCGAAACTTATTGAATGCATACACTACAGCTAGAAACTCCTTTTCAACCAAAGAAATCAACTCCCCTAACAAATGTTACAAAGAAAAAATTATACTCTCGGTACTTCGTTAGGTAAGTACATCACACCCCTCCAAATTTAGTAGAAACTATAGTGGAAACTAAGTTTGCATAGAGATATAATTGCCGATAAGTAAGCACTTCAAATATAAAAATTTCTTACTCACACGAAAGAAATAAAGCAATAAAAAGAGAGGGAAAGCCCCCAACAGGCGCCATTTTTTAACGTCGTAGAGTCACGACGGTACAAATCTAGTATAAGGTATCCTCAAAGACGACGCAAGCATTATCCAGCGACTTGTAATGCTTCAATCGATGCCTATTTTCCGTTATGATGTCTCCGTCTTTGTCCATAAGCTAAAAACTACCCCCTTCGCAGGCTCTATGGATAATGAATGGCCCTGTCCACTTTGATTTCAATTTTACTATGAAGAGATTGAAACGAGAGTTAAAAAGTAATACCTCATCAACTTGCTTGAATTCCTTGTATGAGATCTTTGAATCATGCCATTTCATCATTCTCTCCTTGTAGATCTTTGAGTTCTTGTAAGCTCGATTTTTTAACTTATCCAATTGATTAATATGAGTCATCCTCAACTCCTTTTGATCCTTTAAAGACAAGTTCAAACTCTTCAATGCCCAAAAAGCTTTGTACTAAATTTCTATGGGTAAGTGGCATGGCTTTCTATAGAAAATTTGATACGGTGACATATCCAACACCATCTTAAAAGCAGTCCAGAATCCCCACACAACATCATCGAGCTTCATAGCCCAATCCTTCCTATTGGTTTAGACTACTTTCTCCAATATTTGTTTCTCTTGTCGGTTGGAGACTTCAACCTGCCCATTCGCTTGAGGGTGATGGGGTGTAGTAACTCTATGCTTGACACCATAATCCTTAAGCACCTTTCCAAGAAGTTTGTTGATGAAGTGAGATCCTCCATCACTCACTAGTGCTCTAGGAACTCCATATCAGGAAAAGATTTGTTTCTTTAAGAAAGACATCACTGTCCTTGAATCATTCACGCGAGTTGGAATGATTTCCACCCACTTAGAAACATAATCCACTACTAAAATGACGTAGAGAAATACATTAGAGGGGGAAAAAGGCCCCATAAAATCTATCCCCCGTACGTCGAAGATCTCAACAACAACGCTATGCTGAAGTGGAATCTCATCTCTCCTACTTATGTTCCCCATTCTTTGACATCTATCACATGTCGACACATAGGTTTCACAATCTTTAAACAAAGTAGGCCAATAAAGAAAAGATTGAAGTACCTTCGTTTCCGTCTTTTGAGTCCCAAAGTGCCCCCATTAGGTTGTGCATGGCAAAAAATTAAGAACGTTCTCCATCTCCATCTCGGGCACACACCTACGGACTATGGAATTCGTACAAATTTTTAAACAAACGGATCATACCATTAAAATGTCGCAACATCCCTCTAAAATTATGCAAGTTGATATCGGTTGAGATATCTTGGAATTTCTCCTATGACAATATAATTCACATAATCCGCGTACCATTGATCCATTCCTTCGGAAGCCACCACACATGCTCATTCCGCTCTTTCAACAAACACCGCCATGATCTTCTCATCAGGGAACATCTATTTTTTGTAAGCGAAAGAATCATCACAGTGTTCCCTTGTCTTCAACCTCGATAGGTGATCAGCCAAAACATTCTCCGTACCCTTCTTATCTCGAATATCCATATCAAACTCCTGCAAAAGAAGAATCCATCGAATAATCCTTGGCTTCGCTTCCTTGTTCTCCATCAAGAACCGGATCATAGAATTATCTGTATACACCATAGTCTTCATGCCAACCTAATACTTTCGAAACTTATTGAATGCATACACTACAGCTAGAAATCCTTTTCAACCAAAAAATCAACTCCCCTAACAATCTAGTATAAGGTATCCTCAAACACGACGGTACCAATCTAGTATAAGGTATCCTCAAACACGACGCAAGCATCATCTAGCGACTTGTAACGCTTCAATCGATGCCTATTTTCCGCTATGATGTCTCCGTCTTTGTCCATAAGCCAAAAACTACCCCTTTGCAGGCTCTATGGATAATGAATGGCCCTGTCCACTTTGATTTCAATTTTACTATGAAGAGCTTGAAACGAGACTTAAAAAGTAATACCTCATCACCTTGCTTGAATTCCTTGTATGAGATCCTTGAATCATGCCATTTCTTCATTCTCTCCATGTAGATCTTCGAGTTCTTGTAAGCTCGATTTTTTAACTTATCCAATCGATTAATATGAGTCATTCTCAACTCCTTTTGATCCTTTAAAGACAAGTTCAAACTCTTCAATGCCCAAAAAGCTTTGTACTGTATTTCTACGGGTAAGTGGCATGGCTTTCCATAGAAAATTTGATAAGGTGACATATCCAACACCATCTTACAAGCACTCCAGAACCCCTACACAACATCATTGAGCTTCATAGCCCAATCCTTCCTATTGGTTTCGACTACTTTCTCCAATATTTGTTTCACTTGTCGGTTGGAGACTTCAACCTGCCCATTCGCTTGAGGGTGATGGGGTGTAGTATCTCTATGCTTAAAACCATAATCCTTATGCACCTTTTCAAGAAGTTTGTTGATGAAGTGAGATCCTCCATCACTCACTAGTACTCTAGGAACTCCATATCAGGAAAAGATATGTTTCTTTAAGAAAGACATCACTGTCCTTGAATCATTCACGCGAGTTGGAATGGCTTCCACCCACATAGAAACATAATCCACTACTAAAATGATGTAGAGAAATCCATTAGATGGGAAAAAAGGCCGCATAAAATCTATCCCCCGTACGTCGAATATCTCAACAACAACGCTCTGCTGAAGTGGAATCTCATCTCTCCTACTTAGGTTCCCCATTCTTTGACATCTATCACATGTCGACACATAGGTTTCACAATCTTTAAACAAAGTAGGCCAATAAAGAGCAGATTGAAGTACCTTCGTTTCCGTCTTTTGAGTCCCAAAGTTCCCCCATTAGGTTATGCATTGCAAAAAATTAAGAACGTTCTCCATCTCCATCTCGGGCACACACCTACGGACTATAGAATTCGTACCAATTTTGTAAACAAACGGATCATACCATATAAATGTCGCAACATCCCTCTAAAATTATGCAAGTTGATATCGGTTGAGATCTCTTGGAATTTCTCCAATGGCAATATAATTCACATAATCCGGGTACCATTGATCCATTCCTTGGGCAGCCACCACACATGCTCTTTCCGCTCTTTCAACAAACACAGCCATGATCTTCTCATCAGGGAACATCTCTTTTTTGTAACAAAAGAATCATCCTAGTGTTCCCTTATCTTCAACATCGATAGGTGATCGGCGAAAACATTCTCCGTACCCTTCTTATCTCGAATATCCATATCAAACTCCTGCAAAAGAATAATCCATCGAATAATCCTTTGCTTCGCTTCCTTCTTCTCCATCAAGTACCGGATCGTAGAATTATCTGTATACACTATAGTCTTCATGCCAACCAAATACTGTCGAAACTTATTGAATTCATACACTACAGCTAGAAACTCCTTTTCCACCAAAAAAATCAACTCCCCTAACAAATGTTACAAAGAAAAAATTATACTCTCGGTACTTCGTTTAGGTAAGTACATCACACCCCTCCAAACTTAGTAGAAACTATAGTGGAAACTAAGTTAGCAAAGAGATGTAATTGCCGATAAGTAAGCACTTCAAATACAAAAATTTCTTACTCACACGAAAGAAATAAAGCAATAAAAGGGAGGGAAAGCCCCCAACAGGCTCTATTTTTTAACGATGTAGAGTCACGACTGTACCAATCTAGTATAAGGTATCCTCAAAGACGACGCAAGCATCATCCAGCGACTTGTAATGCTTCAATCGATGCCCATTTTCCGCTATGATGTCTCCGTCTTTGTCTATAAGCTAAAAACTATCCCCTTCGCGGGATCTATGGATAATGAATGGCCCTGTCCACTTTGATTTCAATTTTACTATGAAGAGCTTGAAACGAGAGTTAAAAAGTAATACCTCATCACCTTTCTTGAATTCCTCGTATGAGATCTTTGAATCATGCCATTTCTTCATTCTCTCCTTGTAGATCTTCGAGTTCTTGTAAGCTCGATTTTTTAACTTATCCAATTGATTAATATGAGTCATTCTCAACTCCTTTTGATCCTTTAAAGACAAGTTCAAATTCTTCAATGCCCAAAAAGCTTTGTACTGAATTTATACGGGTAAGTGGCATGGCTTTCCATAGAAAATTTGATACGGTGACATATCCAACACCATCTTACAAGCAGTCCAGAACCCCTACACAACATCATCGAGCTTCATAGCCCAATCCTTCCTATTGGTTTCGATTACTTTCTCCAATATTTGTTTCACTTGTCGGTTGGAGACTTCAACCTGCCCATTCGCTTGAGGGTGATGGGGTGTAGTAACTCTATGCTTAAAACCATAATCCTTATGCACCTTTTCAAGAAGTTTGTTGATGAAGTGAGATCCTCCATCAATCACTAGTGCTCTAGGAACTCCATATCAAGAAAAAATATGTTTCTTTAAGAAAGACATCACTGTCCTTGAATCATTCACGCGAGTTGGAATGGCTTCCACCCACATAGAAACATAATCCACTACTAAAATGATATAGAGAAATCCATTAGATGGGAAAAAAGGCACCATAAAATCTATCCCCCGTACGTCGAAGATCTCAACAACAACACTCTGCTGAAGTGGAATCTCATCTCTCCTACTTATGTTCCCCATTCTTTGACATCTATCACATGTCGACACATAGGTTTCACAATCTTTAAACAAAGTAGGTCAATAAAGAGCTGATTGATGTACCTTCGTTTCCGTCTTTTGTGTGCCAAAGTGCCCCAATTAGGTTGTGCATGGTAAAAATTAAGAACGTTCTCCATCTCCATCTCGGGCACACACCTACGGACTATGGAATTTATACAAATTTCGTAAACAAACGGATCATACCATATAAATGTCGCAACATCCCTAAAAAATTATGCAAGTTGATATCGGTTGAGATCTCTTGGAATTTCTCCAATGGCAATATAATTCACATAATCCGCGTACCATTGATCCATTCCTTGGGCAGCCACCACACATGCTCTTTCCGCTCTTTCAACAAATACCGTCATGATCTTCTCATCAGGGAACATCTCTTTTTTGTAAGCGAAAGAATCATCAAAGTGTTCCCTTGTCTTCAACCTCGATAGGTGATCTGCCAAAACATTCTCCGTACCCTTCTTATCTCGAATATCCATATCAAACTCCAGCAAAAGAAGAATCCATCGAATAATCCTAGGCTTCACTTCCTTCTTCTCCATCAAGTACCGGATCATAGAATTGTCTGTATACACTATAGTCTTCATGCCAACCAAATACTGTCGAAACTTATTGAATGCATACACTACAGCTAGAAACTCCTTTTCAACCAAAAAAATCAACTCCCTTAATAAATGCTACAAAGAAAAATTATACTCTCGGTACTTCGTTTAGGTTAGTACTTCACACCCCCTCCAAACTTAGTAGAAACTATAGTGGAAACTAAGTTTGCAAAGAGATGTAATTGCCGATAAGTAAGCACTTCAAATATAAAAATTTCTTACTCACACGAAAGAAATAAAGCAATAAAAGGGAGGGAAAGCCCCCAACAGATGCCATTTTTTAACGTTGTAGAGTCACGACGGTACCAATCTAGTATAAGGTATCCTCAAAGACGACGCAAGCATCATCCAACGACTTGTAATGCTTCAATCGATACCCATTTTCCGCTATGATGTCTCCGTGTTTGTCTATAAGCTAAAAACTATCCCCTTCGCAGTCTCTATGGATAATGAATGGCCCTGTCCACTTTAATTTCAATTTTACTATGAAGAGCTTGAAACGAGAGTTAAAAAGTAATACCTCCTCACCTTTCTTGAATTCCTTGTATGAGATCTTTGAATCATGCCATTTATTCATTCTCTCCTTGTAGATCTTCGAGTTCTTGTAAGCTCGATTTTTTAACTTATCCAATTGATTAATATGATTCATTCTCAACTCCTTTTGATCCTTTAAAGACAAGTTCAAACTCTTCAATGCCCAAAAAGCTTTGTACTGAATTTATACGGGTAAGTGGCATGGATTTCCATAGAAAATTTGATACGGTGACATATCCAACACCATCTTACAAGCAGTCCAGAACCCCTACACAGCATCATCGAGCTTCATAGCCCAATCCTTCCTATTGGTTTCGATTGCTTTCTCCAATATTTGTTTCACTTGTCGGTTGGAGACTTCAACCTGCCGATTCGCTTGAGGGTGATGGGGTGTAGTAACTCTATGCTTAAAACCATAATCCTTATGCACCTTTTCAAGAAGTTTGTTGATGAAGTGAGATCCTCCATCACTCACTAGTGCTCTAGGAACTCCATATCAAGAAAAGATATGTTTCTTTAAGAAAGACATCACTGTCCTTGAATCATTCACGCGAGTTGGAATGGCTTCCACCCACATAGAAACATAATCCACTACTAAAATGATATAGAGAAATCCATTAGATGGGAAAAAGGCACCATAAAATCTATCCCCCGTACGTCGAAGATCTCAACAACAACGCTCTGCTGAAATGGAATCTCATCTCTCCTACTTATGTTCCCCATTCTTTGACATCTATCACATGTCGACACATAGGTTTCACAATCTTTAAACAAAGTAGGTCAATAAAGAGCTGATTGAAGTACCTTCGTTTCCGTCTTTTGTGTGCCAAAGTGCCCATATTAGGTTGTGCATGGTAAAAATTAAGAACGTTCTCCATCTCCATCTCCATCTCGGGCACACACCTACGGACTATGGAATTCATACAAATTTTGTAAAGAAACGGATCATACCATATAAATGTCGCAACATCCCTCTAAAATTATGCAAGTTGATATCGGTTGAGATCTCTTGGAATTTCTCCTATGGCTATATAATTCACATAATCCGCGTACCATTGATCCATTCCTTGGGCAGCCACCACACATGCTCTTTCCGCTCTTTCAACAAATACCGCCATGATCTTCTCATCAGGGAACATCTCTTTTTTGTAAGCGAAAGAATCATCACAGTGTTCCCTTGTCTTCAACCTCGATAGGTGATCTGCCAAAACATTCTCCGTACCCTTCTTATCTCGAATATCCATATCAAACTCCAGCAAAAGAAGAATCTATCGAATAATCCTAGGATTCACTTCATTCTTCTCCATCAAGTACCGGATCATAGAATTGTCTGTATACACTATAGTCTTCATGCCAACCAAATACTGTCGAAACTTATTGAATGCATACACTACAGCTAGAAACTCCTTTTAAACCAAAAAAATCAACTCCCTTAATAAATGTTACAAAGAAAAATTAAACTCTCGGTACTTCGTTTAGGTTAGTACTTCACACCCCCTCCAAACTTAGTAGAAACTATAGTGGAAACTAAGTTTGCAAAGAGAAGTAATTGCCGATAAGTAAGCACTTCAAATATAAAAATTTCTTAATCACACGAAAGAAATAAAGCAATAAAAGTGAGGGAAAGCCCCCAACAGACGCCATTTTTTAACGTTGTAGAGTCACGACGGTACCAGTCTAGTATAAGGTATCCTCAAAGACGATGCAAGCATCATCCAACGACTTGTAATGCTTCAATCGATGCCCATTTTCCGCTATGATGTCTCCGTCTTTGTCTATAAGCTAAAAACTATCCCCTTCGGAGGCTCTATGGATAATGAATGGCCCTGTCCACTTTAATTTCAATTTAACTATGAAGAGCTTGAAACGAGAGTTAAAAAGTAATACCTCATCACCTTTCTTGAATTCCTTGTATGAGATCTTTGAATCATGCCATTTCTTCATTCTCTCCTTGTAGATCTTCGAGTTCTTGTAAGCTCGATTTTTTAACTTATACAATTGATTAATATGAGTCATTCTCAACTCCTTTTGATCCTTTAAAGACAAGTTCAAACTCTTCAATGCCCAAAAAGCTTTGTACTGAATTTATACGGGTAAGTGGCGTGGCTTTCCATAGAAAATTTGATACGGTGACATATCCAACACCATCTTACAAGCAGTCCAGAACCCCTACACAACATCATCGAGCTTCATAGCCCAATCCTTCCTATTGGTTTCGATTACTTTCTCCAATATTTGTTTCACTTGTCGGTTGGAGACTTCAATCTGCCCATTCGCTTGAGGGTGATGGGGTGTAGTAACTCTATGCTTAAAACCATAATCCTTATGCACCTTTTCAAGAATTTTGTTGATGAAGTGAGATCCTCCATCACTCACTAGTGCTCTAGGAACTCCATATCAAGAAAAGATATGTTTCTTTAAGAAAGACATCACTGTCCTTGAATCATTCACGCTTGTTGGAATGACTTCCACCCACATAGAAACATAATCCACTACTAAAATGATATAGAGAAATCCATTAGATGGGAAAAAAGGCACCATAAAATCTATCCCCCGTACGTCGAAGATCTCAACAACAACGCTCTGCTGAAGTGGAATCTCATCTCTTCTACTTATGTTCCCCATTCTTTGACATCTATCACATGTCGACACATAGGTTTCACAATCTTTAAACAAAGTAGGTCAATAAAGAGCTGATTGAAGTACCTTCGTTTCCGTCTTTTGTGTGCCAAAGTGCCCCAATTAGGTTGTGCATGGTAAAAATTAAGAACGTTCTCCATCTCCATCTCGGGCACACACCTACGGACTATGGAAGTCAAACAAATTTTGTAAACAAACGGATCATACAATATAAATGTCGCAACATCCCTCTAAAATTATGCAAGTTGATATCGGTTGAGATCTCTTGGAATTTCTCCTATGACAATGTAATTCACATAATCCGCGTACCATTGATCCATTCCTTGGGCAGCCACCACACATGCTCTTTCCGCTCTTTCAACAAATACCGCCATGATCTTCTCATCAGGGAATATCTCTTTTTTGTAAGAGAAAGAATCATCACAGTGTTCCCTTGTCTTCTACCTCGATAGGTGATCTGCCAAAACATTTTCCGTACCCTTCTTATCTCGAATATCCATATCAAACTCCAGCAAAAGAAGAATGCATCGAATAATCCTAGGCTTCACTTCCTTCTTCTCCATCAAGTACCGGATCATAGAATTGTCTGTATACACTATAGTCTTCATGCCAACCAAATACTGTCGAAACTTATTGAATGCACACACTACAGCTAGAAACTCCTTTTCAACCAAAAAAATCAACTCCCTTAATAAATGTTACAAAGAAAAAATTATACTCTCGGTACTTCGTTTAGGTTAGTACATAAAACCACCTCCAAACTTAGTAGAAATTATAGTGGAAACTAAGTTTGCAAAGAGATGTAATTGCCGATAAGTAAGCACTTCAAATATAAAAATTTCTTACTCACACGAAAGAAATAAAGCAATAAAAGGGAGGGAAAGCCCCCAACAGACGCCATTTTTTAACGTTGTAGAGTCACGATGGTACCAATCTAGTATAAGGTATCCTCAAAGACGACGCAAGCATCATCCAGCGACTTGTAATGCTTCAATCGATGGCCATTTTCCGCTATGATATCTCCGTCTTTGTCTATAAGCTAAAAACTATCCCCTTCGCAGGCTCTATGGATAATGAATGGCCCTGTCCACTTTGATTTCAATTTTACTATGAAGAGCTTGAAACGAGAGTTAAAAAGTAATACCTCATCACCTTGCTTGAATTCCTTGTATGAGATCTTTGAATAATGCCATTTCTTCATTCTCTCCTTGTAGATCTTCGAGTTCTTGTAAGCTCGATTTTTTAACTTATCCAATTGATTAATATGAGTCATTCACAACTTTTAATCCTTTAAAGACAAGTTCAAACTCTTCAATACCCAAAAAGCTTTGTACTGAATTTCTACGGGTAAGTGGCATAGCTTTCCATAGAAAATTTGATACGGTGACATATCCAACACCATCTTACAAGCTGTCCAGAACCCCCACACAACATCATCGAGCTTCATAGCCCAATCCTTCCTATTGGTTTCGACTAATTTCTCCAATATTTGTTTCATTTGTCGGTTGGAGACTTCAACCTGCCCATTCGCTTGAGGGTTGTGGGGTGTAGTAACTCTATGCTGAAAACCATAATCCTTAAGCACCTTTTCAAGAAGTTTGTTGATGAAGTGAGATCCTCCATCACTCACTAGTGCTCTAGGAACTCCATATCAGGAAAAGATATATTTTTTTAAGAAAGACATCACTGTCCTTGAATCATTCACGCAAGTTGGAATGGCTTTCACCCACATAGAAACATAATACACTACTAAAATGATGTAGAGAAATCCATTAGATGGGGAAAAAGGCCCCATAAAATCTATCCCCCGTACGTCGAAGATCTCAACAACAACGCTCTGCTGAAGTGGAATCTCATCTCTCATACTTATGTTCCCCATTCTTTGACATCTATCACATGTCGACACATAGGTTTCACAATCTTTAAACAAAGTAGGCCAATAAAGAGCAGATTAAAGTACCTTCGTTTCCGTCTTTTGAGTGCCAAAGTGCCCCCATTAGGTTGTGCATGGTAAAAATTAAGAACGTTCTCATTCTCCATCTCGGGCACACACCTACGGACTATGGAATTCATACAAATTTTGTAAACAAACGGATCATACCATATAAATGTTGCAACATCCCTCTAAAATTATGCAAGTTGATATTGTTTGAGATCTCTTGGAATTTCTCCAATGGCAATATAATTCACATAATCCGCGTACCATTGATCCATTCCTTGGGCAGCCACCACACATGCTCTTTCCGCTCTTTCAACAAACACAGCCACGATCTTCTCATCAGGGAACATCTCTTTTTTGTAAGCAAAAGAATCATCCTAGTGTTCCCTTGTCTTCAACCTCGATAGGTGATCTGTGAAAACATTCTCCGTACCCTTCTTATCTCGAATATCCATATCAAACTCCTGCAAAAGAAGAATCCATCGAATAATCCTTGGCTTCGCTTCCTTCTTCTCCATCAAGTATCGGAACGTAGAATTATCTGTATACACTATAGTCTTCATGCCAACCAAATACTGTCGAAACTTATTGAATGCATACACTACAGCTAGAAACTCCTTTTCAACCAAAAAAATCAACTCCCCTAACAAATGTTACAAAGAAAAAATTATACTCTCAGTACTTCGTTTAGGTAAGTACATCACACCCCTCCAAACTTAGTAGAAACTATAGTGGAAACTAAGTTTGGAAAGAGATGTAATTGCCGATAAGTAAGCTCTTCAAATATAAAAATTTCTTACTCACACGAAAGAAATAAAACAATAAAAGGGAGGGAAAGCCCCCAACAGACACCATTTTTTAACGTTGTAGAGTCACGACGGTACCAATCTAGTATAAGGTATCCTCAAAGACGACGCAAGCATCATCCATCGACTTGTAATGCTTCAATCGATGCTTATTTTCCGCTATGATATCTCCGTCTTTGTCTATAAGCTAAAAACTATCCCCTTCGCAGGCTCAATGGATAATGAATGGCCCTGTCCACTTTGATTTCAATTTTACTATGAAGAGCTTGAAACGAGAGTTAAAAAGTAATACTTCATCACCTTGCTTGATTTCCTTGTATGAGATCTTTGAATCATGCCATTTCTTCATTCTCTCCATGTAGATCTTCGAGTTCTTGTAAGCTCGATTTTTTAACTTATCCAATCGATTAATATGAGTCATTCTCAACTCCTTTTGATCCTTTAAAGACAAGTTCAAACTCTTCAATGCCCAAAAAGCTTTGTACTGAATTTATACGGGTAAGTGGCATGGCTTTCCATAGAAAATTTGATACGGTGACATATCCAACACCATCTTACAAGCAGCCCAGAACCCCTACACAACATCATCGAGCTTCATAGCCCAATCCTTCTAATTGGTTTCGACTACTTTCTCCAATATTTGTTTCACTTGTCGGTTGGAGACTTCAACCTGCCCATTCGCTTGAGGGTGATGGGGTGTAGTAACTCTATGCTTAAAACCATAATCCTTATGCACCTTTTCAAGAAGTTTGTTGATGAAGTGAGATCCTCCATCACTCACTAGTGCTCTAGGAACTCCATATCAAGAAAAGATATGTTTCTTTAAGAAAGACATCACTGTCCTTGAATCATTCACGCGAGTTGGAATGGCTTCCACCCACATAGAAACATAATCCACTACTAAAATGATATAGAGAAATCCATTAGATGGGAAAAAAGGCACCATAAAATCTATCCCCCGTACGTCGAAGATCTCAACAACAACGCTCTGCTGAAGTGGAATCTCATCTCTCATACTTGTGTTCCCCATTCTTTGACATCTATCACATGTCGACACATAGGTTTCACAATCTTTAAACAAAGTAGGTCAATAAAGAGCTGATTGAAGTACCTTCGTTTCCATCTTTTGTGTGCCAAAGTGCCCCAATTAGGTTGTGCATGGTAAAAATTAAGAACGTTCTCCATCTCCATCTCGGGCACACACCTACGGACTATGTAATTCATACAAATTTTGTAAACAAACGGATCGTACCATATAAATTTCGTAACATCCCTCTAAAATTATGCAAGTTGATATCGGTTGAGATCTCTTGGAATTTCTCCTATGGCAATATAATTAACATAATCCGCGTACCATTGATCCATTCCTTGGGCAGCCACCACACATGCTCTTTCCGCTCTTTCAACAAATATCGCCATGATCTTCTCATCAGGGAATATCACTTTTTTGTAAGCGAAAGAATCATCACAGTGTTCCCTTGTCTTCAACCTCGATAGGTGATCTGCCAAAACATTCTCCGTACCCTTCTTATCTCGAATATCCATATCAAACTCCAGCAAAAGAAGAATCCATCGAATAATCCTAGGCTTCACTTCCTTCTTCTCCATCAAGTACCGGATCATAGAATTGTCTGTATACACTATAGTCTTCATGCCAACCAAATACTGTCGAAACTTAATGAATGCATACACTACAGCTAGAAACTCCTTTTCAACCAAAAAAATCAACTCCCCTAATAAATGTTACAAAGAAAAAATTATACTCTCGGTACTTCGTTTAGGTTAGTACATCACACCCCCTCCAAACTTAGTAGAAACTATAGTGGAAACTAAGTTTGCAAAGAGATGTAATTGCCGATAAGTAAGCACTTCAAATATAAAAATTTCTTACTCACACGAAAGAAATAAAGCAATAAAAGGGAGGGAAAGCCCCCAACAGACGCCATTTTTTAACGTTGTAGAGTCACGACGGTACCAATATAGTATAAGGTATCCTCAAAGACGACGCAAGCATCATCCAGCAACTTGTAATGCTTCAATCGATGCCCATTTTCCGCTATGATATCTCCGTCTTTGTTTATAAGCTAAAAACTATCCCCTTCGCAGGCTCTATGGATAATGAATGGCCCTGTCCACTTTTATTTCAATTTTACTATGAAGAGCTTGAAACGAGAGTTAAAAAGTAATACCTCATCACCTTGCTTGAATTCCTTGTATGAGATCTTTGAATCATGCCATTTCTTTATTCTCTCCTTGTAGATATTCGAGTTCTTGTAAGCTCGATTTTTTAACTTATCCAATTGATTAATATGAGTCATTCACAACTCCTTTTAATCCTTTAAAGACAAGTTCAAACTCTTCAATACCCAAAAAGCTTTGTACTGAATTTCTTCGGGTAAGTGGCATGGCTTTCCATAGAAAATTTGATACGGTGACATATCCAACACCATCTTACAAGCAGTCCAGAACCCCTACACAACATCATAGAGCTTCATAGCCCAATCCTTCCTATGGGTTTCGACTACTTTCTCCAATATTTGTTTCACTTGTCTGTTGGAGACTTCAACCTGCCCATTCGCTTGAGGGTGATGGGGTGTAGTAACTCTATGCTTAAAACCATAATCCTTAAGCACCTTTTCAAGAAGTTTGTTGATGAAGTGAGATCCTCCATCACTCACTAGTGCTCTAGGAACTCCATATCAGGAAAAGATATGTTTCTTTAAGAAAGACATCACTGTCCTTGAATCATTCATGCGAGTTGGAATGGCTTCCACCCACATAGAAACATAATACACTACTAAAATGATGTAGAGAAATCCATTAGATGGGGAAAAAGGCCCCATAAAATCTATCCCCCGTACGTCGAAGATCTCGACAACAATGCTCTGCTGAATTGGAATCTCATCTCTCATACTTATGTTCCCCATTCTTTGACATCTATCACATGTCGACACATAGGTTTCACAATCTTTAAACAAAGTAGGCCAATAAAGAGCATATTAAAGTACCTTCGTTTCCGTCTTTTGAGTGCCAAAGTGCCCCCATTAGGTTGTGCATGGCAAAAATTAAGAACGTTCACCATCTCCATCTCGGGCACACACCTACGGACTATGGAATTCATACAAATTTTGTAAACAAACTGATCATACCATATAAATGTCGCAACATCCCTCTAAAATTATGCAAGTTGATATTGGTTGAGATCTCTTGGAATTTCTCCAATGGCAATATAATTCACATAATCCGCGTACCATTGATCCATTCCTTGGGCAGCCACCACACATGCTCTTTCCGCTCTTTAAACAAACACAGCCACGATCTTCTCATCAGGGAACATCTCTTTTTTGTAAGCAAAAGAATCATCCTAGTGTTCCCTTGTCTTCAACCTCGATAGGTGATCTGGGAAAACATTCTCCGTACCCTTCTTATCTCGAATATCCATATCAAACTCCTGCAAAAGAAGAATCCATCGAATAATCCTTGGCTTCGCTTCCTTCTTCTCCATCAAGTATCGGAACGTAGAATTATCTGTATACACTATAGTCTTCATGCCAACCAAATACTGTCGAAACTTATTGAATGCATACACTACAGCTAGAAACTCCTTTTCAACCATAAAAATAAACTCCCCTAACAAATGTTACAAAGACAAAATTATACTCTCGGTACTTCGTTTAGGTAAGTACATCACACCCCTCCAAACTTAGTAGAAACTATAGTGGAAACTAAGTTTGGAAAGAGATGTAATTGCCGATAAGTAAGCACTTCAAATATAAAAATTTCTTACTCACACGAAAGAAATAAAACAATAAAAGGGAGGGAAAGCCCCCAACAGACGCCATTTTTTAACGTTATAGAGTCACGACGGTACCAATCTAGTATAAGGTATCCTCAAAGACGACGCAAGCATCATCCAGCGACTTGTAATGCTTCAATCGATGCCTATTTTCCGCTATGATATCTCCGTCTTTGTCTATAAGCTAAAAACTATCCCCTTCGCAGGCTCAATGGATAATGAATGGCCCTGTCCACTTTGATTTCAATTTTACTATGAAGAGCTTGAAACGAGAGTTAAAAAGTAATACGTCATCACCTTGCTTGAATTCCTTGTATGAGATCTTTGAATCATGCCATTTCTTCATTCTCTCCTTGTAGATCTTCGAGTTCTTGTAAGCTCGATTTTTTAACTTATCCAATTGATTAATATGAGTCATTTTCAACTCCTTTTGATCCTTTAAAGACAAGTTCAAACTCCTCATTGCCCAAAAAGCTTTGTACTGAATTTATACGGGTAAGTGGCATGGCTTTCCATCGAAAATTTGATACGGTGACATATCCAACACCATCTTACAAGCAGTCCAGAACCCCTACACAACATCATCGAGCTTCATTGCCCAATCCTTCCTATTGGTTTCGACTACTTTCTCCAATATTTGTTTCACTTGTTGGTTGGAGACTTCAACCTGCCCATTCGCTTGAGGGTGATGGGGTGTAGTAACTCTATGCTTAAAACCATAATCCTTATGCACCTTTTCAAGAAGTTTGTTGATGAAGTGAGATCCTCCATCACTCACTAGTGCTCTAGGAACTCCATATCAAGAAAAGATATCTTTCTTTAAGAAAGACATCACTGTCCTTGAATCATTCACGCGAGTTGGAATGGCTTCCACCCACATAGAAACATAATCCACTACTAAAATGATATAGAGAAATCCATTAGATGGGGAAAAAGGCACCATAAAATCTATCCCCCGTACGTCGAAGATCTCAACAACAACGCTCTGCTGAAGTGGAATCTCATCTCTCCTACTTATGTTCCCCATTCTTTGACATCTATCACATGTCGACATATAGGTTTCACAATCTTTAAACAAAGTAGGTCAATAAAGAGCTGATTGAAGTACCTTCGTTTCCGTCTTTTGTGTGTCAAAGTGCCCCAATTAGGTTGTGCATGGTAAAAATTAAGAACGTTCTCCATCTCCATCTCGGGCACACACCTACGGACTATGGAATTCATACAAATTTTGTAAACAAACGGATCGTACCATATAAATGTCGCAACATCCCTCCAAAATTATGCAAGTTGATATCGGTTGAGATCTCTTGGAATTTTTCCTATGGCAATATAATTCACATAATCCGCGTACCATTGATCCATTCCTTGGGCAGCCACCACACATGCTCTTTCCGCTCTTTCAACAAATATCTCCATGATCTTCTCATCAGGGAACATCTCTTTTTTGTAAGCGAAAGAATCATCACAGTGTTCCCTTGTCTTCAACCTCGATAGGTGATCTGCCAAAACATTCTCCGTACCCTTCTTATCTCGAATATCCATATCAAACTCCAGCAAAAGAAGAATCCATCGAATAATCCTAGGCTTCACTTCCTTCTTCTCCATCAAGTACCGGATCATAGAATTGTCTGTATACACTATAGTCTTCATGCCAACCAAATACTGTCGAAACTTATTGAATGCATACACTACAGCTAGAAACTCCTTTTCAACCAAAAAAATCAAGTCCCCTAATAAATGTTACAAAGAAAAAATTATACACTCGGTACTTCGTTTAGGTTAGTACATCACACCCCCTCCAAACTTAGTAGAAACTACAGTGGAAACTGAGTTTGCAAAGAGTTGTAATTGCCGATAAGTAAGCACTTCAAATATAAAAATTTCTTACTCACACGAAAGAAATAAAACAATAAAAGGGAGGGAAAGCCCCCAACAGACGCCATTTTTTAACGTTGTAGAGTCACGACGGTACCAATCTAGTATAAGGTATCCTCAAAGACGACGCAAGCATCATCCAGCGACTTGTAATGCTTCAATCGATGTCTATTTTCCGCTATGATATCTCCGTCTTTGTCTATAAGCTAAAAACTATCCCCTTCGCAGACTCTATGGATAATGAATGGCCCTGTCCACTTTTATTTCAATTTTACTATGAAGAGCTTGAAACGAGAGTTAAAAAGTAATACCTCATCACCTTGTTTGAATTCCTTGTATGAGATCTTTGAATCATGCCATTTCTTAATTCTCTCCTTGTAGATCTTCGAGTTCTTGTAAGCTCGATTTTTTAACTTATCCAATTGATTAATATGAGTCATTCACAACTCCTTTTAATCCTTTAAAGACAAGTTCAAACTCTTCAATACCCAAAAAGCTTTGTACTGAATTTCTACGGGTAAGTGGCATGGCTTTCCATAGAAAATTTGATACGGTGACATATCCAACACCATCTTACAAGCAGTCCAGAACCCCTACACAAAATCATCGAGCTTCATAGCCCAATCCTTCCTACGGGTGTCGACTACTTTCTCCAATATTTGTTTCACTTGTCGGTTGGAGACTTCAACCTGCCCATTCGCTTGAGGGTAATGGGGTATAGTAACTCAATGCTTAAAACCATAATCCTTAAGCGCCTTTTCAAGAAGTTTTTTGATGAAGTAAGATCCTCCATCACTCACTAGTGCTCTAGGAACTCCATATCAGGAAAAGATATGTTTCTTTAAGAAAGACATCACTGTCCTTGAATAATTCACGCGAGTTGGAATGGCTTCCACCCACATAGAAACATAATCCACTACTAAAATGATGTAGAGAAATCCATTAGATGGGGAAAAAGGCCCCATAAAATCTATCCCCCGTACGTCGAAGATCTCGACAACAACGCTCTGCAGAAGTGGAATCTCATCTCTCATACTTATGTTCCCCATTCTTTGACATCTATCACATGTCGACACATAGGTTTCACAATCTTTAAACAAAGTAGGCCAATAAAGAGCAGATTAAAGTACCTTCGTTTCCGTCTTTTGAGTGCCAAAGTTCCCCCATTAGGTTGTGTATGGCAAAAATTAAGAACGATCTCCATCTCCATCTCGGGCACACACCTACGGACTATGGAATTCATACAAATTTTGTAAACAAACGGATCACACCATATAAATGTCGCAACATCCCTCTAAAATTATGCAAGTTGATATTGGTTGAGATCTCTTGGAATTTCTCCAATGGCAATATAATTCACATAATCCGCGTACCATTGATCCATTCCTTGGGCAGCCACCACACATGCTCTTTCCGCTCTTTCAACAAACACAGCCACGATCTTCTCATCAGGGAACATCTCTTTTTTGTAAGCAAAAGAATCATCCTAGTGTTCCCTTGTCTTCAACCTCGATAGGTGATCTGTGAAAACATTCTCCGTACCCTTCTTATCTCGAATATCCATATCAAACTCCTGCAAAAGAAGAATCCATCGAATAATCCTTGGCTTCGCTTCCTTCTTCTCCATCAAGTATCGGAACGTAGAATTATCTGTATACACTATAGTCTTCATGCCAACCAAATACTGTCGAAACTTATTGAATGCATACACTACAGCTAGAAACTCCTTTTCAACCAAAAAAATCAACTCCCCTAACAAATGTTACAAAGAAAAAATTATACTCTCGGTACTTCGTTTAGGTAAGTACATCACACCCCTCCAAACTTAGTGGAAACTATAGTGGAAACTAAGTTTGGAAAGAGATGTAATTGCCGATAAGTAAGCACTTCAAATATAAAAATTTCTTACTCACACGAAAGAAATAAAACAATAAAAGGGAGGGAAAGCCCCCAACAGACGACATTTTTTAACGTTGCAGAGTCACGACGGTAACAATCTAGTATAAGGTATCCTCAAAGACGACGCAAGCATCATCCAGCGACTTGTAATGCTTCAATCGATGCCTATTTTCTGCTATGATATCTCCGTCTTTGTTTATAAGCTAAAAACTATCCCCTTCGCAGGCTCTATGGATAATGAATGGCCCTGTCCACTTTGATTTCAATTTTACTATGAAGAGCTTGAAACGAGAGTTAAAAAGTAATACCTCATCACCTTGCTTGAATTCATTGTATGAGATCTTTGAATCATGCCATTTCTTAATTCTCTCCTTGTAGATCTTCGAGTTCTTGAGTTCAAACTCTTCAATGCCGAAAAAGCTTTGTACTGAATTTCTCCGGGTAAGTGGCATGGCTTTCCATAGAAAATTTGATACGGTGACATATCCAACACCATCTTACAAGCAGTCTAGAACCCCCACACAACATCATCGAGCTTCATAGCCCAATCCTTCCTATTGGTTTCGACTACTTTCTCCAATATTTGTTTCACTTGTCGGTTGGAGACTTCAACCTGCCCATTCTCTTGAGGGTGATGGGGTGTAGTAACTCTATGCTTAAAACCATAATCCTTAAGCACCTTTTCAAGAAGTTTGTTGATGAAGTGAGATCCTCCATCATTCACTAGTGCTCTAGGAACTCCATATTAGGAAAAGTTATGTTTCTTTAAGAAAGACATCATTGTCCTTGAATCATTCACGCGAGTTGGAATGGCTTCCACCCACATAGAACATAATCCACTACTAAAATGATGTAGAGAAATCCATTAGATGGGGAAAAAGGCCCCATAAAATCTATCCCCAGTACGTCGAAGATCTCAACAACAACGCTCTGCTGAAGTGGAATCTCATCTCTCATACTTATGTTCCCCATTCTTTAACATCTATCACATGTTGACACATAGGTTTCACAATCTTTAAACAAAGTAGGCCAATAAAGAGCAAAGTACCTTCGTTTCTGACTTTTGAGTGCCAAAGTGCCCCCATTAGGTTGTGCATGGCAAAAATTAAGAACGTTCTCCATATCCATCTCGGGCACACACCTACAGACTATGGAATTCATACAAATTTTGTAAACAAACGGATCATACCGTATAAATGTCGCAACATCCCTCTAAAATTATGCAAGTTGATATCGGTTGAGATCTCTTGTTCTCCTATGGCAATATAATTCACATAATCTGCGTACCATTGATCCATTCCTTGGGCAGCCACCACACATGCTCTTTCCGCTCTTTCAATAAATACCGCCATGATCTTCTCATCAGGGAACATCTCTTTTTTGTAAGCGAAAGGATCATCACAGTGTTCCCTTGTCTTCAACCTCGATAGATGATCTGCCAAAACATTCTCCGTACCATTCTTATCTCGAATATCCATATCAAACTCCAGCAAAAGAAGAATCCATCGAATAATCCTAGGCTTCACTTCCTTCTTCTCCATCAAGTACCGGATCGTAGAATTATCTGTATACACTATAGTCTTCATGCCAACCAAATACTGTCGAAACTTATTGAATGCATACACTACAGCTAGAAACTCCTTTTCAACCAATAAAATCAGCTCCCCTAACAAATTTTACAAAGAAAAAATTATACTCTCGGTACTTCGTTTAGGTAAGTGCATCACACCAACTAAGTTTGCAAAGAGATGTAATTACCGATAAGTAAGCACTTCAAATATAAAAATTTCTTACTCACACGAAAGAAATAAAACAATAAAAAAGGAGGGAAAGACCCCAACAGGCGCCATTTTTTAACGTCGTAGAGTCACGACGGTACTAATCTAGTATAAGGTATCCTCAAAGACGACGCAAGCATCATCCAGCGACATGTAATGCTTCTATCGATGCCCATTTGACGCTATGATGTCTCCGTCTTTGTCCATAAGCTAAAAACTACCCCCTTCGTAGGCTCTATGGATAATTAATGGCCCTGTCCACTTTGATTTCAATTTGACAGTGAAGAGCTTGAAACGAGAGTTAAAAAGTAATACCTCGCCACCTTGCTTGAATTCCTTGCATGAGATCTTTGAATCATGCCATTTCTCCATTCTCTCCTTGTGGATCTTCGAGTTGTTGTAAGCTCAATTTTTTAACTTATCCAATTGATTAATATGAGTCATCCTCAACTCCTTTTGATACTTTAAAGATAAGTTCAAACTCCTCAATGCCCAAAAAGCTTTGTACTGAATTTCTACGGGTAAGTGGCATGGCTTTCCATAGAAAATTTGATAAGGTGACATATCAAACGCCGTCCAGAACCCCCACACAACATCACCGAGCTTCCTATCCTAATCCTTCCTATTAATTTCAACTACTTTCTCCAATATTTGTTTCACTTGTCGGTTGGAGACCTCAGCTTGCTCATTCGCTTGAGGGTGATGGGGTATGGTAACTCTATGCTTGACACCATAATCCTTAAGCACCTTTTCAAGAAGTTTGTTGATGAAGTGAGATCCTCTATCACTCACTAGTGCTCTAGGAACTCCATATCAGGAAAAGATATGTTTCTTTAAGTAAGACATCACTGTCCTTGAATCATTCACGCGAGTTGGATTGGCTTCCACCCACTTAGAAACATAATTCACTACTAAAATGATGTAGAGAAATCCATTAGATGGGGAAAAAGGCCCCATAAAATCTAACCCTGTACGTCGAAGATCTCAACAACAACGCTCTGCTGAAGTGGAATCTCATCTCTCCTACTTATGTTCCCCATTCTTTGACATCTATCACATGTCGACACATAGGTTTCACAATCTTTAAACAAAGTAGGCCATTAAAGAGCAGATTGAAGTACCTTCGTTTCCATCTTTTGAGTCCCAAAGTTCCCCCATTATTTTGTGCATGGCAAAAAATTAAGAACGTTCTCCATCTTCATCTCGTGCACACACCTACGGACTATGGAATTCATACCAATTTTGTAAACAAACGGATCATACCATATAAATGTCGTAACATCCCTCTAAAATTATGCAAGTTGATATCGGTTGAGATCTCTTGGAATTTCTCCAGTGGCAATATAATTAACATAATCCTCGTACCATTGATCCATTCCTTGGGCAGCCACCACACATGCTCTTTCCGCTCTTTCAACAAACACAGCCATGATCTTCTCATCAGGGAACATCTCTTTTTTGTAAGCAAAAGAATCATCCTAGTGTTCCCTTGTCTTCAACCTCGATAGGTATCTGCGAAAACATTCTCCGTACCCTTCTTATCTCGAATATCCATATCAAACTCCTGCAAAAGAAGAATCCATCGAATAATCCTTGGCTTCGATTCCTTCTTCTCCATCAAGTACCGGATCGTAGAATTATCTGTATGCACTTTATTCTCCATGCCAACCAAATACTGTCGAACCTTATTGAATGCATACACTACTGCTAGAAACTCCTTTTCAACCAAAAAAATCAACTCCCCTAACAAATGTTACAAAGAAAATATTATACTCTCGGTACTTCGTTTAGGTAAGTACATCACACCCCTCCAAACATAGTAGAAACTATAGTGGAAACTAAGTTTGCAAAGAGATGTAATTCCCGATAAGTAAGCACTTCAAATATAAAAATTTCTTACTCTCACGAAAGAAATAAAGCAATAAAATGGAGGGAAAGCCCCCAACAGACGCCATTTTTTAACGTTGTAGAGTCACGACGGTACCAATCTAGTATAAGGTATCCTCAAAGACGATGCAAGCATCATCCAGCGACTTGTAATGCTTCAATCGATGCCCATTTTCCGCTATGATATCTCCGTCTTTGTCTATAAGCTAAAAATTATCCCCTTCGCAGGCTCTATGGATAATGATTGGCCCTGTCCACTTTGATTTCAATTTTACTATGAAGAGCTTGAAACGAGAGTTAAAAAGTAATACCTCATCACCTTGCTTGAATTCCTTGTAGGAGATCTTTGAATCATGCCATTTTTTCATTCTCTCCTTGTAGATCTTCGAGTTCTTATAAGCTCGATTTTTTAACTTATCCAATTGATTAATATGAGTCATTCTCAACTCCTTTTGATCCTTTAAAGATAAATTCAAACTCTTCAATGCCCAAAAAGCTTTGTACTGAATTTCTACGGGTAAGTGGCATGGCTTTCCATATGGGTTTCGACTACATCATCGAGCCTCATAGCCCAATCCTTCCTATGGGTTTCGACTACTTTCACCAATATTTGTTTCACTTGTCGGTTGGAGACTTCAACCTGCCCATTCGCTTGAGGGTGATGGGGTGTAGTAACTCTATGCTTAAAACCATAATCCTTAAGCACCTTTTCAAGAAGTTTGTTGATGAAGTGAGATCTCCATCACTCACTAGTGCTCTAGGAACTCCATATCAGGAAAAGATATGTTTCTTTAAGAAAGACATCACTGTCCTTGAATCATTCACGCAAGTTGAAATGGCTCCCACCCACATAGAAACATAATCCACTACTAAAATGATGTAGAGAAATCCATTAGATGGGGAAAAAGGCCCCATACAATCTATCCCCCGTACGTCGAAGATCTCAACAACAACGCTCTGCTGAAGTGGAATCTCATCTCTCATACCTATGTTCCCCATTCTTTGACATCTATCACATGTCGACACATAGGTTTCACAATCTTTAAACAAAGTAGGCCAATAAAGAGCAGATTGAAGTACCTTCGTTTCCGTCTTTTGAGTGCCAAAGTGCCCCCATTAGGTTGTGCATGGCAAAAATTAAGAACGTTCTCCATCTCCATCTCGGGCACACACCTACGGACTATGGAATTCATACAAATTTTGTAAACAAACGGATCATACGATATAAATGTCGCAACATCCCTAAAAAATTATGCAAGTTGATATCGGTTGAGATCTCTTGAAATTTCTCCTATGGCAATATAATTCACATAATCCGCGCACCATTGATCCATTCCTTGGGCAGCCACCACACATGCTCTTTCCGCTCTTTCAACAAATACCACCATGAACTTCTCATCAGGGAAAATCTCTTTTTTGTAAGCGAAAGAATCATCACAGTGTTCCCTTGTCTTCAACCTCGATAGGTGATCTGCCAAAACATTCTCCGTACCCTTCTTATCTCAATATCCATATCAAACACCAGCAAAAGAAGAATCCATCGAATAATCCCAGGCCTCACTTCCTTCTTCTCC
Source organism: Pogostemon cablin (assembly GCA_023678885.1). NCBI lineage: Eukaryota > Viridiplantae > Streptophyta > Magnoliopsida > Lamiales > Lamiaceae > Pogostemon > Pogostemon cablin. The sequence goes on from CM042986.1 coordinate 9,499,609, forward strand.
ATCAAGTACCGGATCGTAGAATTATCTGTATACACTATAGTCTTCATGCTAACCAAATACTGTCGAAACTTATTCAATTCATACACTACAGCTAGAAACTTCTTTTCAACCAACAAAATCAACTACCCTAACAAATGTTACAAAGAAAAAATTATACTCTCGGTACTTCGTTTAGGTAAGTGCATCACACCCCTCCAAACTTAGTAGAAACTATAGTGGAAACTAAGTTTGCAAAGAGATGTAATTACCGATAAGTAAGCACTTCAAATATAAAAATTTCTTACTCACACGAAAGAAATAAAGCAATAAAAGGGAGGGAAAGCCCCCAACAGGCGCCATTTTTTAATGTCGTAGAGTCACGACGGTACCAATCTAGTATAAGGTATCCTCAAAGACAACGCAAGCATCATCCAGCGACATGTAATGCTTCAATCGATGCCCATTTGCCGCTATGATGTCTCCGTCTTTGTCCATAAGCTAAAAACTACCCCCTTCGCAGGCTCTATGGATAATGAATGGCCCTGTCCACTTTGATTTCAATTTGACAGTGAAGAGCTTGAAACGAGAGTTAAAAAGTAATACCTCATCACCTTGCTTGAATTCCTTATATGAGATCTTTGAATCATGCCATTTCTCTATTCTCTCCTTGTGGATCTTCGAGTTGTTGTAAGCTCAATTTTTTAACTTATCCAATTGATTAATATGAGTCATCCTCAACTCCTTTTGATCCTTTAAAGATAAGTTCAAACTCCTCAATGCCCAAAAAGCTTTGTACTGAATTTCTACTGGTCAGTGGCATGGCTTTCCATAGAAAATTTGATAAGGTGACATATCAAACACCATCTTACAAGCCGTCCAGAACCCCCACACAACATCATCGAGCTTCCTATCCTAATCCTTCCTATTAGTTTCGACTACTTTCTCCAATATTTGTTTCACTTATCGGTTGGAGACCTCAGCCTGCTCATTCGCTTGAGGGTGATGGGGTGTAGTAACTATATGCTTGACACCATAATCCTTAAGCACCTTTTCAAGAAGTTTGTTGATGAAGTGAGATCCTCCATCACTCACTAGTGCTCTAGGAACTCCATATCAGGAAAAGATATGTTTCTTTAAGAAAGACATCACTGTCCTTGAATCATTCACACGAGTTGGATTGGCTTCCACCCACTTAGAAACATAATCCACTACTAAAATGATGTAGAGAAATCCATTAGATGGGGAAAAAGGCCCCATAAAATCTATCCCCCGTACGTCGAAGATCTCAACAACAACGCTTTGCTGAGGTGGAATCTCATCTCTCCTACTTATGTTCCCCATTCTTTGACATCTATCACATGTCGACACATAGGTTTCACAATCTTTAAACAAAGTAGGCCAATTAAGAGCAGATTGAAGTACCTTCGTTTCCGTCTTTTGAGTCCCAAAGTGCCCCCATTAGGTTGTGCGTGGCAAAAAAATTAAGAACGTTCTCCATTTCCATATCGGGCACTCACCTACGGACTATGGAATTCGTACCAATTTTGTAAACAAACGGATCATACCATATAAATGTCGCAACATCCCTCTAAAATTATGCAAGTTGATATCGGTTGAGATCTCTTGGAATTTCTCCTATGGCAATATAATTCACATAATCCGCGTACCATTGATCCATTCCTTGGGCAGCCACCACACATGCCCTTTCCGCTCTTTCAACAAACACAACCATGATCTTCTCATCAGGGAACATCTCTTTTTTGTAAGCGAAAGAATCATCCTAGTGTTCCCTTGTCTTCAACCTCGATAGGTGATCTGCCAAAACATTCTCCGTACCCTTGTTATCTCGAATATCCATATCAAACTCCTGCAAAAGAAGAATCCATCGAATAATCCTTGGCTTCGCTTCCTTCTTCTCCATCAAGTACCGGATCGTAGAATTATTTGTATACACTAAAGTCTTCATGCCAACCAAATACTGTCGAAACATATTAAATGCATACACTACAGCTAGAAAGTCCTTTTCAACAAAAAAAATCAACTCCCCTAACAAATGTTACAAAGAAAAAATTATACTCTCGGTACTTCGTTTAGGTAAGTACATCACAACCCTCCAAACTTAGTAGAAACTATAGTGGAAACTATGTTTCCAAAGAGATGTAATTGCCGATAAGTAAGAACTTCAAATATAAAAATTTCTTACTCACACGAAAGAAATAAAGCAATAAAAGGGAGGGAAAGCCCCCAACAGGCGTAATTTTTTAACGTTGTAGAGTCACGAAGGTACCAATCTAGTATAAGGTATCCTCAAAGACGACGCAAGCATCATCCAGCGACTTGTAATGCTTCAATCGATGCCCATTTGCCGCTATGATGTCTCCGTCTTTGTCCATAAGCTAAAAACTACCCCCTTCGCAGGTTCTATGGATAATGAATGGCCCTGTCCAATTTGATTTCAATTTTACTATGAAGAGCTTGAAATGAGAGTTAAAAAGTAATACCTCATCACCTTGCTTGAATTCCTTGTATGAGATCTTTGAATCATGCCATTTCTTCATTCTCTCCTTGTAGATCTTCGAGTTCTTGTAAGCTCGATTTTTTAACTTATCCAATTGATTAATATGAGTCATCCTCAACACCTTTTTATCCTTTAAAGACAAGTTCAAACTCTTCAATGCCCAAAAAGCTTTGTACTGAATTTCTACGGGTAAGTGGCATGGCTTTCCATGGAAAATTTGATACGGTGACATATCCAACACCATATTACAAGCAGTCCACAACCCCCACATAACATCATCGAGCTTCTTAGCCCAATCATTCCTATTGGTTTCGACTACTTTCTCCAATATTTGTTTCACTTGTCGGTTGGAGACTTCAGCCTGCCCATTCGCATGAGGGTGATGGGGTGTAGTAACTCTATGCTTGACACCATAATCCTTAAGCACCTTTTCAAGAAGTTTATTGATGAAGTGAGACCCTCCATCACTCACTAGTGCTCTAGGAACTCCATATCGGGAAAAGAAATGTTTCTTTTAGAATCATGCTCTTTCCATCATGCTCTCCACATGCTCTTTCCGCTCCTTCAACAAACACCGCCATGATCTTCTCATCAAGGAACATCTCTTTTTTGTAATCGAAAGAATCATCACAGTGTTCCCTTGTCTTCAACCTCGATAGGTGATCTGCCAAAACATTCTCCGTACACTTCTTATCTCGAATATCCATATCAAACTCCTGCAAAAGAAGGATCCATCTAATAATCCTTGGCTTCGCTTCCTTCTTCTCCATCAAGTACCGAATCGCAGAATTATCTGTATACACTATAGTCTTCATGCCAACTAAATACTGTCGAAACTTATTGAATGCATACATTATAGCTAGAAACTCCTTTTCAGTCACTGCGTAGTTCTTTTGTGCAGTATCAAAAGTATTACTCGCATAGTAAATGACACAAAACTTATTTTCCCTCAACTGCCCAAGCACCACTCCAAGTGCTAAGTCACTTGTATCACACATAAGTACAAACATTTTAGTCAAATCTGGTGTGATCAAGATTGGTACAGTAATAAGTGCCTCTTTCAAAACCTGAAAAGTTGTTAGACATTCTTCATCAAAAATAAAAGGAACATCCTTTTCAAGTAAATGAGATAAGGGCTTGGATTATTTCGAGAAGTCTTTTATGAATCTTCTATAAAAATCAGCGTATCTAAGGATGGACCGCACTCCCTTTTCATTAGTAGGTGGAGGAAGTTTCTCAATAGCCACCACCTTTGCTCTGTCTACCTGCAATGCCTTGGCCGAAATATGATGGTCAAGAACAATCTCATCTCTTACCATGAAGTGGCACTTATCCCAATTCAAGACTAGATTAGTTTTTTGGCATCTCTTCAAAACAGTAGCAAGGTTAGATAAACAAATATCAAAGGAGGATCCAAACACAGAAAATTCATTCATAAACACCTCCGTGATCTTTTCTATCAACCCATCAAATATGGTCATCTTGCAACGCTGAAATGTAGCACATGCATTACATAGTCCAAAAGGCATCTTTTAAAGGCAAACATTCCAAAAGGGCAAGTGAAAGTATTATTTTCTTGATCCTCTGGTGCATTCATAATGTGATTATAACCCGAGCACCCATCCAAAAAATAATAAAACTCATACCCTACAAGACGATCAAGCATTTGATCCATGAAAGAAAGGGAAAATGGTATTTGCATATATTTTCATATCGTTTCCTATAATCTGTACACACACGCCATCCCGTAGGAATCCTAGTGGCTAATGTCGCACCATCATCGACTTTCACAAGTCATGCCCCCTTCTGAACGATATGTTAATTATTCAAAAACGAGAGGCCGAAGCCAGTGTCACAAGTACATATAATAAAAACTCCACATGCAGAGCAACCAAAGGAAAATACGCCTATCTAGAAAGTAAATGCTCGAATCTAATTACATGCAGAAGAATAGAATTAGTCAAGCTATCCAAAGAAGGTCGGGCACCCTGGAAGAGCGCATCATTCCGAGCCTTCCAAATGAAGAAGACGCTTCCATAGAGAGCAAGCGTCCACCTCCTCCTCTCACGAACATGTACACGCCGGTCCTTGCAGAGCCACTTAAGGCCGGCTTTCAGCGTGGTAACCTGTCGCTTCCACTCCACTTCATCCCTGACCCGATTCCATACATGCCTCGTGAACGGACACCCAAAGAAGAGATGGTCTCTCGATTCGGGGGCCCCCACGCACAACACGCACTCGATCGGGCCATCATGTTGTCTCCATCTGTCCATGGTAAGCAGCCTGTTCCTCACCGCGATCCACATCCTGAACGAATGCTTCTGCGGGGCCCATGGATTCCATAACTTCTTGTAGACAGGCAGTACCGGCATAGAGTGCGAAACGAGCCAATACAACCTGCCCACTCGAAGTTTCCCCATCTCCGAGCACGAGGCTAAGGTAGTAACGATGTCACCACCAATCCGTGCTCTCACCCTATCCCTCGCACGGAGTATGTCCTTCCACATGATTGAGGCACTGTAGTTCACCTCAACATCCCATCACGAGGAAGACTGAAGATAAATGGCGTTAATCCACTTAACCTACAGCGACTTCTTCTCTTGATGCACATCCCACAACACACCACAGAGGGCCGCATCGTTCAGAAGGTCAATTCCCTTGAGTCCCAGGCCACCCTGTTCCTTAGGGAGAGTGACCTCCTCCCAACGAACTGTGCCCCTTGGAGTGCCCCAAAGGAAGGACCGAATCATCCTCTCAATCCTATCCACAATACCCTTGGGGATCTTCACCATAGACGTCCAGAAATTCATCAGTCCGTACACTACCGATCTAATGAGTTCCAAACGGCCGGCATACGAAAGCAAATGCGTGGACCAACCCCTGATCATATTGGTCACCTGCGTGATGAGCGGCTCGAAAGCAGATTCTCGGAGCTTGCTTCCCTGTAGCGGTACTCCCAAATATCGGACAGGAAAGGTGCCTTCCTGAAAAGGCAGAATCTCACGAATAGCCTGCTCCTCATCCTCCGGAACCCCAGCCATAAACAGATGAGACTTGTCTGCGCTGACCTCCAAACCTGACATTCGGGCGAATCGATCGAGTGCCTTGGCTACGACCTCTGCCGAAGATCGGTTACCATAGGCAAATATGATCAAGTCATCTGCAAACGCCAGATGAGTGACTCCCAACTTCGCACAGTGCCTAGAGTGGTACTTATATTTGTCCGTCACAGTCATTCTCCTGAAGAGACGGGAGAAGTAATCCATGCACAGAACAAATAATAAGGACGATAGCGGATCACCCTGACGTAGGCCTCTCTTACCATCGAAATATCCCTCAGGTGAGCCATTGACAAGGATGGAGAATGAGGTGGTGGAGACACATTACATGATCCATCCTATCATACGCTGAGGAAACTTTAACCCCGTAAGCACACCACGCAGAAACTCCCAGTCCACCGAATCATAAGCCTTCTTGATATCAACTTTAATGGCCATTCTCCTATACTGACGATGCCTAGCCCACCCATAGTTCTTAACAATCTCCTGGGCGAGCATCACGCAATCTCTCATCTTTCGGTTCTTCACAAAGCCAAAGTGATTTTCCGCCACCAAGTCCTCCATCAAATCCGTCATTCGTGCCACAATGATACTATATGTAATGGACTCAGATGGAGAATATCACTAATGGGATATATAATTCCAGCATCTAGCCACATTAGGATTTGTTTCCTAATCATTTCTTGAAAAGCGGGATTCACCCTCCGCTGATTCTGAATACTATTCTTAGCCTCATCTAACAAACTTATCATATGCATGCAGTATGAATGACTAATTTCTTTTAAATCATCAAGAGACCACCCAATCATAGACATACTTTCTAAACACTTCTAATAACTCCTCAAGTTGATTATCATCAAGGGAAGAAGATACAATTACTGGACATTGTTCATTGTCACCTAGGTAGGCATAGTTTAAGTGCTTTGGTAGCGGTTTCAACTCCCCTTTATTCTATTCTTGAGGTACACTCTCTCTATCCAATGGTAGGCACTTCTTAGTCCACTTCACTTCTTCCATCTTGGTCCTTTTCAATTCATATCTGTCATCACCCAAAGCAAGCAAGTTTTCAAGAAATTCAATACATACCTCATTGGAGAGTTCAACTAACTCCGTAGTGGGAAAAGTAAGAGACTCCTCCAAGCATGTCTTAAGAGGATCCTTTGACAGGATCATGGACATATCTTCTTTCACAATCTCCTCCACCACATCAATACTTTGACATTGCATCTCCATGGGCATCTTCATTGCTTTGTCAAGGTTAAATAGGACCTCTTCTTTATCCATCCACAGTCGTAACTCACCCTTCTACACTTCTATCATAGCTCCCACAGTAGCAAGGAAAGGTCTCCCTAAGATAAGAGGGACATTATCCTTGTCATCTTCCATCTCCAGCAGAAGAAAATCCACAGGAAAGACTAACGTCTCTACTTTTACAAGAACATCTTCATTAACACCCTTCGAAAAAGTCATAGACCTGTCCGCAAGTTGTAGAGCAACTGTTGTGGGAGTAAACTCCCCCAAACCAAGCCTTTTTGAAATATCGACAATGACATCAAATTGATGCTTGCCCCAAGATCACACATGGCTCTACGTGCCGGCCCCTTTCCAATCTCACATAAGATTGTGAAGCATCACGGATCCTTCAATTTAGATGGCAGCATCCTCTAAATGATCGAGCTGCAATTCTCATACAAATTCACTATTTTAATTCTGTTCAAGCTTCTCTTCTTCAGAAGTATATTCTTCAGAAAACAGGCATAATAAATCATCTACAATATCACTTCAGATAAAGGAATGTTCAAGCTTATTTTGTTTATGATATCTGAAAACTTGTTGAACTTTTCAGGTTTTAAAAGGAAATGTGGAGGTATCTTATTTTTAGGAATCCCCCATTCATCATGTTCAACCTTCTCTGCTTTATCCTTTTCGGCTCTCAATCTCTTGTCTCTTTCCCACTTCTTTGCAACTATAATCTCTGTATTCTGCTCTTTAGAAGGTACTGGAGTAACATCAACATCATGTGGAGCATTCAACGCAGAAAATGGTATAGAATGATACAGTTTGATTTGGGTTCTACCAGGGTAGCTAGTCGAACTGAGTGAATAATGGTCGAACTGAGCACCTGAAAGTTTATTCTCCACCTTACATGCCAGTTCGACCAACGGGGTTGGTCGAACCATAGTGATCGTGGTCGAATCGGTCTTCAGATAAAATATGGTGCTCTGGATAGTGGAGTTCAGCCTGAGTTCGACAAGAGCTTTTGGTCGAACTGACCTATTTTTGGTCGAACTGGTCTTCTGCAACTTTCGGATGTTGCCGAGGTGCTTGGTTCGACCTCCTTTATGTAGTTCGACCATCTGTATTGGTCGAATTGGGTTCGAATCGAGCTCCTGTAGTTTCAAATTTTGATTCTAGCCTTATTGACCCCTCGTACTGTGTTCCAGACCTCAATGTAATGGCGTGACAAGACTTGGGATTCTCAACACTTTGAGACGAAAACTTCCCTTTCTCAATAGTTTGAGTCAACTTGTTAACGTTTCCTACCATCTTCCCCATCAACAATGTAAGGTCCTTAACTTGCTTAGAAAAATCCTCATGATTGTCATCAATCTTCTTTTCTAGTTTGGCCTCAAGTCAATCCACTCTTGCATAATTCCTCGCCATGTACATGTTCACTAAATTCTCAAAACTCGATTTCTCTTCTTCCACCTTAACTCCCAGATCAACACCGATAGGAGGTTTGACCGCATTATTTGGATTACTCCATGAAAACTCTGGCCTCTTTGGTTGTTGGTAATTACCCAGGGGACCACGATTGTTGTAATTCCCCTGATAATTCCAGTTTCCTTGATTTGTGTAACTAATTCCTTGAATACTTTGACCTATGGCATAGTTTGCCTCCTCGATCTCCTCTTGGCTAGCTCCTTCATAGCCACCATCCTGCTGCATCATTGGTTCTCTCTGAGATATATCCGTAATCTACTTTTGCTGAGACTCAAGTAACTTGTTGATATTTGTCACGCCCCGACCCAGACAGAACGCGACAACCGCCACGTTAACCATAAATTTTGCAGAATGGGTGCACTCCACTCCACTAAGTTTATAGAAAACGTAAGGCTTGCTATCAAGTACCTGTAGAGCTGAACAACTGATAACAACAGGTTTAACCCGAGGACATCATCTCAAAAGTATCAACAAGGATTTACAAAGGTACAAAATACAAAGGTGTAACTTAGTTTAAAGAAAATATACATGAACGATATAACATCGCGAAGGTACAAAAAGAACATCAAGGGGGTCACCAAATATAAACTATAGAATTTCGCCAATGAATCCGTCAATTTACATAAAAGAGAAAGTACCCAAAACACATATTGGATTACGAGCAAACGATAGGAAAACCTCCAACCAAAATGATATCAACAGCCTGAAAAGGAAAGAATTATGGGGGTGAGGAAAACCACTAGCTCAGTGAGGTGATAAGCCGGTCACCCCAACCCTTATACGAAGCATGTATTCCCACTTGCGGTTCATAATATAAAATCCAACATTTCGTCTCAAAATAACTATTTCTCACTCAGTGTACATATTAATGAAAATAAAAACATTAGTGCACATTTACGAATAACACAATTAGTTCAAACAACATGTTATCACATAAAAGACGCGTGGGTAGTCAATATCCTCCTCGAACTGAGCTCTCCGTCGAGAGACAGTCCAAGCCCGTCACCATTACTCTAAATAAAATGCACATTAATATTCTTTCTCAACATGCCAAGTGCTAAAGTTCACAATTCAATATCGACGTGAATACTTAAAATGATCAAATATATAAACATATATGACATGCGTGTCCCACACCGGTAACATTGACTGAGCCTATAATAGACTGATCCATCTAACGATCACCCTCCAGAGTATCAGTATTTGGCAAATGGACAGGTACCCCGTTAGATCTAACTCACCCGGGTTTGCCAATCCCGGGCAATTTGGTTGTCACTCTAACTCAACCGAACCGTGACAATTCGGGCTACTTAATTAATGTCGCTCCAACTCACCCAAACCGTGACCAATTCAGGCTACTTAACCTTGGTACCAGGCTTACATATGCATATGCATCATAAGATGAATAACGACTCAAGTTAGAGTCTTAATTGGCACACAAGAATAACCAGAAATCAATTCTCAAATAATTCACAATAAATGCTGTCAGATATCGAGCCGACAAGGCTCTTCAACATAAGTTAAAATTAATAATACTCATAAAATGGCTAACAGGACTCTTACCAGAGCAATCGAGCCAATATGGCTCTTTACCACATAACACAATACCAAATAACTTTCTTATCAATTAACTAAAACTAAAATAAATGCACATTTATCGAGGGTCCACACTTCCCACAATAGATGGCGTTCCCGAATTATCAACTCACAAGGAAGTGATTAACTCTCTCCGAAATCTGAAGTTGGTCCCTTGCCCTTCGTCGATGGTTCTTTTCCTAGAAAGGAGATGAGCAATTAAAGACAAATTAAATATAACTAACTATTTGCGGTAACATCCCTTTCATTGCTAAAAACAAATCCTAATCGAGTTCGAACGAGTCGATATTAAATAAAAATGGTATGTAACTCCTTAACATCAGTTCCCAATCCCACATAACCCGTTTCAATACATTAACTAAACGAAACGATAGAAAATAAGTTTGAATTCGACATAAAAATTCTGAAATTTTCCAGCTAGCGGCAGTTTACGAGAAAAATCATAACTAATTGTAGAATAATCGGATTGAGGCGTTTCAAGTGGCTACGGAAATCTAACGAGTTTAGCTACGTAAGAAATTAAGTTTGTAAACTTTCGAGGTCAATAGCTATGTCAAAATCAGTTCGAATAGTCTGCGAATTACCCACATACCAAAAAAAAACACCACAAAATTACAAAATCATGGAAGAAGGAAGCTTAATTCACTCACCACTTATCTCAAAACAACTTAGAAACCACCTAGGATGAGGGTTGTAAGGGAGAATTTGATCAACAAGGGTTTCTCCTCTTCACTCTCTTCTTTCCCCTCTTTTGCTTTTCTTCTACCGTTCTTCTCTCTTTTGTTTTTTAACTTTAGCCTTAATAATTATATATATCAGGCCATTTAAGTGGGCTTAAACTTTGGGAAACAAAATAAATAAATAAATAAGTTTGGGCTTTCTAAAAAAAATCTAGTTGGGCTAAGATAGGGCTGGCCTTTTTGGCCATAAAAATAAATAAATATGTTTTGGGCTTTCTAAAAAAAATCTAGTTGGGCTAAGTTAGGGCTGGCCTTTTGGGCCATAAAAATAAATAAATAGGTTTTGGGCTTTCTAAAAAAAATCTAGTTGAGCTATGATATTATAATATTAGCCAAGCTAGAGACGATCTCATCATCTCTTCCCAACTTCACCATAGTATGCTCAACCTGTGCTACTTTACCAAGGACATAAGTGTCTCTCACTCTATCAGTCGGCCAATCTCTTGAATTCATCGAAATATCCTCAAAAAGCTTCTCGGCCACAATGGGCGACTTGGTAAGCAATGCTCCATTAGAAGAAACATCAAGTAACACACGAGAATTGCAATCCAACCCATTGTAGAAAATATTGATATATTGATCTTTAGATAGCTCATGTTGTGGACACTTTTGAAGCATGTCCTTAAATCTGCCCCAATCTTCATGAAACTTCTCATTACCATAGATAGCAAATTGATTGATTTCTTTCTTCATCTTGAACACCTTTGAAGGTGGCATATATCGTTCCAAGAATTTCACTTTCAACTTCTCCCATGAATCATATTCAGCAGCATTAAGATTATCGTACCAATCTCTCACTTTTTCATTCAGTGAGAACTTAAACAAAATTATCTTCCTCGCATCCTCATGAGCTCTTGTATCTTTTTGTGTACTTTCATATCCAAGGAATTTATTTAGATGTTACTGAGGTTCTTCAAAGATTCCCCAGAGAAGGGACTCTTTTCAATCATGGTGATAAGAGCAGGGTATAAATAAAAATCTGCTCCGGCCCCTCTTACTCCTAACAACCCAGCATTGTCTCCTCCGTTGTTCTTAAAGACCTCACGGATGGTAAGTGTATCAGGATTCACAACCATGTTGACTGTTTCTGCTTCCAAGTTAACTTCGGTTGCAACTTCAATTGTTTGCGAATTCAGCATGTCAACTTCAACTCCTAAAGTAAGAGCCTCAGTTGAGTCTATGTTCTTGTTCTTATTCTTCTTCTTCTTTTTCTTCCTCGACGATGCTCCAATCTCTAGATTATAAGGATCTAATTCACCTGTCTTCGATCTAGTGAGCATACACCTAAGAAAAATAAGTGTTAGAAATTAAAGTTAAGAATAATATAATCTCAATTAAACTAGAAATAATAAACTAATAATCTATGCCATCACCGACAATGGTGCCAAGAACTCGATGAGCGTTTTCTCAATACACAAAATTATCCCAAAGTATGAATGATATCAATTGTAGTTTCGATAGGCGACCAAGTGATTATCGAACCCAAGGGATGGATTATTATCAATTTAATTAAATTCTAATTAACTAAGACTATGTTGGCAAATTGGTTTGGAATAGTTACGAAACTAAATAACATATAACTTTAATAACAAATTAAATAAACAAGCAATGGAGAAAATATAGTTGTGATCAAGTAAGAAATTAGATTGTTCTTCGGGTCATCCAGTTTTACTGATTAATTTCCTTTCCATGTGTTATTGTCTGACTCTCCCTTGTTGCTTATGGATACATCACTAAATTATGCTAATTTACTCTATAGACACAAGCAAACAAGCGTATGACACGTGTGAATATCCCCAGAGCAAGAGATATAATTCACACCCCTTTCTAGGTATTATTAGTATCAATTATTTCCTGTCCACTTAGTACTCTAACCGGATATGATCTCCCTTTTTAGATACTATGACGTTATACTCGTTATCCTACTTATTAACCCGAATAATATTCAACTAACAAATATTCATATAAGATAGTTCTAATAAGACTTCAGAATTCCTTCACTTGGAATTATAATATGTAATCCTACTCAGCAGTTAACGCACTCAATCAATAACCAAGATATGTATTCAGACTCTATGTTGAGAGTGAAAATAAGCGTGTTTTAGTGTCTAATTTAACACCTGTTTGATGAGAATTGTTATTATATATTATCACAAGTGTCTTATATACAATATCTTTGAGAAAAAGGTGCACTTGAGGTTTTTTGTTGTGTTTTAGGTGGAAAAAGGATCAAAAGTGCCAAGTTGGAGTGAAGGTGCAATTTGTGTAATGATGTTGAAAAATGCACGTCCAAATTTTGTAATTTTTCTGTGTTCGTGGGGAGCTTTGAAATAGGTTTGTGATACAGGTTGGAAATCACAAAAGAGAGGGTTGTTTTGGCATAAAGAACACCCCAATCGGATTTCAAACGAGTAAGTTATGATCGAAGTGGTGACGTCCCGCAAGCTGTGCCGAACAGAACGGCTGTGCCACTTTACATGAATTGTTACACATTCAAATATTGGATTTTCTTTATGTTCGTTATATGAATAGAAAGCCAAGGAAGAGAGGATCACATGAGAACAAGAATTACTCAAATCGAAGGTCGGCTGTGGAAATTATACGCGAAACGGTGAGACTACGCAAGCTTGTTCGACCAAAGGAGATCAGTTCGACCAGCATTGTCTTGGTAGAACGGAAGAGGTCAAGTCAAGAAAAATGACCAAGTTCTTACAGAAGGTTTGCTCGACCATTGCTCGACCAAGGAGGACTAGTTCGACCAAGAAGGTTTGGTCTAACAAAATGTTATTGTGTTCTATTTTTGGTAGTTTCGAGTTTCTTTTACCATATTTGGCGTATGTCACAAGTAAAAGCCCATCCAAGGTCCGTGAGGAGCACTTTACAAGTATAAAAGGGTTGTAGAGCACATCATATTAGAATAGAGATTAGATTGGAGAGGAGAGAGCCACATCTATCTTACCCCATAAGGAGGGATCACCCCCCACGAGGGATCACCCCCCAACCATCATCCACATCATTTCCTCCATCCATCCATCACTTTGAAGATTCGTTTGTGGAATCAAGAGGAGAATCAAGAGGAGGATTCAAGACGGAGAAGGACGCGACGACTCCCGTATATAGGGTTTTATTCATTTCCTAATTTATCTTTTATTTTCCAGACATCCGGGTAAGATCTATACAACACCCATGATTGTTCTTCGTAACATCATGGGCTAGAGCCTTTTTGGTAGAACTAGGGTTGTGAAGGTTTTTACGAATTAATTGAACTTTCATGTGTAAACTTCGTGCAACAATACTTATGGATTTATTTTATATATGATTGTGCTTTCTTAATCCATATTCACGATCGTTTTGTGCATCTTCAATTGATATATATAGTCTAAATATATATCTTGGTTGTAGATTGAGTACGTTCACCACTGAACAGGATTCCATGTAATTATTCTAAGTGAGGGGACTCCTAAGCTTCATTAGAACTATCATATATGAATACTTATTAATTGAATTGAATTCGGGTTATTAAGTAGGATAAAGAGGATAATTTTATAGTACCTATAAAGGGAGATCATATCGGGTTAGAGAATCAACTGACGAGGGAAGTAATTGATACTGATAGTACCTAGAAATGTTGGGATGGAATTATATCTCTTGCTCTGAGGTTATTCACATGTGTTACACACATGTTTACTTGTGTCTATAGAGTAGATATGAATGGTTTAGTGATGCGTCCATATTCCACAAGGCAGAGTCGGACATCAACACACTGAAGAGAAATTAATGAGTGAAACAGGATTATCCTAGAGCTACCTATTCTCCTACTTGATCCACTTATGTATTTTCCTAGTTCCCAATTTATTTTATTTCTTATTTTAATCCATTTTTTAGTATTTTATAATAAATTCAAATCTTTATTGCCAATTCATCTTAATTAATTTAGTAAATAATTAAATTGATAATACGTCATCCTTTGGGTTTGATAATTCACTTGGTCGCTTGCTTAAGCTGCAACTAATATCTTTAATACTTGGGGATTAATTTTGCGTGCAAAGAAAATACACATTACTCTACATAATAGTTAATGATGCACAAAACGGCTATGAGTATGAATTTAAAAAGCACAATCTTATATAAAATAAACCGCAAGTGGTGTTGTACAGAGTTTACACATGGAAATTCAATTAACTCATAAAACTTTCTTAACCCTAGAACTACCAGAGTGGCTCTAGCCCATGATTGATCTAGGAACAATCATGGTTAATTGGTATGATCTTACTTGACTCGCTAGACGAACCTCTCTTCACGACTCCTTAGATGATGGTAGGGTTTTGGTGGTGGATGGATGATTAGTCTCCTTCTTCTTCTGGGAAAGTTCTTCTTTTATACTAGTAAACTTTTCTTATAGGCCTTGGAGGAGCTTATTGAGCGAACACACACATTAAAGGTTTAAAAATACGAATATTGTAAGTTTTCACACTTCAGTTCGACCAACAAGTCAGGTCGGATCGTCCCCCACAAGTCAAACTCCAGGTCGAACCAACCTGTAAGTTAGTTGTGGGTCCCAAATTTGACCAAAATCCTGGTCGAATCCCATACTCTCTGGTTGAACTGCAGGTGTGTCTCTTTGAGCTTCTGGTACGACCACGGTTTGACCAAATGGCTTGGTCGAACAGAAACGTCATGGTCGAATGGCACTCCCAGCACTTCTTTTCCATCGGTTCAATCACAGGTGCTGGTCGAACCATCTTCTTCTAGGTCGAATCCCACGCCTGCTTGGTCGAATCTTCCTCTGAATCACCCTTTTTTCAGATCCGATCACTTCCAACTCATTTTCCTTTGAAAATCAACTCAAATAGCCTTCAAGACACCTTATTCGTGACTTTCCACCACATATAACGATTCACATCGAATAACAACCATCTAGCACAACATTATTATACGAATCCGGGCTCGAAACACCTGAATTTACACACTAATCATTTGGATAGAATCCCAAGTTCTCAACCCCGGGCATACCCTAGCTGTGTGGTGAGGCGGAAATAAGGAATAAGAGTCTAATGGTATATATTTAGATAGATGATGAGTTAATTGGAATTAATAAATTTATTTTATGGGTAAGCCCTGGAAATAGCATATTGTATGATGTTTATCTATTTGTGGGATATCCTAGAAAAATGAAGGGTGATTTATTTAAAAGTCCAAAAGATCAAAAGATGATTGTTAACACGAACACTAGATTTTTTGAAATGACAATGTAATAAATTACAAATCCATGTATGAAATGTTCTAAAATTTTGAGAAAGGAAACGGAAAGTATAGTACCAATTATACAAGTGGATATACCACAAGTAAACTGCATCGCATGTCACATCTGATACACAATTGCATGCAATGCCTTGTCTTAGTGGGAGCATTATTTGACAACACGGTGGATTTATGTTTTGAGAAAGTCGTGAGACTTGGTCCTTGGTAAGCATGAAATCGACCCATGGACATGACGAAGCACTACAAGATCGAAATGCGGAATTTTAGTAAGTTGCAATGATTTCTAAAATAGAATCTATGGATTCAAAATCAACTCTGGGAGCTTGTGGAACCATCAAATTTGTGTAAAAGCCATTGAATTTAAGTGGCTCTACAATGAAGCAACCAAAGTGATTCATTGCATAGAACTAAGAGCATTTCAAGTGTAAGCTTAAAAGTGTCAATCAATGGACTAAAGCAAGCTTTTAAATCATGAAAAATTCTTTTTGATAAGGAAATCCAGTCGTGTGGATTTAATCAATATTCGAATGGAGCTTGTGTAGTGAAAAGAGTGACGGAAACATAGCGGTGTTTCTTGTATGTACGTAGATGGTATCTTGCTCATTGGAGAAAATGAAAGAGTATTGTCGGGTATATGATTACGGTTAATAAAGCAGTATGAAATGAAGGACTTAAGAGAGCAAAATATATTCTTGCGATCATGGTGATAATTTATCACAAGATAGAATGTTGTGCTTGTCTCAAGCTTAATAAATTGATAAAATACTTACTCGTTTTAGTATGTGACTTTATCTAAGGATTTGTGACTTCATAAATGCGGTTCCCTATGCTTCGATAATAAGGAAGCTTAATCTATGGAATGCTATGCACGAGATTGGATATCTGTATTGCCGATGGCATAGTTAGTGAGTATCAAGGTAACCCGAAATAAGAATATTGAATTATGATAAGACATATTTGAAGTGCCCGAAAAGGACTGAAAATTATATGTGAGCTTACCGGACTAATTCATTACTTCTTGACGATTACTTAGATTTGAGGTTTTCAAACCATGGTGACGGCAGTAAATCCACCTCTAGGTTATGTGTTCAAATTGGGAAGTAGATCCATAGTATGGAGAAGTGTTATATAGAAATATATCTCGGACTCCACCATGGAAAGATGATGAATTGGAGCCTTGCGGCACCCAAATTATCTATATGGTTTTAAAAACTTCGTAATGGACTTAGATGTGATTCTAAGTTTGCCCAAGATTATTACAATTTATTATGATAATAATGGTGCAGTTGGAAACTTGAAGGAATCACGAGCCCATAAGGCAATTAAACATATTGAGAGCTAGTACTACCTGATACGAGAAATTGTATGATGAGGGGAAGGTTGTTGTCGCGTAATTTGTATCGGATGACAACCTAGTAAATCCTTTTACAGGGACCTTAAGGCGAGAGCTTTTAATGGTCAAGTAGTGGGAGAGGGGATAAGATATATGGCAGCAGATAAAGCAACATAGTCTTTTAATATAAGTGGGAGATTGTTGGATAGTATACTGAAAGTCTATCTTTTTGTAAGAACAATGATTTAAAAATTTAATTTATTTGAAATGAGAATCACGTGATCTAATGTTTGCAATAATGTTGTTGCAAAAGTCCATTTACTTTATACTGTAGATAATGTGGTGGGCGGCATCACACGGAAGATCATATTATCGGCTCCTTATAAAGTATAAATAAATATTCACAACCAAGATAGAAGAAAACTATCTATCGGTATGGTTGCAGTGTGATTTGGCATTAAACTGACTATGAAACTGAACTAGTGCACTTTTTGTATTGAATAGGACCGCTGTTGAGATCGTTTGATTTATATTGACTATATAATAGAACTTAATCTCTGTTATTATGGAAGTTCATACTCTTAATCTCTATACAATAACCTCAACACATAAGCCTGTATTTATTTTCTTGATTCATCAATGGGTGAGATTTAATTATTAAATCAATATGCTCAGTGATTTAGGAGATGGTGTTATATCTATGGTGTGCTATTGATTGTAGAAGGAATATGTGTCCTAACTGAATTGGTTGATGATGTCCCCTTGAGGAGCTATAATGATTATCAGGTAAACCCTGCAGGTGGATTTATTTCAGCATGATAATAAGGTTGAGTAGTACTACTTTCGGTAAATATATTAATTAATGGAGTTGTCAGTAACTTAATTAATTAATGGGCATTGACTCTTAAACACTGGGAGACTAAGGAACTCATGATAAGAAAGAGCCCATAACGTAATTTGAGATTAGGATGAAAGTGCAATAATACTTCTTTAGTGGACTGATTTATTATAATGGACTTAAGTATAAGTTTTTGGCTAAACTTGGATGTTTGAGCCCAATGGAGGCTCAAACCCTAATTTCTCCTTCTGGTCCTTGTTGTAGCCTATATTATACCTAATTTTATCAATCCGGATATAATTTAATCACACCTGAACATGTGAAAGATAGATTAGGGTTGTAGACTGAGATCGTCTTGTAGATCGTTGCCCACAAAACGTGAAGACGTGGCTTTGGAATACAACAGAAGATTAGAAGGTTGTTTGTAGCTACTGTTTGTCAACTTCCACAATTTTTCTAAAATCGTGTTGAAATTCAAACTGTACGTGTTGGAAAGCTATGGAAAAGATGATCGTTTTGGCGTGTAGATCACTCAAATCAGATATCGGATGAGAGAGTTATGCCCAAAACGGTGAGGTTGTGCAGGCTGCCGGTGAGAATATTTCTTCTTCACAATACCCCGGTAAAGGTAATACATTTCTATGATTTCTCGCTTCCACTAACTTAGAGACATATGGAACCCTAACAGTTCACATTAACTAAAAGATCGAACACCATCACAAAAATTGAGCGTGCCTCCTCCAAAATCAAGCGAGCCTCCTCCAAAATCAAGCGAGCCTTATCCAAAATCAAGCGACCTACCGAGTGGTTTGCGGGAGGTATGCCCTGTATTGCAACCTGCATGGCGCTGATCTCGTTCAAGCACGCATGCTTGTGAGCCCGATTACCCATCCGAATGATTCAAATCTAATTCTAATTAACTTTGTTTTTCGTGATATAGTTGGTTTTCAGAGTGACATTGATCATCCGATTGCTACAGAAAAGAAGTGGGAAAAAGCTAAGAGAGAAAGGAATAGAAATGATGAACTTGAGAGAAACAGTTTGGGGATTCCAAAGATAAAGTATCATATTCCTTTTCCTACCAGGCAGTTGAAAAAGGGTCTTGATGAGAAATTTCATAAATTTGTGGAAATATTCAAGAAGATCCATATAAACATTCCTTTTACTGAAGCAATTGAGGTGATGCCTCACTATGCAAAGTTTCTTAAGGAAATCATGTCCAAAAAGCATAGTATCGGGGATAAGGAAATTGTGAACCCTACAAAAGAATGTAGCGCTATCATCCAAAGGAAGTTGCCAGCTAAGCTTAAAGATCCGGGTAGTTCACTACTCTTGTTCAGATTGGAAAAAATGTCACGTCCAGAGCTTTGTGTGATTTGGGAGCTAGCATCAATCTGATGCCCCTAACTACATTCAAGAGCCTTGGTTTGGGGGAGGTGATACCTACTTCGTTGACACTGGAGCTAGCTGACAGGTCTCTTATGCACCTGATAGGAGTCATTGATGATTGTTGAGAGTGGAAATTAGTGTGTTTGAGTGCCCAATTTAATACATTTTTGATGATATTGTTGCTATATATTACCAAAAGTATCTTACATTCAATATATATAAAAAAAATGTGCACTTGAGGTGTTTTACTGTGTTTTAGGTGGAAAAGGGATCAAAAGTGCAAAGTTGGAGAAAAGGTGCAACTTGTGTATTGTAATTATTCTGTATTTGTGTGGAGGTCAAAACTAGAAATGTGATACATTTTTTGAAAGCACTGAAAAGAGGATCGTTTTGGAATAAAGAACACCTCAATCGGATTCCAAACGAGGAAGTCATGAGAAAATGGTGACGTCGCGCGAGCTGTGCCTAACAGAACAGCAATGTAACTTTCCATGGCCTATTACACCTACAATTCTTAAGGTTTTTGTAAGTTTTTTTTATGGATAGAAAGCCAAGGAAGAGAGGATCATGTGAACACAAGAATCACTCAAATCAGAGTTTGGATGTGGAAGTTATACGCGAAACAGTGAGATGGCGCAAGTGTAATTTGACCACGACAATTTAGTTCGACCAGACATCTTGGTCGAACAACAGCCATTTTAGTCGAACCAGAAGCTTGTAAGTGCGAAAAATTGCCAATTTTGATTCGACCAGGGTTCGACCAATCCCTAAGTCGAACCCTTGGTCGAACCACATTCCTTGGAAGCGTCTGAATTTGATTTTACACCCCTAGTGCATGTTTTTGCGTATTTTCCAAGAAAAAGCCCATCCTAGGTCTATAAGGAGAGCATACAAGTATAAAAGGAGATGTAGATCACACCAAGAAGGATACGAATTGGATACGAAGAGACCGCAACACATTCATCCTACACCCCACAAGAGGCGATCACCCCTCAACTATCATCTACATCCTTTCTTCCATACGTCCATCACTTTGAAGATTCGTCTATGGATCAAGAAGAGAACTAAGAGAAGAATTCAAGATGGAGAAGGACGCGACGACGCCACATCTAGGGTTTATTTCTTTTTCTAATTTATCTTGTAATTTTCCAAACATCGGGGTAAGATCTATCCAACACCCATGATTATTCTTCGTAACATCATGGGCTAGAGTCTTTTTAGTAGAACTAAGATTGTGAAGGTTTTTACAAATTAATTGAACTTTCGTGTGTAAACTCTGTACAACACTACTTGTGATTTATTTTATATATGATTGTGCTTTATTAATCTATATTCACGATTATTTTGTGCACTTCAATTGGTATATAGAGTCTGAATATATATCTTAGTTGTAGATTGAGTGTGCTCACCGCTGAACAGGATTCCATGTTATGATTCTAAGTGAGGAGACTCCGAAGCTTCATTAGAACTTTCATATATGAATACTTATTAATTGAATTGAATTTAGGTTATTAAGTAGGATAAAGAGTATAATTTTACAGTACCTATAATGGGATATCATATCAGCTAAGAGTACCGATTGGCCAGGGATATAATTGATACTTATAGTACCTAGAACGAGGGTGGAATTATATCTCTTGCTCTGAGGTTATTCACATGTGTTATGTCACGCCCTGACCCCAGACAGAACGCGACAACCGCCACGTTAATCATAAATTTCGCAGAATGGGTGCACTCCACTCCACAAAGTTTATAGAAAACGTAAGGCTTGCTATCAAGTACCTGTAGAACTGAACAACTAATAACAACGGGTACAACCCGAGGACATCATCTCATAAAGTTTCAAAAGGATTTACAAAGGTACAAAATACAACGGTGTAACTTAGTTTAAAGAAAATATACATGAACGATATAACATCGCGAAGGTACAAAAAGAACATCAAGGGGGTCACCAAATATAAACTATACAATCTCGCCAATGAATACATAAATTTACATAAAAGAGAAAGTACCCAAAACACGGATTGGATGACGAGCAAACGATAGGCAAACCTCCAACCAAAACGATATCAACAGCCTGAAAAGGAAAGAATGATGGGGGTGATCAAAACCACTAGCTCAGTGAGGTGATAAGCCGGTCACCCCGACCCCTATACGAAGCATGTATTCCCACTCGCAGTTCATAATATAAAATCCAACATTTCGTCTCACAATAACTATTTCTCACTCAGTGTACATATTAACGAAAATAAAAACCTTAGTGCACATTTACGAATAACACAATTAGTTCAAACAACATGTTATCACATAAAAGATGCGTGGGTAGTCAATATCCTCCTCGAACTAAGCTCTCCGTCGAGAGACAGTCCAAGTCCGTCACCGTTACTCTAGATAAAATGCATATTAATATTCTTTCTCAACACGCCAAGTGCTAAAGTTCACAATTCAATATTGACGTGAATACTTGAAATGATCAAACATATAAACATATATGATATGCATGTCCCACACCGGTGACGTTGATTGAGCCTATAATAGACTGATCCATCTAACGATAACCTCCAGAGTATCAGTATTTGGCAAATGGACAGGTGCCCCGTTAGATCTAACTCACCCAGGTTTGCTATTCCCGGGCAACTTTGTTGTCACTCTAACTCACCCGAACCGTGACAATTCAGGCTACTTAATCAATGTCGCTCCAACTCACCCGAACCGTATTCGGGCTACTTAACCAATGGTACCAGGCATACATATGCATATGCATCATAACGACTCAAGTTTAGTCTTAATTGGCACACAAGAATAACCAGAAATCAATTCTCAAATAATTCACAATAAATGCTATCAGATATCGAGCCGGTAAGGCTCTTCAACATAAGTTAAAATCAATAATACTCATAAAATGATTAACAGGACTCTAACCAGAGCAATCGAGCCAATCAGGCTCTTTACCACATAACACAATACCAAATAATTTTCTTATCAATTAACTAAAACTAAAATAAATGCACATTTATCGAGGGTCCACACTTCCCACAAGAGAAGGCATTCCCGAATTATCAACTCACAAGGAAGTGATTAACTCTCTCCGGAATCTAAGTCGGTCCCTTGCCCTTCGTCGATGGTTCTTTACCTAGAAAGGAGATGTGCAATTAAAGACAAATTAAATATAACTAACTATTTGCGGTAACATCCCTTTCATTGCTAAAAATAAATCCTAATCGAGTTCGAACGAGTCGATATTAAATAAAAATGGTATGTAACTCCTTAACATCAGTTCCCAATCCCACATAACCCATTTCAATACATTAACTAAACGAAACGATAGAAAATAAGTTTGAATTCGACATAAAAATTCTGAAATTTTCCAGCTAGCGGCAGTTTACGAGAAAAATCATAACTAACAGTAGAATAATCGGATTGAGGCATTTCAAGTGGCTACGGAAAGCTAACGAGTTTAGCTACGTACAGAAATTAAGTTTGCAAACTTTCGAGGGCAATAGCTATGTCAAAATCAGTTCGAACAGTCTGCAAATTACCCACATACCAAAAAGAAAAACCCCACAAAATTACAAAATCATGGAAGAAGGAAGCTTAATTCACACACTACTTACCTCAAAACAACTTAGAAACCACCTAGGATGAGGGTTGTAAGGGAGAATTTGATCAACAAGGGTTTCTCCTCTTCACTCTCTTCTTTCCCCTCTTTTGTTTTTCTTCTCCCGTTCTTCTCTCTCTTTTTTTTTAAACTTTAGCCTTAATAATTATATATCAGGCCATTTAAGTGGGCTGAAACTTTGGGCCACAAAATAAATAAATAAATAAGTTTGGGCTTTCTAAAAAAAATCTTGTTGGGCTAAGATAAGGCTGGCCTTTTGGGCAATATAAATAAATAAATAAATAGGTTTTGGGCTTTCTAAAATAAATCTAGTTGGGCTAAGTTAGGGCTGGCCTTTTTGGCCATAACAAATAAATAAATAGGTTTTGGGCTTTCTAAAAATATCTAGTTGAGCTAAGATATTATAAAGTATCCCCTCATTTAAAAAGTTTCGTCCTCGAAACATAAACGTACCTAGAGATGAAAAGAGATTTGGATGGTGTTGACACATGACTGACTCTGGTTCCCATGTTTCTTCTTCAATTTGATCACTTCTCCATAGAATTCTCACCATAGGAATGGATTTGTTATGAAACATTTTCTCTCGGCGATCTACAATTTGAACAGGTTGTACTTCGTACGATAGATTTTGCTTTAACACAACTGGGGGATCTTTGAGCACGTGCGAAGGATCTGGTTCATATTTTCTAAGCATAGAGACATGGAAGACATCGTGAATCTTCGATAATTCCGATGGTAGCTCAAGTCGATACGCGATACGACCAATCCTTTGCACGATCGTAAACGGGCCAATATACCTTAGACTCAACTTTCCTCGACGGCGGAATCGCAACACGCCCTTCCATGGAGAAACTTTCAGAAAAACTTTGTCTCCTTCATTAGACTCCAAATCGCGCCTCCTATTATCTGCGTAGCTTTTCTGTCGATCTTGCGCTGCCTTAAGTCTGTCTCGAATTAGTTGTATTTTTGCCTTCGCATCTTCGATAAGCTCTACTTGTTCGATTTGTCTCTTGCCAACCTCATCCCAAAAGATTCGTTGGTATGCACTGGAAGGAAATGTGCCGATTTCGTCAGACGATCGACAATGACCCAAATTGAGTCATGACCCTTTTGGGTTCGAGATAAACCAGAAACAAAATCCATTGTGACGTTTTCCCATTTCCACTCAGGAATAGATAGTGGTTGAAGCATGCCGGCTGGTTTTTGGTGTTCCGCTTTAATCTGTTGGCATGATAAGCACTTTGATACAAATTCAGCAATGTCCCTTTTCATACCTGGCCACCAATAATGCTCCCGAAATGTTCTGTACATTTTGATACTACCAGGATGCATAGCATAGGCTGAAGAATGGGCTTCCTCAAGAATAGCTCTACGAACATCAAGTTCTGATGGAACACAAACACGATTTTTAAAAGTAAGAAGTCCATCATCCCGAATTTGAAATTCTGTTTCTTTTCCTTGATTTAGCTTCACCATCTTCTATTGTAAATGAACATCGTGTGATTGTCTTTCTCGAATTTGTTCGAACAAGGTAGGTCTAACCTCGAATTTGGCGATTAAGGCAGAATCATTAGACTTTTCACAATCGAGCGAAATGTGTAAAGATTTAAATTGCTCCAACATAGGAAGATAAAAAGATTGAATCGAAGCAAGTGAGGTAGAATACTTTCTACTTAGAGCATCTGCAACAACGTTCGCCTTGCCAGGATGATAATCGATGACTAAGTCATAGTCACTAATCAACTCCATCCATCGCCTTTGCCTGAGGTTGAGCTCCTTTTGCGTGGTGATATACTTTAAACTCTTGTGATCAGTGAAAACGCGATAAGTTGCACCATATAGATAGTGCCTCCAGATCTTCAATGCAAAGACGATTGCAGCCAACTCTAAATCATGTGTAGGATAATTTTCTTCGTTCTTCTTCAATTGCCTTGAAGCGTAGGCAATAATCTTTCCTTCTTGCATGAGAACGCATCCTAATCCTTATCTCGAGGCGTCGCTATAAATGGTAAATTCTCCAATCGCTGGGTCTGGCAAAGCAAGAATAGGAGCTGAAATGAGTCTTCTTTTCAATTCTTGAAATGATTCCTCGCATTCTTCATTCCATTCAAATTTTACCCCTTTCCGAGTCAATTTAGTCAAAGATGAAGCCAATAACGAAAAGTCTTTGACAAACCGTCGATAATATCCAGCTAATCCCAGAAAACTACGAATCTCTGTCACGTTCTTTGGACGCTCCCAATCTAGTATAGCTTGAATCTTCACTGGATCGACGTAGATTCCTTCTTTAGAAATGTGATGACCTAAAAAGCTTACCTCGCGAAGCCAAAATTCACACTTTGAGAATTTAGCATAAAGCTGATTTTCTCTGAGAATATTCAGAGTAATTCTTAGATGATGAGAATGCTCGTCGTCCGATTTAGAATAAATAAGAATGTCATCAATGAAGATGATGACAAACTTATCTAAGTAAGGCCGAAAGACCCGATTCATAAGATCCACAAAAGCTGCAGGAGCATTTGTGAGTCCAAAAGGCATAACACAGAATTCAAAATGACCGTATCTGGTTCGAAAAGCAGACTACGGGATATCAGATTCCCTAATCTTGAGTTGGTGATAACCGGATCGCAAATCAATTTTTGAGAACACAGTTGCTCCTTGCAATTGATCAAACAGATCATCGATTCTTGGAAGAGGATATTTGTTCTTGATTGTCACCTTGTTCAATTGACGGTAGTCGACACATAGACGAAGTGATCCATCTTTCTTCTTGACAAAAAGAACTGGAGCACCCCACGGAGATGTGCTAGGTCGTATGAACCTCTTCTCCAATAATTCCCCAAGTTGTGTCTGGAGTTCCTTGAGATCAGCAGGCGACATTCGATATGGAGTAATCGATATAGGTGTGATTCCAGGAAGTACGTCAATGGAAAAATCAATCTCTCGATTCGGAGGTTGTCCTGGTAAGTCTTCGGGAAAGACATCAGGAAATTCATTCAAATCGGGATGTCATCTAGTTTACTTTCAGAAAGAGAAATATCGATGACAAATGCCAAGAATGTCTCACAATCCTTACGCATTAATTTATGTGCAGTCAACATTGAAATAAAAGAGAGGGATCTCGTTTGAAGTTTACCTACAAAAACAAGTTCTTAGAATCCTGGTCTATGAAAAATAACAAGCTTCTCGTGGAAATCGAGAATTGCATGATGAGAAGAAAGTCAATCCATGCCAAGAATAACATCAAGATCAATCAAAGGCAATGGTATCAATTCAGCCTCTAAAATGACATCTTTGATCTTCAATGGACAACCAAGGAATACCGAATCACGAATTAGACGCTCTCCAAGAGGGGTATAAACGATGATTCCAGGTGTCAAATGAGAGATAGGATAATCTAAGATCGCAGTAAGATCATCCCGGATATAAAACCTATCAGAACCTGGGTCAAATAAAGCATAGACCTGATGGTCTCCCACAAACACATGGCCTAAAGAAGTAATATTAGGTGAGATTGTGATTTAAAAATTCGAAAAGATAGAATTTCTTACGAATGTTTTATTCATAATCAAGTGGCATAACAAGACGGGGTTAGATCTAGCATGTGAAAATACTCAAATTATAAATTACCTGTCACAACCTTCGGATCTGAGCGAGCCACTTCCTGGGAAATATGAAATACTCTAGTTTGCTTCCTTCCTTGAATAGGTGATTGTGTACTAGGGCCGCTTGAGGCATCGGGCACTCTGGTAACTGCAGATCGAGTATCTCTGGGTGTAGAATATGTTAGTTTACCACGAAGCTGACCAGAACCCTGACTGCTCGCTCCCATAAGCTGAGGACAAGAACTTCGCATATGCCCCGGCTGTTGACACTGAAAACATACTTGAGGAGCCTTACAGGGGCCATCGTGATATTTTAAGCAATTCTGGCACTTGCGATTTTCACCAACCGATCCCGAGACATTGCTCCCGCCTCTACTAAATTGCTCCCGAGGTTGAGGAAAACTAATAGGTACTGAACTTGGTGTGCCACGCGAAGATCCCAAACCCCTATACACCTTCGATGCATTTCCTAGAAATGCGCTCCCTTGCTTTTTCTTTTGAGATCGTTCCGCAAGCTTATGTCTCGCCTGAACTAAACCTTCTACCCTCAGGGCTTCTTCTACGAGATCGTCAAGACTCTCGTACTTGTCTCCAGACTTGATGCGATCTCGAATATTTAAATTAAGACCATCTTCAAATCTCTTGCATAAGTCTCTTGTCGTATATGACTCAGGAGCGAATTCTCGCAATTCCAGAAGTTTGCTTTCGTACTCCACGACCGACATAATGCCTTAAAAGAGGTTGAAGAACTCCTTTCTCTTCTGATCCTTGATGTACTGAGAGAAGTATCGATCTTTGAATCGTTCCACAGAGATAGCCCACATAATAGTAACTGAAGATGTCTTTTTTAGATTCTGCCACCATCGTCGTGCATCTGGCCTAACAGCTTGGTTGCAATGACCACACGATAATATTCTTCAATCATCAAAGTGTCAATGGTCTCTGTAATCTCCTTTAACCATGCCCCCGCTTTAGAAACATCTATTGCACCGTCAAATTTCGAAGTCCTCATGTTTTCAACTGCTTTCACCAAATCAGGTATAAAAAGTGCACCTCGAGAAGTAGAACCTCCTAAAGCCATTTCTGGAGTAAAAACTGGTACATTAGATGTAGGTCGAATCGATTCATTAGCACGACGAACCTCTTCATTGACAGTCGTAGTTGTATGAGCCGTTGTTGGTGGTGGAACACCATGTATTCGAATGTGATCATAATACAATTGGTACTGCTCGGGTGTCATCATGTGCTCAACCCGCAACTGGGCCCGTGGTTGCTCTACCTGGGAAACTCGCACCCTATGATCGGAATTGATAGGGTCCGTAACCGTCGGAGGAACGACATGATCAGAAGAAACATGTACTCGAGGTCCACGAGGAACAGAAGAGAGTAGAGGACTCGGAGGATCACGAGGAGCGTGTCCTCGACCTCGACGACGAACTGGAGGTGCCATAATGACTGAAAGGAAGAAAGGAAAGAAAATGCAAGGTCAACGTCAAGGCAATACGATACCTTAGGATGACATAGAAACAAAGTTGGACCCATTGGGTCGACTAAAAAAGAATGAGAATCATAAAACCAGGCTCTGATACCAAGATAGTTGTCACGCCCCGACCCCAGATAAAACGCGACAACCGCCACGTTAACCATAAATTTCACAGAATGGGTGCACTCCACTCCACAAAGTTTACAGAAAACGTAAGGCTTGATATCAAGTACCTGTAGAACTGAACAACTGATAACAACAGGTACAACCCGAGGACATCATCTCATAAAGTTTCAACAAGGATTTACAAAGGTACAAAATACAACGGTGTAACTTAGTTTAAAGAAAATATACATGAACGATATAACACGCGAAGATACAAAAAGAACATCAAGGGGGTCACCAAATATAAACTATACAATCTCGCCAATGAATCTGTCAATTTACATAAAAGAGAAAGTACCCAAAACACGGATTGGATGACGAGCAAACGATAGGCAAACCTCAAACCAAAACGATATCAACAGCCTGAAAAGGAAAGAATGATGGGGGTGAGCAAAACCACTAGCTCAGTGAGGTGATAAGCCGGTCACCCCGACCCTTATACGAAGCATGTATTCCCACTCGCAGTTCATAATATAAAATCCAACATTTCGTCTCACAATAACTATTTCTCACTCAGTGTACATATTAATGAAAATAAAAACCTTAGTGCACATTTACGAATAACACAATTAGTTCAAACAACATGTTATCACATAAAAGACGCGTGGGTAGTCAATATCCTCCTCGAACTGAGCTCTCCGTCGAGAGACAGTCCAAGCCCGTCACCGTTACTTTAGATAAAATGCACATTAATATTCTTTCTCAACACGCCAAGTGCTAAAGTTCACAATTCAATATCGATGTGAATACTTGAAATGATCAAACATATAAACATATATGACATGCATGTCCCACACCGGTGACGTTGACTGAGCCTATAATAGACTGATCCATCTAACGATCACCCTCCAGAGTATCAATATTTGGCAAATGGACAGGTGCCCCGTTAGATCTAACTCACCCAGGTTTGCCAATCCCGGGCAACTTGGTTGTCACTCTAACTCACCCGAACCGCGACAATTCGGGCTACTTAATCAATGTCGCTCCAACTCACCCGAACCGTGACCAATTCGGGCTACTTAACCAATGGTACCAGGCATACATATGCATATGCATCATAAGATGAATAACGACTCAAGTTTAGAGTATTAATTGGCACACAAGAATAACCAGAAATCAATTCTCAAATAATTCACAATAAATACTATCAGATATCGAGCCGGCAAGGCTCTTCAACATAAGTTAAAATCAATAATACTCATAAAATGATTAACATGACTCTAACCAGAGCAATCGAGCCAATCAGGCTCTTTACCACGTAACACAATACCAAATAATTTTCTTATCAATTAACTAAAACTAAAATAAATGTACTTTATCGAGGGTCCACACTTCCCACAAGAGAAGGCGTTCCCGAATTATCAACTCACAAGAAAGTGATTAACTCTCTCCGGAATCTGAAGTCGGTCCCTTGCCCTTCGTCGATGGTTCTTTACCTAGAAAGGAGATGAGCAATTAAAGACAAATTAAATATAACTAACTATTAGCGGTAACATCCCTTTCATTGCTAAAAACAAATCCTAATCGAGTTCGAACGAGTTGATATTAAATAAAAATGGCATGTAACTCCTTAACATCAGTTCCCAATCCCACATAACCCTTTTCAATACATTAACTAAACAAAACGATAGAAAATAAGTTTGAATTCGACATAAAAATTCTGAAATTTTCCAGCTAGCGGCAGTTTACGAGAAAAATCATAACTAATTGTAGAATAATCGGATTGAGGCATTTCAAGTGGCTACGGAAAGCTAACGAGTTCAGCTACGTACGTTTGCAAACTTTCGAGGGCAATAGCTATGTCAAAATCATTTCGAAAAGTCTGCAAATTACCCACATACCAAAAAGAAAAACCCCACAAAATTACAAAATCATGGAAGAAGGAAGCTTAATTCACACACCACTTACCTCAAAACAACTTAGAAACCACCTAGGATGAGGGTTGTAAGGGAGAATTTGATCAACAAGGGTTTCTCCTCTTCACTCTCTTCTTTCCCCTCTTTTGTTTTTCTTCTCCCGTTCTTCTCTCTCTTTTTTTTTTAACTTTAGCCTTAATAATTATATATCAGGCCATTTAAGTGGGCTGAAACTTTGGGCCACAAAATAAATAAATAAATAAGTTTGGGCTTTCTAAAAACAATCTAGTTGGGCAAAGATATGGCTGGCCTTTTGGGCCATATAAATAAATAAATAGGTTTTGGGCTTTCTAAAATAAATCTAGTTGGGCTAAGTTAGGGCTGGCCTTTTGGGCCATAAAAATAAATAAATAGGTTTTGGGCTTTCTAAAAAAATCTAGTTGAGCTAAGATATTATATGTTACACGCATGTTTACTTGTGTCTATAGAGTAGATATGCATGGTTAGTGATGCGTCCATATTCGACAAGGCAGAGTCGGACATCAACACACGAAAGGGAGATTAATGAGCTACCTATTCTCCTACTTGATCCACTTTCATAATCTTCTAAGTGGCTTTATTTTATTTGTTATTTTAATTGATTGTTTAGTAGTTAATAATTGAAACCTCAAAATTTTATTTACATTCATCTTAATTAATTTAGTAAATAATTGAATTGATAATAGGTCGTCCTTTGGGTTCGATAATTCACTTGGTCGCTTGCTTAAGCTGCAATTGATATCCTTCATACTTGGGGATTAATTTTGCATGCAGAGAAAACGTGTATCAATGATGTACTGTGAAGGTTGATAAATTCATTTTCCCTGTCTATTTCTTGGTACTTGAGATGGAAGATGATAACAACGTGCCTCTGATTTTGGGGAGACCGTTCCTAGCCACTGCTAGAGCTCTTATTGATGTTGAAGATGGAAAGTTGAGGCTCAGAGTGGGAGATGATAAAGTTGTCTTTTCTCTAGATAATGCATTGAAGTGGCCAGCTGAAAAGGCAAACTGTAAGTCCATTGATGTTGTTGATGATATCGTTGAGGAGAAACTGCCATTGATCTTGTCTAAGGATCAATTGGAAACATGCATAAGCAATAGTCTTTCTTTCCCTAGTCTTGCTACTAATTTTGCGTCTGATTTTTCATGTAATATTTTTTATGATGAATTTACAGGATATTTGAATGCTTTGAATGCTTGTAGGGAAGATAAAAGAGAGGTGTCTAAAATCAAAGGAGGAAAGCGGACGCCAAGGTTCTTACCACTAGATAAGGAGGAGCCTGAAGCAGAAGAGAAGAAGAAGGTGGAATTCGAGCCTTTACCAGATCATCTAACATATGCCTTTTTGGGGGAAAATCAAACATAACCAGTAATTATATCATCTGCCTTAACTGAACTTGAACTTGATAAACTTCTTAGATTCCTTAGGGAGAATAGGTCCGCCATAGGATGGTCATTAGAAGATTTGAAAGGTATAAGTCTGTCTATTTGCATGCATAGGATCTGGTTAGAAGATGATAAGAAATCCTCTGTGCAATATCAGAGGCGTTTAAATCCTGCGATGCAAGAAGTGGTTAGGAAAGAGGTACTTAAGTGGTTGAAGTCTGATACTATCTATTCTATTATTAATAGCCCTTATGTGTGTCCATTGCATTTGGTAGCTAAAAAGGGGGTATGACTATTGTACAATCTGAGGATGGAGAGACTTTGGCTACTAGGATACTTACAGGTTTGCGTGTTTGTGTTGATTATATGAAGCTAAATGAAAACACACGCAAAGACCATTTTCCTTTACCTTTCATGAATCAGATGCTTGATATACTTGTGGGTTATGAGTTTTACTATTTCTTGGATGGATACTCTGGTTACAATTAGATAATGATTGCACCGGAGGATCAGGATAATACTACCTTTATTTACTCGTATGGTACTTTTACATTTAGGAAACTTACTTTTGGTCTGTGCAATACTCCTGCTACTTTTCAAAGATGCATGATGTATATTTTTAAGGGTTTGATTGAGAGAATTATGGAAGTATTCATGGATTATTTTTCTATTTTTGGATCTTCTGTTGATTCTTGTTTAGTTAACCTCACTGTTGTTTTGGAGAGATGTCAAGAGTATAATCTTATTCTGAATTGGGAGAAATTCCATTTCATGGTAAGAGAAAGTATAGTACTTGGCCATCATGTGTCTTCTATGGGGTTGCAGGTTGATCAAACGAAGATGGTAGCCATCGAGAAGCTTCCACCACCGATTAATGAGAAAGAGGTTAGTTCTTTCCTTGTTTATACAGGGTTCTACCACAGATTTATCAAGGATTTCTCCAAATATTCTAAACCCTTGTCTCATCTGCTTGAGAAAGATGTACCTTTTAACTTTGATGATACTTATTTGCATGCTTTTCAGGTACTTAAAGAGGCTTTGATAACTGCTCTGATTCTGATTACTCCGGATTGGACGCAGCCTTTTACGTTGATGTGTGATGCTAGTGATATGACATTGGGGTTGTGCTAGGACAGATTAGGGAGAAGAGATTCAGACCTATCTACTATGCCAGCGAGACATTTGATGCAGCTCAGAAAACTACACAGTCACAGAAAAGGAGTTCCCTGCAGTGGTGTATGCCTTTGAAAAATTCCGCCCATATCTAGTGGATCACTTAGCTATTCATTATCTGATGGAGAAGAAAGATGCAAAACCAAGAATAATCAGGTGGATCTTACTCCTTCAGGAGTTTGATATTGAGATCAAGGATAAGAAAGGAAGTGAGAATGTGGTAGTTGATCATCTCTTTAGACTTGAGCCAAGGGAACATTGTGATGAGAAGTATAAATTCATTAAGGAAGTATTTCCCGATGAGAACATACCTTTGGTTGATTGCTTTGAGTTAGTGGAGATGGTGAAGGAGCCTCCTGCACCATGGTATGCGGATATAGTCAACTTTTTGGCTAGTGGAGGTGAATTAAAGCCATACAAGCTGACTGGGTACCATTATAAGAAGTTCTTTGTTGATGTCAATAAGTATATATGGGATGATCCAATTCTCTACAAGTTGTGTCCAGACAATATCATACGCCAGTGAATTCCTGAAGAAGAGTGAGAGAGCGTATTGAGTATGTGCCATGATGGACCAAATGGGAGACACTTTGCAGCAGAGAAGACTGCAGCACGAGTTCTTCAATCAGGTTTTACTTGGCCTTCTTTATTTAAGTGTTGTAGAATTTATGTAGAGAATTGTTATGGATGCCAGCAGATGGGGGGCATATCTAAAAGGGATGAAATGCCTTTGAAAAATGTGTATGAGGTGGAGCTCTTTGATGTGGGTTGCATATATTTTATGGGTTCGTTTCCTTCAACAAGTGGATTCTTATATATCTTGCTCGCTATTGATTATGTTTCTCAAAGTGGGTGGAAGCAATTCAAACCAAGTTGAATGATGTAAGAACGGTCATTGTATTCTTGTGGAAGCATATATTTTCACGTTTTGGAGTTTCGAGAGTTCTTATTAGTGATGGGGGAACTCATTTTCTCAATAAGCTAATTGAGAATCTTCTCAAGTCTTCTGGAGTGAAACATAGAGTATCCATGCCTTGCCATTCGCAGACGAATGGACAAGCTGAAGTGTCCAATCGTCAAATCAAGCATATTCTGGAGAAAACTATGAGTACTAGTCGTAAGGATTGGGCTAGTAATCTTGATGATGCATTGTGGGCATTTAGAACTTCCTACAAGACTATTTTGGGTTTGTCACCGTTTCAATTGGTGTATGGAAATTCTTGCCACCTTCCGGTGGAAATTCAGCACAAATCCTTTTGGGCGGTGAAGAAGATTAATCTTGATCTTTAAGCAGTGGGTAGTAGTCACCTTTTAATGTTGAATGAGCTTGAAGAGTTTATAGGAAAGGTGTATGAAAATTCCTGCATCTACAAAGAAAGGACCAAGAGATGGCATGATGCAAAGCTTCGACATAAGACCTTTCAAGTGGGGGATTTTGTTCTCTTATTTAACTCTCTTTAAGGCTTTTACAGGTAAGTTGAACTTGAAGTGGATGGGTCCTTATGAGGTGAGTCGAGTCTATGAGAGTGGAATGGTTGAACGCAAGAAGAACGATGGAGCTCTATTCACGTTGAATGGGCATCGCTTGAAGCATTATCATCATAATGGTGAAGTGAAAGTTCTATTTGTTGATCTCTTGACTTGATCTGCACTACTTCGACTGGGTCAACGACATTAAAAAAAGAGCGCTGAGTGGGAGGCAACCCATTATTCTATTTTGTTTTAATTTTTATTCAGTCTTGTTAATTTTATGTGTGAATACACTTTTATTCACATCTTCTTTAAACTTAGATTTAACTCACGTTTTCATCTAAGTTTGAGGGATGAGATGTTCTTAAACATTGCATGCACATCGAGTAATTTTTTGAGTAAAATTTTCATGTCTTATTTTGTGTTTTGAGTCACTTTTAGTCGGAATTTTTGTCACATATTTAGTAGTGATGTCTTGATCTTAGAGGGGGTATGTACTGTATTGAAAAGCAGGTGTGTGGATAAAGAAGAGCCACCCATTCGCAACCGTGCACCAAAATTAGGCGACTAGTCGTGTGTGCAACCGGGCGGCAAAATGAGCACCAAGCCCAACCGGGCGAGCTGGTAAGAAAATATGTGAAAAATCGGGCGGCCCGCTCGATTTTTACTTGGTATATAAATCCTATCAAAGTAAGTTTATTTTAATTTTATTACACTCCCTTACACACTCAGGCACAAACACTGCCTTCCTGTACGAAACATATAGCCACCGTCTGCCTTATCGCCGATGCCCCAACAACCGTGCTTTCGGCAAAAATCCAGTGATTTCAGCCATTAATCTCCCTGCCCATCACTTCCTCTTGCTACTCCATTCCACACACATTCAAGCCCTAGTTTTTGGGGATTTTGAAGTAGCACTTCCATACCTAAATTCATCAATGGCAAGGACAAAATGTATGTTTTCTTACCCTTTTTAAGTTTGATTTTGAAGGAGTTGCACTCTTATGGGTAAGTGAATTGTACTTTAAAATTGGATTTTTGTTATGCATGGGCCATGGGACGTGAATTTTACTTTGTTGACTAATTTCACTTGGGTTTTTCATTTCGTAAATATTGAAAGTGAAATTAGTTAATAAGTGAAAGTGAAATTAGTTAATAAGTGTAACGTTTCTGTTGAATGGGTGGTTGAACATGTGTTGGTGGTATTTTTGAACTCATGTACAATGAATTATTTCTGAATTTTAAATGTTGAAACATGGGTTCTAGGTTGTGTGTATTGATTAAAGTTTATAAGAGAGGCAAGTATGTGAATTTGATGTTTTGAAATTGATTGATGTTCATGAGTTGTTGAATTATTTTGAATATGCATATGAATTATGAATGTTGAGAAAAATTAAAGCATGGGATTGATGGAAACATGTTAGAACTAAAATATTTATCTTTGAAGCTGAAGTGTTAGTTCTTCATGTTAGGGTAAGAGCATACTTGTTTAATCTTGAAACTTTTACTTGTTTAAATTATTGCAAGATATATTCTTAAGTACTATCTTTACAGAGAGTAGAAGGAATAGGAATGGGCGCGCAATGAATCAATTTAAATTGGATATGATGGCTATTAATAGATGGCCTAAACAGTTTGTCATGAAGAAGGTTACTTGGAAAAATGAGTGGGATGAAGTTCACCCATTATGGGGCAGATGTTCGGAGAGATTGTAAATCACCTATTCTCATAATGATTTGTGCATGGCAGAGCTCAAGTTCACAGAGGATATCAATGCTATGTTTGATAACTGTGGTCTGGGATTTCTGATGTGGCGGAGAAGTCCAACAATCATTCACATCACTGCTTAGGTGATATGCAGTTTAGCTACTCAAAGGCACAGTAATGAGAGGTACCCCAGGACTTTTGTGCTTCATCTTGGATGGGAATGCATTCACAAAACTGTGGACCAATTGAACAAGCTATTACACGCTCTAACATATGTGCCTGATGCTAATCATCCAAGGTATGATGGTTTGAATTCTGGAAGGAGAACACGAATTCTAATGAGATATATGTTTCACAACGCTCAAAGTGTTCTCGTATAAAGAATCTGGTGATCAGGTACATGAGCAACGTGTTGTACCTTACATTGTTTTCAAGGCATGAAAGTGGAAGTCTGCCCTCAGGAGAACTTTATTTGATTTGGTGCATGCTTCACTGTGTGAAGGTTAATGTGGCAGGGCTATTTTTGTATTTGATTGAGAAGTCAAGACCCAAAATCCACTTGAATATAATATCGGGGGTTTGATAACACCGATTGCTGAAGTTTTTAAGTATCAGTATAGACATGAACATGAAATTTAGGAAGATCCTAGTTGTAACTTGAGCTATGTTGATCATCACAGACCAGCTAAGATGAAGCGGGGTGGACATTATGAGTTCAAGATTGGAAAAGAAAAACTTCCTGGTCCTTGTAGGAAGTTGACTACCCAATTTGTTAGGAGGAACTTGAGAATGAACTCAACTGTGCATAAAGACATAAAGGATGCCTATAAACATAGACGTAATTGGAGATCTCTATTGGAAGCTGCTGAGATTGAATGAGATTTGGAGTTTGATCTTCCACCTCCTACAGAAGAAGAAATAATAAATGAGCAAACGGAGGAGAGGTATATGATGCCTCCTCGTTAGAATCGAAGACAGTTATCGCCACAATTTTGGGAGGTTAAGGAAGAGGAGCAACCCATTTATTATAAATAGGATGTTCAGCATTTTGTACCTGAGTATCATATCTATCCTGTTCATGAGGAGCATATTTTTCCATAGCAATTTAAGGCTCAAGGAGCCTATGGTTATCATGATGAGTGGATAAGAGGTCACAATGGAGTTGGATTTGATAAGGTTTCAAGAGTAATGTATGAGCAACAACAGAGAGATAAGGAATTAAGACGAGAAGAATGGGTGAGACTATCACAGGAGTAGCAAAGGCAACGACAAAAGCAAAGGTATAGGCTGCCTGTGTATGAAGATAGTCCTTTCTTACAGCCCATGAATGCTACTCTCAACTCGATGTTTGATGAAGTGAGAGTGCAAAGGAGAGACATCACATAGATGATGGAGGTGCAGCAGCGAATTGAGGATTGGCAGATAGAGTATGATCGTGAGCATCACCGGGGAAGGTTTCATCCTTTATATCAGCCGCCACCACAGTGATCGCGAGTGTACCACTTTCTATCTCTACCTCTTTATCTGTTTACAGGTGATGTTGTTCTATTGCTGGATTGTAGACTGTTAGGATATTTGATGTGTGTGGTGATGTATGTTATACTGTTACTTGCTATGATTGTGGAATTTGGGGAGTACTTAGTGCATATTTTGAGAAGTGTGGGTGTATGCTTGTGTTGTTTAATATTGTTGATGATGAGATTATGTTAGAGCATGGTTGTTCTTGATATTCTAGACACACTTGCATAGATTAATTAGACTACTTGTTGAAATTGCTCATGGAACCTAGAAATACACCCTTGTGAGATTTTGAAACTTGAATCATGATACTTATTTTACATGATTATTCTTTCTTGTGAGTATCATCAATGCATAGTTATTCTAGAACTTCTCTTTATATCTTACTTGAGACTCGTGGTGTGTAATAATAGGAAGTGATATTAGGCCTTCCTTGGTTTTATGAGTCAATAATCCAAAGTTGTCCCTACCGAACGAAGTAATCCATAGTAAACCAAGTTGAGCCTTTAAGCCTATTTATTTCTTGGTAGTCTAAAATGAAATAGCCACTTTAATTTCTTTTAAGCCTTGAATACCCTATTAGAAGAGAATTGAGTTGTTGAGGTAAGTTAAAAGATTGAAATAGAAGGTTAATCTTGGTGAAGTGAAGGAAGGGGTAGTGCCTAAAAACTGGTACCACAAATTAATTCCGAGGCTAGTGCCTGAAACTGGTACCTCGAAGGAAAGAAAGGAATCATGATAAAGCTTAGAAAAGAAAAGCCAAATTTTTTTAAAGGAAATAAGCTACGAGATGTGATAGTCGAAAAGGAAGAAAGAACTTTGCAAGTTAGAGAAGAAAACAAGTTGAAAAATGAAGGAGAAAGCAAGTTGAAGAATGATGGAGATAATGACAATTTGAAGGTATTCTTCAATTTTTATTCTCTCTAGTCTATGAGTAACTGTTTCTATATTTTCCTTCCCTGTCCAAAGAGCTTAACATTACATTCGTAATAAAGCCCTATTTGATATTATTATTCTTAATACCTAAGTGGTGGATGGTTGAGATGATTGGCGCTTGTGCATAGATTGAATTCGAGTGCATATACTTTTACCCAAGCAGTGTAAAGTTTATACACCATGAGTATGAGAGAAATATATATTATCCTAGTGAGTGGGTAAAATGAGCATTTGAAATAGGTATATAATTGATTCCTCATCTATGTTGAGGATTGATTGAATTATCCATGTTTGAAGTATATGATTTGAATTGACAATAGAGATATACACATGATTGCTTGATCGTCCCTAGGTACATAATTTTCCATCTCATCATTTTCTCTAGTTTTGTCATTTCATTGTTCAAGGACGAACAACACCTTAAGTTTGGGGGGTTTGATGAGTGTGGAAATTCATGATCTTTTAGGTCTGATTTAATACTTTTTTGATGTATTTTGATGTTGTATTTGCTCAAAAAGGTGATGCTCTTGTTGTCACCGATAAAAGGTATTCAAGAAGTGTTTTGTCATGTTTTTCACAGGAAAAAAGGGAGAAATCGATTGAGTATTGGAGAAGAGTTGAAATGAGCTGGGAAGAAGCTGGCCGGATAGGAACCTGGAATAGAATCGTGCGCCCTTTTGGGTGCCATGACTTGGAAACCAAGTGTCAGTCTCTTTGCCGGGTGAGCCGCCCATCGATGGAATGAAAATCGCATCATGACATTCATGCAATCGTGTTGTCAATCGGGCATGAAGAAATGCAAACCAAGCAACCCACCAGGCGATCCACTCGATTACTGCTGAGGAAACCAAGCAAGTAACCCGGTTTCTGAGGAGAAGCCATACGACATGCTTGATTTTCAACACTTGGTCCATATCAATAGCATGTGCATTAAGTTT
The DNA here is from genome assembly GCA_023678885.1 of Pogostemon cablin. Lineage (NCBI taxonomy): Eukaryota > Viridiplantae > Streptophyta > Magnoliopsida > Lamiales > Lamiaceae > Pogostemon > Pogostemon cablin. The sequence goes on from CM042986.1 coordinate 9,538,945, forward strand.
GCCCAATTCATAAGTATAAAAGGGATCAGAATTGATGACACGCAAATTCATGACATAATTCACACCTACAGTCTTACATTCACAGAACCATGCCCTTCACCATATTCTTCCACCGGAGAGACGATCGGAGTTGATACTCTGATCGGAGATAGAGATTCCAACGGAGATCGTGATTGAAGAATCGAAGTCCTCAAAAAGGGTTTTTTATTTTTCAATTATTTATTTCTGTTATTTTAGCACAGTAGCTAGGGTTTTTACATCTTTGTGATTTGCCCTCGTAAATCCATGGGCTGGGCTAAGATTCTTTGTTGGTAATATTAGGGCGTTAATACAATTTTGACTATGTAATTTGATTGCCCTAGACTTGGATTTCTTATACTGCAGAATGTTTATTTCCTTATTGAAGAGGATATTTTGATACTTTATATTGTTGACAGATAATAAGACTCATTATTTCTGCATAATAATTGTTGTTTCTTGTGATAGTCTTAGGGGATTGACCTATAATACCTAAGAGTTTTAGACACTCAATTTGAAATATTAATTACTTGGTAAAAATCATTATTAGGTAATTGGTAAGAAGAAAAAGGGATTAATAATTGCGTATCTAGAAAGGGAAGTCTAGTGCTCTAGCCTTTAATGGAGTTTAGCATGAAGTACCTATAGAGGGAGAAAGAGTTAATTTCTTATTGATCCTAGGATTTTCAGCTCAATATAAATGTTAGATCCTACCTGATAAGGGTAATTTAACTAGGCTTAGCGATCTTCTTATAAATGTATGCATGTAATTAATTTTGGTCTAGATAAATTAGTCACATAGTTAAGTTGTTTGACCGAACATTACTAATTCTCCATTTTTGAATTCTCAATCGTTTTCTCTGCATGATTTATATTATAGCATAATTAGTTTAATTATTTAAATTTAGTTTTATTAGTTAATTATTTATCATTCCAAAAATCCCCAGTTTTGTCTTACAATCAAATTATCATTAATAGAGTAATTTATTAAGTTCATAGTTATCTCGTGAGAATGATATTGACTTGGTCATGCGCACTACAATCGATCCCTTATACTTAAGGGTGAAAGAAAATAGCGATCATATTCTATTTTTCTTTATCTCTGGAATCATAGATTCAAAGTTTTTCCTGTTGGCGCTTGATCATTTCATTAACGTGAACCGTTAGGGTTTCATACATATCTAATTCAGCGGAAGCAAGAAAAAAAGGAAACATATTACTTTTCACCAGGGTATGTTGGAGAAAATGCAATCTCGCCGGCAACCTGCGCAGTCACACCATTTTGAGCATAACTACCTCATATGATCTCTGATTTGGATGATCTATGCGCTCAGACAATCCTCTTTTCTATGGATTTCTTTTATTATATTACACGTTTATTTTGAGGTCTGTACGATTTTATAAAAATTGTTCAAATTAGAGACAACAGCAGCAAATGACCTTCCGATCTTCTGCCGTATTCCCAAAGTCCAATCTCGACGTCGTGTGGGCGATGATCCTTGAGATCTTCTCAATCTGTTGTTCACTCTGTATCTCACATATGTTAGGCGCAGAGAATTAGGTTTAGAACTTCTAAGATAACTTATATATGGGTTATAGCAGGGACCGGGAGGGCCTCCATTGGGCTTAAGTATTCAAGCTTAGCCCAAAGCTTATACTTAAGTCCAATAATAATACATACCACTAAAATATTATTACTGCACTACCGTTCTAATTCCAAAATTACGTTTTGGGCTCCTTCTTATTATGAGTCTGTTAGTCTCCCCATGTTTAAGATATACAATGTCCTTTAATTAATTAAGTTACTGACAACTCCATTAATTAATATCTCATCCAAGAGTAGTACCACTCAACTTCATTATCATGCCGGAATAAATCCACATGCAGAATTTACATGATAATCCTTATGAGCTCCTCAAGAGGACATCATCAATCTATGACGGACACGGATTCCTTCTATAATTAACAGCACACCAAAGAGACAGCACTACTTCCCAACTCATCGAGTTTATTAATTTAATTACATGTAAATCTCACCCATTGATGAATCAAAGAAATACATACTTCCCTATGTGTCAAGGTTATTGTATAGGGATTAAGAGCACGAATATCCATAATAAAAGAGATGAAGTTCTTCTTTAAGTCAATATAAGTCGAACGATCTCAAGTGGTCCTACTCAATACACACAAAGTGTACTAATGTGATTCCATAGCCAAGACAAGCTAATACCAAATCACACTACAACCATCCCGATAGAGAGTCCTAGTCTATCTCGGTTGTGAGCATCTATTTGTACTTCATAAGGTAATCGATAATATGATCTTATGCGTGTTGTCACACAACATATTATCTACTGTATAAAATAAGTGGACTATTGCATCTACATATAAATAAATTATAAGACGCAATCATTTGATCATATAATTCTCATTTCAAATAAATTGTTATAACATTGTTCATACTAGAGCTTGACTTTTAGTATATAATCCAACAATCTCCCACTTATACTGAAAGACTATTCTGTCATGTCTTCTGCCATACATCTGATTTCCACTCCCACTACACGACCATCGAAAGCTCTCGCTTTAAGGTCATTTAAATAGATTTACTAGGTTATCATCTGATGCAATCTGGCGACAACAACCTTCCCCTCTTCATACGATTTCTCGTAACAGGTGGTACTCGCGCTCCATGTGTTTAATTGCCTCATGGACTCGTGATTCCTTCAAGTTTGTAACTGCACCATTATCATCAAAATAAATTGTGATAACCTTGGACAAACTTAGAAACACTTCAAAGTCCATCATGAAATTTCTAGAGTCATATAGATACTTTGGCTGCCTCATAGGCTCCAATTTATCATCTTTCAACGATGGAGTCCGGATTTTGAAATATATATCTATATAACACTCCTCCACATTATGACTCTACTTCCTAAAACTAAACACATAACCTTTGTGGTGGATTTACTGCCGTCCCTATCTGATTTGAAAAATCTGAATCTATGTAACCCCTAAGAAGCAGTGAATCAGTCTGGTAAGCCCACATATAGTTTCTAGTCCTTTTCAGGTACTTAAAAATTATATGTTACTACAGTTCAACATTCTTATTTCGGGTTACCTTGATACCCACTGTACATGCTTTTGGCAAAACAGTTAACCATACTCGTGCATAGCATTCCTTAGATTAAGCTTCCTTATTCGCCAAAGCTTAAGGAAACACTTTCATCACCTTTATCTTATTTTTGTGTCTCAAGACACATTTCCTTAGCTAAAGTCACATGCTAAAACAAACAAGGATTGTATCATTTCATGAAGCTTGAGACAAGCGTTACATCCTTTCTTGTGATCCGTATTACCGTGATCAAAAGGATATTTTACTCTTTTTAAGTCCTTCATTTAATACTGCTTTATTAACCGTACGTCATATTCCCGACAATACTCTTTCATTGTCTCCAATGAGCAATATATAATCTACGTATAATACAAGAAATACCACCACATTTCCGTCACTCTTTACAATACACAAGACACTTCCGCGCATTGAATGAATCCATGTATGGATTTCTTCATAAAAAAGGATGTTTCATGATCTTGAAGCTTGCTTTAGTCCATCGATGGGCAATTTTAAGCATACTATCAAAATGTTCTTAGCTCTTTGCAATGAATCACTCTTGTTGCTTCACATAGATGTTTTCCTCAAGACTTCCAATTAGGAAAGTTGTCTTGACATCTATTAGCTATACCTCATATTCCATATGAGTAGCAACAGATAAAAGAGTCTGGATCGATTTAGGTATAGCTATCGGCGAATAGGTTTTCTCATAATCGAACCCTTTCTTTCTGATTATACCTTTTCGCGACAAGCTTTGCTTCCAAGGTTTTCACCTTACCAATTTATCCTCTTTTATTTCGTATGACCACATCCAATGGCTTATACACCATATAGTGGTTCTACAAGCTCCCAGATCTAATTTAGAATTCATCAATTCTATTTCAACATCATTGCTCTTGCTAAGATATCGCATTTCGAACTTATAATGTTTTGTCGTATCCATGGGTCCATTCCATTTTTACTGGGGACCAAGTCTCACGACTCTCCCAAAACATATATCTTACAGATTGTCAAATAATCCTCCCACTACGACAAGGCACTATACCCAATTTTTGTATCATACGTGACACGCGTTGCAGTTTACCTTATGGTATATCCTCTTGTGCACTTGTACTAATACTTTGCGTTTTTCCTTCTCACTTCCTTTAAAACAATTTATACATGGGTTTATGATTTAATATTCCTTTTCCAAAAATCTAATGTTTGTGATAACAATCACCCTAAGATCTTTTAGACTAAATAAATCATCACCCTTCATTTTTCTAGGATATCCCACAAACAGACAAACATTCACACGAATTACTATTTCTAGGGAATATCCATAGAATAAATTTAATAATTCTAAATAACTTATCATCTATTTAACCATTTCCATAAGAGTCTTTCTCTTATTAGGATTAGAAGATGTGTTATTAATTACTATTTGTTGCATTCGTGGGATAAACATGATTTAAGAGTTTACAAATTGTCACCAATGTACCATAATAGATTATAAATATATCTTTCATTAAGATGACTATGTCATTTAAAAGAAATAGAGTATCCATCCGTAGCTGCATAGAAACTAAAATCAAATTCTTTATACGAAAAACGTACGTAAAGACAATTTCTCAAAACCAAATATTTATTCATATCGTAAGATAAATAAACAACTCCCACTGCAACAGCCACTACTATTGTAGTATTTCTCATGTATATTACAATCTCATCATCACTTAGTTGCAGGCTTTTAGTGACTTCGATATCTACACACATCGTGTAAATAAATGCCATCACTAATCATGCTTCAATGACTACTTAATGAGATACTAACACTGTTCACATCATGATGAAAATGACTTTTCTTTCCCACATGTTTTGTCAGAAGTTCCCCACCATACACAACCTCTCGTATTTCAGGTAAAACTTGCTCAAAACATCCAGACAAATTTTGAAGAATAAGTTGATCTAGGTTTCCCTTTCAATTTCTATTCTAAGCTTTCCCAATTCATTCATCAACTTATTCATGTCCTCTAGCCTTTTAACCTCACTCAAGTATCCGAAGAGTCGCATGAGACCATCATATTTCTATGAATCTCTCACCTCTTCACTAGAGACTCTAATAGGCATAATGTGACATCCTTAGTGAAAACACCCTTATATTTTCTTAAGCAGTAAAATTCGAAACTAAGATTCTTTTCTTATCATCTAACTTTAGACCAGTAAATATAATTTATTTTAGCCAATCAATAAGTGAAATAAAACTATTTGAAATAACAGAGAATCATAAATAAATAAACCGATCAAAACTTCAAATTTTATCCTTTTATATTGATTCCCTCAAAACTATATAAAATAAAATTCACCGACATCTCAAGCACAGTGAGTCTGCAAGCCACGTTAGTGTGGACGTTTACAAACTTGAATATTTACAAGAGAAGTTTTAACCTATTAATTTTATTCGTCAACCTAACCTCATGACAAAATAATTAATAGTTGGTTCCTCTTTAGCCATGCAAATAATAGCAGTGACTCGGTTGGGGAGAATACTAATTATTTACACATAAGTGTATACCATTATTTGATCCCAAGTCCGCGGCTCAAGCTTATTTCCCTTACAATTGAAGAAATACACACGCGCTAGGATAACTTCCTACAATCATTGATTAATGTTTGTACAAGTGAACCGCACATAAACTCATCCGTTAAGGAGGAAAGTCTATGCGAACACGTAAGTTCATGTGCCACATTACAAACAATAGTTATTTAATGAAGTTTGTACCAGTGATTTATGAATAAACTTATCCATTAGGGAGGAAGATCTATTGCCAACACGCAAGTTTACTCACATCACTTACAAACCAATAATGGAGGCCGCAGGATTTTTTAACCAATTCCCTCTCCCATTTACATATTTAAACAACAAGGGTTTTTATATGCATATAATATTCATAATAAAATACGCAACATAGCATGCTCCTATTACGACAAACAAGGCAATAAATCACGGAAAACATGCATACATATATAACAATAATCAAATAATTAAATCAATTATTAACAGTTATATATCAGCGAATTTGATTGTTCGCCACCAAGCACGAATATGTGTAGCTGCGATTATGCAGGGTTCGACCTCCCCAATGAGGTCGCAGGACCCAATTTGAAAATCAGAAGCCGATCTTCATGAATTTTCCTCCAGATTATTTGCCCACCAATCTGCTCTACCATTCCGGCAACCTGCCTGACATCCTCACACCTAGCCGCCCATCCACCTGTTCCACAAAAAAAATTCAACTCGAGTAGCGTTACATGCAAGGGCTCGACTCGAGTAACTTCACCAACTAGCCAACTGGCCCGAAGCCACACACACCTTCATGCCCTGCATATCTTGCACTCCATCTAGTACGCTAAAAAAACTAACACTGCGTACAGCTCCTCTATGGCACACCATTGGCCCGACAGCAACCTTGAAGTCATGCTCCTGAAGAGGATTGACTAGCAATGCGTCAACACTTAGCAGCAAGTGATGCCCGTCAATGTCGTCCAGCCAGTCTTTCCAGATCGCAGCCAGCACCCTACGTCCCAAGACGTGCCACCATCGTGCCCATTTTGTTCTTGCGTCTCGCCCACTCCTACCAGGCCTTCGCGCTGCCTTGCTCAGCCACCACATGGACCTGCCCCGATGTTACAGCAGACCTGACTGGCAACATAGATGGCTTGTCCCAAAAAGTAATGAGACCACCTCAGAAAAGCCCTTAGACTCGACCACAGCCCATTAGACACACCCAGGAACATTGCTTGACCCGCCCTTAATCGCCGCCTGAATTGAGCTGCACGCTGTGCTTGGCACAGGTAAATTGCACCGCAAGCCACCATGAAAGGAAGCCTACGCGCCACGCCTGATGTCGTCCCACCATGATGCACTACCGTCGGCTATCAACGAGTCTACCTCAACTTTCATCCATCGCGTCAAGTTCGCCGCTGGGCTCGCACATCATGCCATCATCGTCTTTGATGTGTTGGCCAGCATTCGACTCGCTTGGAACCAGACGTAGACCTATGGAAAACCAGCAGACTCGACCGAGATGCATGGAGGACTCGCCCTAGAATTCTGACAGACCTCGAAACTTGGTGCTAACTCGATCGGAATCCACTTGGGCTTGACCGGAACTATTTTGGACACCACCAGATTCGCCCGTGCTGTCCGCTGGATCCGCCACGAGCAAGCCTTTCCACTGTCCAGCCATTGTGCGATGATCACTAGCGCCACTGTTTCAGCCGTGTCATTGTGGGTTCATGCAGGGCTCATGGTCAATTGTCATATGCCCTAGGCCCAACAGGCTGTGCTGCAACTTGCACCATACGCCATCTCTACGATCACTATGTCCTGTCGTGAGCCCATCACGACATCGTGCCCCCGTTCAATCATGAAAAGCTATTCTATAGCTATCGTGCCTACACTGAAGTGCAACCCCTTACCAGCAGCAATCACCTCTCATGCCCCCATGAATTCACATATCATTTCTAATCAGGTCATTGTCTCGAACACCACCGCTCAACCTCACCGTTGCTCGGAACCCATGAGTCATCGTGCAGTGAAGGTGTGAGATGTGTGCATCATGTAAAGTTAGGGTGTTCACCAAGAAACATAAGTTCTAAAACCCTAATATCACGCAAGGCACATAAACGCAAGCCTAATGTTTCATGTTTTACAACAAAACCAAAGCTCTGATACCAGTTGTTGGCATTTAATCATTTGGTTACTTGAACCGTTAGGGTTCCATACAATTCTAATTCAGAAGAAGAAAGAAAAATCAAGAAACGTATTACCTTTCACCAGGGTATGTTGGAGAAGATGCAATCTCACCGGCAGCCTGCGCAGTTACACCGTTTTGGGCATAACTCTCTCATCCGATCTCCGATTTGGATGATCTATATGCTCTGACGATCCTCTTTTCCATGGATTTCTAACAATATATTACAAGTTTGATTCGAAGGTCTATGTAATTTTATAAAAATTGTACAACGTGGTGGACAGCAGCAGCAAACAACCTTTTGGTCTTCTGTTGTATTCCCAAGTACAATCTTGGCGTCATGTGGGCGACAATCCTCGAGATCTTCTTAATCTGCTGTTCACTCTCTATATCACGTACGTTAGGCACAGAGAATTAGGTTTAGAACAGCTGAGATGACTTAAATATGTGCTACAGCAGGGACCAGGAGGAGAAATTAAAGTTGGGCCACCATTGTGTTTAAGTATCCAAGCTTAGCCCAAATCTTATACTTAAGTCTATTAATAATAATATATACCACTAAAATATTATTACTGCACTACCGTTCCAATCCCAAAATTACATTTTGGGCTCCTTATTATGAGTCCGTTAGTCTCCCCATGTTTAAGATATACAATGTCCATTAATTAATTAAGTTACTGAAACTCCATTAATTAATATCTAATCCAAGAGTAGTACCACTCGACCTCATTATTATGCTGGAATAAATCCACCTGCAGGGTTTACATGATAATCCTTATGAACTCCTCAAGGGGACACCATCAACCTATGACGGACACGGATTCCTTCTACAATCAACAACACACCATAGAGACAACACTACTTCTCAACTCACCGAGTTTGTTGATTTAATTACATGTAAATCTTATCCATTGATGAATCAAAGAATTACATACTGCCTTACGTGTCGAGATTATTATATAGGGATTAAGAACACGAACATCCATAATAACATAGATGAAGTTCTTCTATAAGTCAGTATAAGTCGAACGATCCCAAGTGGTCCTGCTCAATACACATAAAGTGAACTAATGTGATTCTATAGGCAAAATAAGCTAATACCAAACCACACTACAACCATCCCGATAGAGAGTCCTCGTCTATCTCGGTTGTGAGCATCTGTTTATACTTCATAAGGAAACCGATAATATCATCTTCTGCGTGTTGTCGTACAACATATTATCTACAGTATAAAGTAAGTGGACTATTGCATCTACATATAAATAAATTATAAAAAACAATCATTTGATAATATGATTCTCATTTCAAATAAATTGTTATAACATTGTTCATACTAAAGCTAGACTTTTAGTATACAATCTAATATTTCTGTATTTAAGATTTAATGCCCTTGCATGATTCATGTTTAGTTTTATATGATAGTTGTATTATGTGACATTGATGGGTCATTAATGTGATTTTGAGGATGATTACTTTGTTTCCAGTGGATATGTGTATATGACGTTGTGATTCACCATGGATACCTGAGGGTATTATTTTTCGTCATTTTTTCATGTATGTAAAAGCATGTTTTGTTTATACTACTGGATAGGCCTCGTCGAGAGGAGTCTGTCAGTATTGTTTTGTATTTTTAGCCTTCTAAAACTCAAGTTATGATATTTTTGAAGCTTTTCCCGAAATTGGGCCAAATTTGCAAAGTTTCAGAAAATTGTGGCGTCATTTTTTGAAAATTAGAGAAAGTTCAGGGACTTTTCTGTAATCAAAATATAACTGGCTAAAAATTGGGTCGAATCGGGTCAGACCAGGCTGAATCAGATCAAACCAGACGGGTCAGCCCAGGATTGCAACCCACCAGAGGGAAGACGAAAGGCGATGGCGCGTGAAGGTCACGCTCTGGTAGACGCAGCTCTGGCAGCAATGCATGTGGTACACGTGCCTTCCAGCAGTCTAACGTTGCCATGCGTGATGGCCCGTGAGAGCGCATCCGGGAGCGTGGGTGGCGTATGACGGCGCCAGTTAGCACGTGGAGGCGACGATCGCGTGTGACGTGTTTTTCCAATGACTGTTCGATGTATTCAGACATATTTCGATATGTGCAGTCCAATGGTGACATTTTCGAGAGCGTTTGGCGTTATCTTTAGCTGTATGTGTGGTTTTATTTTATTTTATAACATATTTGTTGAATACGAACCTATGGGTACAATTTGGTTGCAATTTTTTATACTACTACACCTTAATATGTCATTTAATTCTAAATTCATAATGTTAGAATTGTTCAAACTCCTGTAGCCTATGAAAGTGGGAGCCAAAGTGAGTTGGACTTATTCACTTTTAAATATGCCTATTACATCTTGGAAAGTTTGTTTCCATTTGCATATATGCAGATGAAATTCATGACTAACACTGGTGTGTTTTATTTTTTATTGCTCGTTTTCTTAGCGGCATGTCTGGACAGGGAGCAATTATAGAGGAAGACATAAAGGATCACGCATTTGTTTTAAGTGAACTCTACAACCAGATGATGCATTTCATTTATAAAAAATGATTCCAAGTTATGTGTGTTTTCAAATTACTAGTCCTCAGACCTGGGCGAACACTTTGCCTCCCTACCTTAAAAAGGTTTTTTGGGCTAAGTGGGAGACTTACCAAGTGAAACATAATGGTTATTTCATTATGCTTGATTTAGTCAATGGTTCGGTAACAAAAAATAGGACACAAGAATTGATATCAGCCTGCTTGAGAATGGGAAGGATTCGACGTTCTGATTTTTTTAGACTGAGTGATCGAGACAAACGTCAGATAAGCGAGTTGTTTTTAGTATGGGGACTAAAGAATTTGATTGGGAACGTTATTTTAAATCTAGTGATAAATTAAGAGATACAATTAGTATTAATCACTAGTTTATTTCCATTGTATTTCTAATTGGAAACTCAGGGAGTTCAGTAGAATTTTATGTTCATGACTTGTAGACTTGGTGTTTTTGATATTGTGGTTGGTTGTTTAAGTTCGATTTATAAGTGGTTGTTCAATGTTATTTGATTAATTACTTGAACAATGTGTTTTTATATCTTGAAGCAAGAATCTAGTATTATAACACATGATGAGATTGATTATTAGTAGTCTCTGAGCTATTTTTTGAGATCAAGTCTTGTGTTTTTTATTGAGATGTCTCTGTTTGGCTTAAAGTAAAACTTAATAAAACATTATTAACATATGGAATCCTTTTAATCTCTATCAAAGATCATTGTATCGAAATATATTGTCGTTGAGTTGAATGATGGTGAGAAACTCAATGGTGACAATTATGACACATGGCGTCATAAAATATTGTATGTTTTGGAAAAACAAGATACATTAGATGCTATAAACCAAGTGATGGCCGATCCAGGCGTGAGAATTCGAAATCAAGGGTGGCGTGACCAAGAAGCGTACCAGGCATGAAAATAGAAAAATTTCATTGCACGTGGTATCCTTGCAAGCTCAGTAATCGATCTGATATTCCATGAATGTGAGCAACATCCCTCCGCACATGATATCTTGGTGTATCTGCGTGAGAGGTATTTGTTGGATTGTATACTGAATGTCTAGCATTTTGTATGAATGATGCTTTGACAATACTAGAAATGAGAATCATGTTATTAAATGTTTGCAAAAGTCTATTTACTTTATATTGTAGATAATGTGGTATGCAGCGTCACATGAAAGATCATATTATCGGCTCCTTATAAAGTATATACAGATGTTTACAATCAAGATAGACGGGAACTATCTATCGGTATGGATGTAGTGTGATTTTATATTAGTCTGTCTTGACTATATAATTACACTAGTGCACTTTGTGTATTGAACAAGATCAATTTGAGATCATTAGGTTTGTATTGATTATACAATAGAATTGATCTCTATTATTATAGATGTTCGTACTCTTAATCCCTATACAATAACTTCGACACATAACCCAGTATTTATTTCCTTGATTCATCAATTGGTGAAATCAATATGCTCGGTTTGTTAGGAAATGGTACTATCTCTATGATGTGTTGTTGATTGTAGAAGGAATTCGTGTCCTAACGAAACTGGTTGATGATGTCCTGTTGAGGAGCTCATAATTATTATCACGTAAACCCTGCAGGTGGACTTATTCCAGCATGATAATAAGGTTGAGTGGTATTACTCTCGATAAATATATTAATTAATAGAGTTGTCAGTAACTTAATTAATTAATGAGCATTGAATCTTAAACACGGGGAGACTAACGGGCTCATAATAAGGAGCTCATAACGTAATTTAGGATTAGAGTGGCAGTGCAATAATACTTCATTAGTTGAATGATTTATTATTATTGGACTTAAGTATAAGTTTTGGGCTAAACTTGGGTGCTTAAGCCCAATGGAGGTCCAAACCCTAATTTCTCCTCCTTGTCCCTGTTGTAGTCTATATAATAGTCAATCTCATTAATCCAGAAATATGAATCACATGCCTAAACACATGAAAGACAAATTAGGGTTGTAGATTGAGTTCGTCTTGTAGATCGATGCCCACACCAACGTCAAGACGTGGCTTAGGAATACAGCAGAAGACCAGAAGGTCATTTACCTTTTTTGTTCATCAACTTCCACAATTTTTATAAGATCATACATAAGTCCAAACTGGAAGTTTCATATACTGACGAAAAGCCACGAAAGAGAGGATCATTTTGGCGTGTAGATCAGTCGAATCAGAGGTCAGATGAGGAAGTTATGGCCAAAATGACGAGGCTGCTTACCCTGATGATAGGTAATACATTTCTATGATTTCTTGCTTCCGCTGATTTAAAAACAAATGGAACCCTAAAGGTCACGTTAACTTAAAGATCCAAATGCGAAAAATAGGTATCAGAGCGAAGATTCTAAGGCTAAACATAACACGCTAGGCTAGGGTTTATGTGAATTATGTGCTTTTATTTGGAATAGAATCACATGGAGAATTAGGGTTCTGGTTTATTGATTAATCAATGGATATCCTGAGAGACACCCTTTGTTCGAATCATCAAAATCTATACCGTGTTCTTCCCGCTATCGTGAAAGAACCCTAAGTTCGAATCAGACATATTCTGTTGTTGGATGGATGGTGATTAACAAAGACATAAGGGTTAAAGAGTGTCGTGAAGCATGAATTTGGAACACTGACGGTTGCAGGGGCTGCACAGTGGTTAATAGATAAACGATGGCAGAGGGTGATTTGTTTGCCGGTGATGGCTGCGGTTTTTCGAAGCATTCATGGCTGGACAGTGTTGTGACTCTAGTGCATTTCCCGGCAGGAATAGTTGACATGACTGAAGTGTGTAACACATTACAATCGGTGGGCATATGAGGCTGGATACGCGATGGCAGTTGCTGGAGCTCTGTTTCAGATGGCGTGTTCGTGAAATCATGGTGGATGCCAATCCTAGCGAGACAATGAAAGCAATCTGCAGGTGGGATTTCGCGGTCCTGAAGGAATTTTTGAATGCATCAATGGCAGTTTCTGAGCGAGCCAGTGAAATATCCAGTTGACTCTCCAGACCTTTCCGATCAGGACTCATGGGATTTCCAGGCGGGTCTGCATTGTGTGAGCACTGGGTACTCAGTTTGAGGCAAGTCTCACAGGTTCCTAATCGAGTCAGTTTTGTCTAGTCGAGTCAAAGGGTGATTCCAATCGGGTCATCACAATTACTGATTGAGTCTCCTTTGTTGTCCGATCGGGTCTTACATATTTTCCGGGCGGACCACACATAGTTTTAAGTGGGTCTTACGTTGAGTAGCCATAGTTTGCCAACAATTGCTGGGGAGTGGATTGTTCCATCAGTCCGACTAGCTGGTGTGTATTGTCGAGAAGGGATAAGGTAGAATAAAAAGAACCTGGCTGATGGCGAATCGTGTGGGTGCTGGTGCCAGACACCTGGTGTGCTCGGAGATGGCTGTGGTTTGACTCGCCGACGCGGTTGCTAATTTTGAGTAATAGCTGTATGCGAGAAACTTGCTGGGAGCTGACTTGGCTAGAAGCAAGGCTGTTCTTCGGGCAGGCAATATTATTCCAATGTGTCTTCCGACGAGCCATGCGGTGGTTGCAAGGGTGCTGCTTCCAGCTCAAGACAGTGTTCTGCCGGGCATAGTACGGATGATGAGATGTCGGTACAGGTGGTGGTTTCCGGTGGGCAATGTGATTAGCCAATTTGTATTCGGGATGACTAATTAAAAAATTTATCGAACTACAGGGAGGAAGGTACTAGGATCTAAGCGATCTCATGTTTGTCATAGTATTATAGAGATGATCATAAAGAGAGAGATAATCAAGAAATGACAACAAAATAAATGATATATGAATGGAAGATGGATGAATGAGTCAAGTAGATAGAGATGAGACTAGCAATACTTAAAGCATGAAAAATCTTGGTATCATGCAATGAATTCATATGTGTCATGGGGATAGACTAAGGGCCAACACTAGTTCACCTAGACTCCCTCTCGGAATGAATAGGACATGGTTCTAAAGATGGCTCAAACGATTGGTTTATACTCAAACAATTCCAACTAGATACTAAGTTTGAAATGAGAGTCCCTTCACACGATTAATCAACCTCTCGATCAAACCAATCGGATGTCCTATCAAGGTGTTCTAAATTCTAAAGGATTTCTCAATCTCTTCACAATTTATAATGCACATGAAGTGTTTGATTAAATGATTCACTTAATTACCGTAAGCACATAATTGATTTCTCAATCTAATCACATATTTAGAACAATTAAATACACAAATTATCATATACCTCAAGATCTAAAGCATCAATGATAGAAAATCATTAAACCCGATCAACATATTCATTCAAATGCAAAATACCCAAAATTATCCAACACAATTCATATTGCTAATTTCACAAAGGAGATTAGCTTCTCATAGCCACAAGTAATTCAACATAGGTATTAAAATCCTTACAAAACATGATAAACAACAAGGTTTCAATACAAAGACTAGATGAAAATTCCCTTGGATGGCTCCAATGGTGATCTTCTTCTTCCCTTTGCAATTCTCCTTTCTTCCTTTCTTCTCTAACTAAATGGATGAAGGATTTGACGGTGGGATAATGTTAGATGGGATGGATGAAGATGAAGGTGTAAAATAGAGGAAATGGTGTGTGAGGCAGGTGTAAGGTGAAAACCCTCAACCATAATGATCAAATATTGAAGTATTGGGTATTTATACTTGTTGGGAAGCTTCTAGAAGGGTTCTGATATGTTTCTGATGCTGCAGTAAAACGAGTCGTGTGCTGCAACACGGCCACAGGGTGGCAGTGTAGGCGTAATTGATGACAGAAAATGGCCAAGGCTTATAGGGTCGTGTTGCGTAACACGGATCGAGTGCTGCAACACAGCCTGCGTATTAGTGCAATCTCTATTTTTACAATTTTTTTTCGACTCATATCCGAATTGAGATCCGCTTTTTCCTAAGTCTTCCTTTTCGCGTATAGGATCTATTTTTACCTGAAAATCATACGTTTAAGCTCATTTACAAATATCTCCATAAAAATACATAACACAATCAAATTGAACATATATACGGATAAAAATATATGAAAACACACATAAAAAGACACTAAAATCTAGGTAAAAATATCACTCATCACACCCCAAAACTTAAAGTGTTGTGCGTCCCTGCACAACCAAATTTATAAACCAAGGAGTGAAATTTTCACCTAGAAAAAGACTAAACGAACATAAGTAATAAAACATCAATAGCAATAAAAATTACAATTTATTCTAAGTCATCCTACAATATTAAACTCATAACATGAAAAATTAACAAGTTCAATCTAAAGAGAATAAAAGTTTAATACAGTCCCTTTTTAGTCCAAGCATCACATAGGTTATAAATGTCACTCAACACTCTTTAAAGTAGGGTAAATCATCACTCATTAACCGATTGGCTCGACTCGCTATAAGCTTGCTCGTGGACTACATTAGCAAACCACCAAAGTTTCCATTAGTTATCAAAAAGGTCTTTAATTAAGGATTTAATGATAGACTCTTTTGTATGGTAAAGAGAATTTAGGTAAGAGTGACTCATCATGTATAAGTAATCGAAGAGGTAGCTACTTTCTTCCATTCCTTAATAACTTCTTTCTTCCTTTTTTTTCTTTAATGATCACAAGCACTAATCATCAACTTTCCTTGAATTGAGCTTCTTTTAATGCATGCTTCCTTCTTTGGATTTTTATTTTCTTGAGTATCTTGTTGTTGATTTGCTCATTTTTCTTATTTTGAGGTTGCACGTTCATTTTTATTTTTGCTCTTTTCATCCTTTTCTTACTTATTTACCATTTCCTTTTTTTCTTTTTCTTTCTCATCAAACCTTTCTAATCCACACCTCCTCAATTACTCACTCAAAAGGTATGTATATAAGGCTTAATTGGGTAATTATAGCTTGTAATGTGCTAAATTCACAAGAAATAGGCTTAAGGGCTCAAAGTGGTTGACTAGGGATGATGTTTATGGTAGAAAAATATATGACAACGACTATAATAACAAGGATGGCATTAGATCATTTCACTAATCTCCACTAATCGGACTTGTTCCTATAGTCCTTGAGCAATTTCTAGCTTATCAAGACTCAGTCGATCCACTCATGAAGAAAAATACCATGTATGCACGGTTGAGGCTCAAACGCTCACAAGCTTGTGCTCGGACCTTAAGGACCTATTACACCACATTCATCTTAAAATTGAAAAAGTTAAATAAAACATGTCACAATTCGAAAGTGTAGAGATTCTTAATCATAACTTGTCATCACTTATCACAACAACATATCATCACTCATATTCAAAAATATCTCACGACATCCCAAAACAAACCACCAAACATACCAAGACAAAAATAAAAAATTCACAAAAAACAAAAACAAAGACTCACTAAACAAGAAACAAACAAAATACATAACATGCAAAAATAAACATCACCATCAACAGAAAATAAAGCACACATTCCTATCATCCATAATCAATTAAGCTCACAAAAATCCCCATCTTTGATTGAAAATGAAATTCTAAATTACGAAAGTAAACCTCCCACAACATAACACATAAAGTAGCATGCTAATCACATCAATTCAAATCAAAATATGTCAAGCAACTAAATGTGATAAGGTGTAGAGTACTCCCTCAATAGGCATTTTATAATGAAAGCGTTAGCTCCAAGCTCCATGATGCTTCCAATACCCTTCATTTATGCTCAAAGACTCATAAACCACCATTAGTTCAATAATTTTATTAAAAATATGGACTATCACATGCACTTCAACACAACCAATCATACGAAAATTCAAACCAATAATCATATGAAAAAATTTAAAATTAGCCCAAAAAAATGAAAAGTATATGCCTTCAAAACAAAGTATGCCACACCACGCCATATCCCCCCAAACATAAATTGAAACAAGAGTTTTGACTTATGTTTGCAAAAAGTGGTGTGACTTACCTATACACTTCAAATCAAGCACTTTTCGTATCTCCAATACGCATCTTCCTCACGAGCACAATCAACCTACAAACCAAAATTGCAAAACAATATCAAATCCACAATCCTTATTGAAAGCTTTAAATTAACCAATAAATATAATGATGGGATGCCTCCCATCTAGCGCTAAGTTTAACATCTTCATGTCGGACGGAATATGGAGAACTCATCGGAATGGCCACGTATATCTTTTGTCCTTGCCATCGAATTTTAATCGTTGTGCTTCTTCCTCTAGTAGACACTTGTGGCAAGTAACGACCTCCATTGCATCCTTCAAGCTTGGCTTTAAAAATTCAACTCTCTTGAGCTTACACTCCATTGCCCTCTCCATTCCTGAACACCACTTATTTCTCTTTACCAAATAGATCTCCAATATCTCTTCGAGTTCTCTTTTGTTTCTAAGAATATAAGAAGAATCATTGGATAAGATAAAGTCAATGTAAACAATATTATGAAATTCAAAGCAACTTAAAGAGTTTTAAGGCTTAGAAATGCTCATTTCACTCTTCAAGTCATCTTCACTTGCTTTTCGACTTTGTTCCTCTTCATCAACATCATTCGCCTCAATAGGGTCTTCAAATACCTTCTTTAATTTCATCTCCCAAATTCTTTTCTTCCTTCAACTCTTCTTCAACTTTACTCTCCTCTTCAATTTATTCAACTTGTTGAAAATTGGTCAAAGCACTTACAATTTGGCTTACTTGATACTCCAAAGCTTCTAACCTCTTTTCAGTGGCCTCATTTATTTTCTTCCACTCTTCAAAGCTTGCTTCATCTCTTTTCTTGTCTTCCTCTAGGTTTGCTATCATCATTTCAATCAAGACTTCTAAAGATGATTTTTCTTCCTCAACTTGTTGAACGTCTCCTCCCTCTTTGTTGTCACAATTCCATCCTTGAATTGGTGGATAATTCTCATGAAAACTTTCCTCATAGTTATCTTGAACATTTCCTTGGAAATCAACCATTCCCATGATAGAAGAATTTCCTAGTTGATGGGTAGGCATTCTTCACTCTTCTTGCTCCATAAGGCTAGGAATCGACACACCTTGTACATTTTGAGCACCCCCTAAACTCGAACTAGGCAAGACTTGACCATAAGCACCTTGATTCATCATCTTTATTTGTCTTGTTAATTCTAAGGTAGCGGGTGTAATTATCTCAGAAGATTCATTTTGAAGAAAAATTGATTGAGGATTTGGTCTTCATCACTTCCTTGAGCACATCTTCTATATAGGCATAGTTTTGGAACGGAGGAGAAGTGTTGGTGTTGGGATTTGGTGGAGAATAAGTGTATGCTTGATACGGATGGAATGTATTTGCATTTTAAGCTTGTTGTCATTCTCCATTTATTCTTTGATTGTAGTACTGAGAACTCTCTTAATTCATTTGGAAATTATAACCATAGTTGCTCTTGTTCATGTAGCCTCTTGATTGTGGAGGTGGAATCCTATCACTTTGATCCCCAAAGACATTAGTGAATTCGTTCCAACCATCCATTTAAATGCTCTTCTCAAGGCTTACTATAATTCTTCTTCAAACTTTCTATTTTTGGCTTCGATCTCCCTTCCTCTTCTCTCAAGGTAGTTTCAACTACCTATCAAAATGAAAAAATGAGATCAAAAATTTTCCAAAGCAAATAAGTAAAAGCAATAAAAATATATCTAGTAATACCAATCGAAACACTCCATCATTAAACCACTAGCAATCATTACCTCCCCGGTAACGGCGCCATTTGATTAGTCATTTTATAGTCGCAATGAATTTTTAAATAAAATATATGGATTATGAATCAAATCTGGAACCTTGTACCACCACTAAATGGTGTAAAAGCCGTTGTGTGTATTGTTATACAAAATTAAAGGAGGATCATTCACATTATGTCGATCCAGGTTCTTTTATTACTGCTTATATTAATTATGAGGTAAAGCAAATAGATGTCAAGACAGCTTTCCTGATTAGAAGTTTTGAGGAAAATATCTATGTAGAGCAACCTGAGTGATTCATTTCGAAGGGCTAAGAGCATTTTTAGTGTAAGCTTAAAAGTGTCCATCAGTAGACTAAAACAAGCTTCAAGATCATCCGTTTTGATAAGGAAATCTAATCATATGGATTTAATCAATGCTCGATGGAACTTTTCTATTGAAAAGAGTGACAGAAAAGTGGTGCTATTTGTTATAAGTACGTAGATGATATCTTGCTTATTGGAGACAATGAAAGAGTATTATCGGGCGTATATGAATGGTTAATAAAGCAGTATGAAATGAAGGACTTAAGAAAAGCGAAATATATTCTTGTGATCTTGGTAATAAGGATCACAAGAAAGGATGTTGTGCTTATCTCAAGCTTCATGAAGTGATACAATTCTTACTTGTTTTAGCATGTGACTTTATCTAATGACTTGTGTCTTAAGACACAAAAGTAGATAAAATAGATAAAGGTGGCTTTTCATTCTTCGGCAATAAGGAAGCTTAATATATGGAATACTATGCACGAGATTGGATATATGTTTTGCCAATGGCATAGTCAGTGGGTATCAAGGTAACCCGAAACAAGAATGTTGAATTATGGTAAGACATGTTTGAAGTGCCTGAGAAGGACTAGATGGTTACATATTCATTACTTCTTGATGGTTACATAGATTCAATTTTTCAAATCATGGGGACGGCAGTAAATCCACCTCAAGGTTATGTGTTTAAATTGGAAGTAGATCCATAGTGTGGAGGAGTATTATATAGAAATATATTTCGGACTCCACCATGGAAAAATAATAATATTGGATCCTTGTGGCAGCCAAAGTATCTGTATGGTTCTAAAAACTTCATAATGTACTTATATATGATTCTGAGTTTGCCCAAGGTCATCACAATTTATTATGATAATAATGGTGCAGTTGCAAACTTGAAAAAATCACAAGTCCATAAGACAATTGAACACATTGAAAGCGAGTAATATCTGATATGAGAAATCGTATAATGAGGGAAAGATTGTTGTTGCCTAGATTGCATCAGATGATAACCTAGTAAATCCTTTTACAAGGACCTTAAGGCGAGAGCTTTTAATGGGCAAGTAGCGGGAGAGGGAATTAGATGTATGGCAGCATAGTCTTTTAGTATAAGTGGGAGATTGTTGGATTGTATACTGAAAGTCTAGCTTTTTGTATGAAGAATGCTTGGACAATACTTGAAATGAGAATCATGTAATCAAAAGTTTGCAATTAAGTTATTACAAAAGTCCATTTACTTTATACTGTAGATAATGTGAAGTGCGGCGTCACACGAAAGATAATATTATCAGCTCTTTATAAAGTGTAAATAAATTTTCACAACCAAGATAGTCAGGGACTATCTATCGGTATGTTGAAGTGTGATTTGGCATTAGTTTGTCTTGATTTGGCACTAGTGCACTTTGTGTATTGAACAGGACCGCTGTGAGATTGTTCGGTTTATACTGATTATATAATAGAATTGATCTCTATTATTATAGATGTTCATACTCTTAGTGCCTATACAATAACCTCGAAACATAAACCAGTATTTATTTCCTTGATTCATCAATGGGTGAGATTTAATTATTAAATCAACATGCTCGGTGAGTTAGGAAATAGTACTGTCTCTATGGTGTGTTGTTGATTGTAGAAGGAATCCGTGTCCTAACAGAACTAGTTGATGATGTCCCCTTGACGAGCTCGTAATGATTATCATGTAAACCCTGGAGGTGGACTTGTTCCAGAATGATAACAAGGTTAAGTGTTACTACTCTCGGTAAATATATTAATTAATGAAGTTGTCAGTAACTTAATTAATTAATGGGCATTGAATCTTAAACACGGGGAGACTAACGGGCTCATAATACGAAGGAGCTCATAACGTAATTTGGGATTAGGGTGGCAGTACAATAATACTTCTTTAGTGGAATGATTTAATATTATTGGACTCAAGTTTTGGGCTAAACTTGGGTGCTTAAGCCCAATGGAGGCCCAAACCCTAATTTCTCCTCCTGATCCCTATTTTAGCCTATATAATAGCCAATCTCATCAATCCAAAAATTTAAATCGCACACCTAAACTCGTGAAAGACATATTAGGGTTGTAGATTGAGTTCGTCTTGTAGATCGTTGCCCACACCAACTTCAAGACTACAGAAGACCGGAAGGTCATTTGATGTTTCTATCCGTCAACTTTCACTATTTTTTTAAATACGTACATAAATCCAAACTGAATATGTGATATACTAATAGAAAGCTACGGAAGAGAGGATCATTTTGGTATGTAGATCACTCAAAATGGAGGTCAGATGAGGAAGTAATGACCAAAACGGTGAGACTACGCAGGATGCCGGCGAGAATGCTTCTTCTTCAACATACCCTGGTGAAAGGTAATACGTTTCTGTGATTTCTTGCTTCCGCTGATTTAGAAATGAATGGAACCCTAATGGTTCATGTTAACCAAAAGATCCAAACGCCAATACTATGGTGGTACATCGATTACAAGGCTTAGGCAGTTGACTATTAAGTTTGACATAACATTAGACAAACATCTCAGGGAGATGTCTAATATGATTATCGAACTTAAGACTACCGGTCATGTACTCTCTGATAAACAACAAATCCATGCCCTGATCCACTCTTTACCTAATCATTGGGAACATCTCAAAATCAACTTGACGCATAATGAAAGCATTAAAACTTTCAATGATGTTGCTCGTCATGTTGAGCTGGAAGATGAGTGGATCAGAGCCTCAAAGCCTTCTTCTGGGGCCTTCTATGTGTTGGCAATTAGATCGTTTTGGTTAACGTGATTTGATAAAAAAAATAGGTAAACAATCAGCGGAAGCAAAAAATAATTTACCTGACTTCTGGGTTGGAGTATAGGATGAAGATCTGTGAAGAACACCTCTGATCTTCTACAGTATGACCCAAAGTCAACTCTCTGGTGTTGTGTGGTCAACAATCCCCGAGAGTTCTCAATATGTTCCTTTTCTGTTTTCTACGTAAGTGGCGCAGACTTAGGTTATTAGGAAATGAGATAACTTATATAGTTGGGCTACTGCAGGGTCTTGGAGGAGAAATTGGGCTGAGCCTCAATTAGATTTAATTAACCAAGCTTAGCCCAAAGCTTTTAATTAAATCCAATAATAATAATATAGTCCACTAAAATATTATTACTGCATTACCCATCCAATCCAAAATTATGTTCTGGGCTCCTTATTATGAGCCCGATAGTTTCCCCATGTTTAAGATATACAATACCCATTAATTAATTAAGTTACTGACAACTCAAATTAATTAATATCTCTTCCGAGAGTTGTACCACTCAACCTCATTATCATGTTGGAAATTAATCCACTTACAAGATTTACATGATAAACTTTATGAGCTCCTCAAGGGGACATCATGAATCTATGATGGACATGGATTCCTTCTACAATCAACAGCACACCATAGAGACAACATTATTTCCCAACTCACCGAGTTTGTCGATTTAATTCATTTAAATCTCACCCATTGATAAATCAAAGAAATATATATTGCCTTACGTGTCGAGGTTATTGTGTAGGGATTAAGAGCACGAACATCCATAATAACAGAGATCAAGTTCTTCTATATAGACAGTACAAGTCGAACGATCTCAGGCGGTCTTACTAAATACACAAGCAGTGTACTAATGTGGTTCTATGGTCAAGACAAACTAATACCAAACCACACTACAACCATACCGATAGATAGTCCCCGTCTATCTTGGTTGTGAGCATCTGTTTATACTTTATAAGGAAACCGATAATATGATCTTCTGCGTGATGTCGCACAACATATTATCTATAATATAAAGTAAATGGACTTTTGCACAAACATATAAATAAACAATTTATAATATGCAAAAACGTTTGATCATATGATTCTCATTTCAAATAAAATCGTTAAAAACATTATTTTATACAAAAGCAAGGCTTTTAGTATACAAATCTAACAATCTCCCACTTATACTAAAAGACTACGCTGCCTTATCTGCTTACACGCATCTAATCCTCATTCCTTCTACATGCCCATCAAATGCTTTCGCTGGAAGGCTCTTAGTAAAAGGATCAGCAAGGTTATCCTCAGATGCAATCTTAGCAACAATGACTTCCCCTCTTTTAACGATGTCTCGTATCAGGTGGTACTTACGCTCAATGTGTTTACTCGCCTTATGGGCTCGTGGTTCCTTCGAGTTTGCTACTGCACCACTGTTATCACAATAAATTGTGATCGCTTTGGGTAAACCAGGAATCACATCCAAGTCCATTAAGAAGTTCCTGAGCCATACTGCTCTTTAGCTGCCTCAGAGGCTGCTACATATTCATCTTCCATAGTGGAGTCAGCAAAGCATTTCTGCTTTACACTCCTCCATATTATGGCTCCTCCTCCAAGAGTATACACATAACCCGAGGTGGATTTACTAGCTTCCCTATCTGACTGGAAATCCGAATCAATATAACCCAATGGTAACAAAGTATCTACCCTGTAAACCAACACATAATCCCTAGTCCTTCGCAGGTACTTCAAAATATGCTTTACCGTAATCTAATGCCCTTGTCCTGGATTACTTTGATACCTACTGACCAAGCCCACGGCATAACAGATATCCGGCCTTATACATAGCATAGCATACATGAGGCTTCCTACTGCCGAAGCATAAGGGACCAGCTTCATTGCCTCTATTTCTTGTTGTGTCTTAGGACACATCTCCTTAGATAGAGGTATTCCATGTCTGAAAGGTAGAAAACCTTTCTTGGAATCTTGCATGCTAAAACGAGTCAGGATTGTATCAATATACGAAGCTTGGGATAAACATAACATTCTTTTCTTGCGATCCCTTATTAATTTGATCCCAAGAATGTGTCCAGCTTCTCCTAAGTCCTTCATCTCAAACTGCTTGGACAGCCATACCCTTACGCCCGACAATACTTTTACATTATTTCCAATGAGCAGAATATCATCCACGTATAGTACAAGAAATACCACTACGTTTCCGTCACACTTCTTGTACACACAAGATTCATCCGGACATTGAATAAATCCATATGACTGGATTACTACATCAAACCGGATGTTCCATGACCTTGAAGCTTGTTTCAATCCATAAATGGACCTTTTAAGCTGGCACACAAGATGCTCTTCGCCCTTTGCAATGAATCCTTCTAGTTGTTTCATATAGATGTTTTCCTCAAGACTTCCATTAAGGAAAGTTGTTTTGACATCCATTTGACATACCTCATAATCCATATGAGCAGCAATAGACAAAAGAATTTGGATTGACTTAAGCATGGCCACAGGCGAGAATGTTTCCTCATAATCGATTCCTTCTTTCTGAGTATATCCTTTAGCCACAAGCCTTGCTTTAAATGTTTTCACCTTACCGTCAGATCCTCTTTTTCTCTTATAGATCCACTTGCATTCAATAGCTTTTACACCATTGGGTGGTTCTACAAGCTCCCAGACTTGATTAGAATACATGGATTCTATCTCAGATTTCATTGCGTTTTGCCATAATTGAGCATCTTTATATTGCAGTGCCTCGTTGTAATTCCATGGGTCAATTTCATGTTCACTCGGGACCAAGTCAGATGACTCTCCCAATCCCATGAATCTATCCGGTTGTTTGACAACCCTCCCACTACGACGAGGCTCCGCAAGCAATTGTGTATCATGTGTAACAAGTGGTACAGTGTTCTGTGGTATATCTTCTTGTACAGTTGGTATTATATTTGGTGTTTCCCCTCTAACTTCCTCTAGAACAATTTTACTCATGGGTTTGTGATCCATTATATAATCCTCTTCCAAAAATCTGGCATTCGTGCTTACGATCACCTTTTGGTCCTTGGGACTATAAAATAAACCACCCTTCGTTCCTCTAGGATACCCTATAAACAGACAAACATTAGTACGTGATTCTAACTTATCAGCATCTGTCTTTAACACGTGTGCTGGAGTACCCCAAATTCGAACATGTTTCAGACTAGGCTTGCGCCCGGTCCACAGTTCTGTGGGTGTTGAGGCTACCGATTTAGAAGGTACTAAGTTTAGAATGTAAGTCGTTGTTTCTAAGGCGTGTCCCCAAAACGAATTTGGTAATTTCGAATAACTCATCATTGATCTTACAATTTCCATAAGAGTCATATTCCTTCTTTCCGCTACACCATTCTGCTGGGGTGTGCCTTGTGCAGACAATTGGGATTCAATCCCATTTTTTGATAAATAATTCCTAAACTCTCCCAAGAGGTATTCACCACTACAATCAGATCGTAGTATTTTGATATATTTACCAAGTTGATTTTCCACATCAGCCTTGTATTCTTTGAATTTATCAAAGCATTCAGACTTGCGGCGCATCAAATAAATATATTCGTATCTTGAATAATCGTCAATAAAAGTGACGAAATATTCAAAACCCCCTCTTGCCTGGACAGACATAGGACCACATAAATCGGAATGAACCAATTCCATCAAATCTTTAGCTCTATACCCCTTTGCCTTAAAAGGCCTTCTAGTAATTTTTCCTTCCAAGCAGGATTCGCAAGTTGGATAATTTTCCACTACTAATGAACTCAGAGGTCCATCAGCTATCAACCTTTGAATCCTACTTAAGTTAATGTGACCCAGTCTTAGATGCTAAAGATATGTTTGGTTCATTTTAGAAGGTTCCTTTCTCTTATTAGTAGATGTATCATTCGTTTCAATTTGTTGCATTGTAGGAGAAATTGGATTAAGAGTATACAAATTATCTATCAATGTACCATCACAGATAATAATTTTGTCTTTCCTTATAATAACCTTGTCATTAAAAGAAACAGAATATCCATCCATAAACAATTTAGAAACTGAAATTAAATTCTTTCTAAAATGCGGTACATAAAGACAATTCCTCAAAACAAGAGTTTTACTCTTATTGAAAAATAAATAAA
The DNA here is from genome assembly GCA_023678885.1 of Pogostemon cablin. Lineage (NCBI taxonomy): Eukaryota > Viridiplantae > Streptophyta > Magnoliopsida > Lamiales > Lamiaceae > Pogostemon > Pogostemon cablin. Next base: position 9,565,280 of record CM042986.1, read on the forward strand.
TGTCTTCCACTGCGACAGCTGCTACTCTTGTAGCATTCCCCATGAGTATGGTAATCTCTCCATCACTGAGCCGTCAGATTTGGTGGAACCCTGCAAAGAATTGCAGACATGGTCAGTGGCTCCCATATCTACACACTAAGTGTCAGCAGATACAGCTGCTAAACACGATTCAACAACTAGTATATAAGACTTACCATTCCTGTTCCCCTTCAGAAGAGGGCAGTCTGCCTTGTAGTGTCTCGACTGCTTGCATTTGAAGCACTTGCCTTTAGGCTTCTTGACCGCACCAATCTTTGCTTTCACTTGGTTCATCGGTGCTAAATTTTCTTTCTTCTTTTTCTTCCTACCGCCCTTCGGCCTAGGATGAGCAGCATTTTCAGCAACATGAACCTGAGGAGGTCTACGAAACAGTTCTTCCGCCACCACAAGTTTTGTCAGAAGTTTCGCCGACGCGTACTTATGTTTGTTCATAACATAGTTCAAGCGGAACTGCTCAAAACTCCTAGACAAGCTTTGGAGTATGATATCGACCTGGGTTTCCCCATCAATTTCAGCTCCAAGAATTTCCAACTCATTGAGGTGGCTCATCATCCTATGGATATGTTCCCTTACGGGAGTACCCTCAGCCTTTTTGGTGTTCATCAAGACCGACATGCCCTTTGACCTAGCAGGACGACTCTGATGTCCGAAGAGTTCCCTAAGATTATGCATCATATCATAGGCGGTCTCCATGGCTTGATGCTGAGTCTGAAGCACATTTGACATAGATGCCAAAATGTAGCATTTAGCCATCCTATCAGCCTTGACCCACCTATTATAAGTATTTCTTTGCTCTTCGGTAGAGGCATCAGTAGGTGCCGGAGGACATTCCTCAGAAAGTAAAAAGATATAATCTTCAGCAGTTAATACAATGTCCATGTTTCGCTTCCAGTAAACATAGTTAGTGCCAGTAAGTTTATGCTCTTTAAGTATAACAGAAAGTGAGTTGAGTGCCATATTAAAATCCTGAGAATCATAAATAATTAAACAGATCAAACACTTCGAATTTATCAATTTATATTGAATCCCTCAAAACAATATAAAATAAAATTCACCAACATCTCAAGCACCGTGAATTTGCATGCCACGATAGTGTGGACGTATGCAAACCCGAACATTTACAAGAGAAGGTTTTACCCAATAATCTCATTTGTTAACCTATCTTTATGACAAAATAATTAATAGTCGGTTTTCTTTAGCCATGCAAATAACAGCAGTGACTCCGATGGGGAGGATACTAATTATTTGCATCTAAGTGTACAGCATTATTTGACCCCAAATCCATTGCGCAAGCTTATGTGTCTTACAAATAGAGAAGTACACACGCTCTTGGATAATTTCCTACAGTCATCTTAAAGAAGTTTGTACCAGTGATCCGTGAATAAACTCATACGATGGGGAAGAAGGCTCTAATGCCAACGCGCAAGCTTACTCACATTACGTACAAACCAATAATGGAGGTCATGGGAATTTATTTACCAATCTTCTCTCCCACTTAGTTATTTAAACACCGAGGGTTTTTATTTAACATGCATATAATATTTCATAATAAAATATACATGCTAGCAAGCTTCTATTATAAGTTATTTAAAATTAAATGAATCACATAGAGCATGCCTCATAAATAACAATTAATTGTCAAGTTAAACAACTAAATCAATTATATATCAAAAGGATTAAGCCACTAAATAAATCAAGTAAATGGGCATATTAATCCAGGCAATAAATAAAACTAGAGCCAAAAGAACCCAACAAGCCCATTATATTAGCCAATTAATCCTGCCAGCCCAAAACAAATACAAGAATTACAGCCCTGTTCCAATCTCTTATATCACGTCCCATTAGACAAAGAATTAAACTGAGCCCAACAACCCAATAGCCCAAAAAAAGGACATAAGCCCATTAGCAATACAAAAACACCATCTTTGCTGCCCTAGAATAACACCCAGCCGCAACAACAAGACGGACACCTCACACTAACAGTCGCACGGTGCCGCCGCACGTGGGGGGCGTGCCGTCAGCTAGCTGGAAACGCGGCGCCGACCATCCAGTAATGAGCTGCCACTCCATCAGAGTCTCTCCGTCTACTCCCATTGTTGGAACCAAGCCATCAGATTGCCACCGTGCTAGGACCGCAGTGGCGCCTGCCTCCCACGCTGCCTCCGACCGTCAGCGCAACATGCAAACAGTCCAGCGCAGCCGCGCCTCCGCGCACTAACCAGACCATCCAGCTGCGCCGTCGCCTACAATCACGTCGGTATCAGGCTGCCACCAGCCACCGGTTGTCCAGAATCAACGCCGATGTTTCACCTGAAGACATCCACTTCGGCGCAACCAGACGCCGCTGTCGCTGGCGACCTCTCCAGCAGCTACCGTCAGTAAAGAGCTGACAGCCCACTCTCCAGCGATCTACAGTCACTGCCGGTCAGCTGTGCGATCGCTCTAGCACCGCCGGATGTGCGATGACCTGCTCCGACCCGACCTGAGACAGGTTGGACTAGCCTGGATACTGGTCGAAGCACCACCAATCGCAGTCACAATCAACACACGCCACCGGATCTGCACGGACTCGACCAGAGTCAGCGTGAACGCTTCGCCATCGTTCACGATTCATCACTCGCCGCCATCAATCGTACCGTTCACCGTTGATATCGATCCAGTCGAAGCCTCTCACCTTTTTAGCACCGCCGTGACATATCTAGTCCGGCAAAAGCCACCAGCTATCGATTGTCAGTGCCGGTCAGACCCTGCCATCACCTCCAACGTTCACCCGCCGCCAAATGCACACCCATCGAGTAGGGTGTGCGTGTGTGATAAAAATGTTATAGTGACTTCTGACTGACTGACTTGGTGTATGTAATAAGTGTGTACCATGTATACAATCAAAGAAAAATACACTGACAGCATATCACAACAGTAGATCACAAAGTAATATGCGATTACAAAGAGAATACTTCAATCACATAATCACATACTGATTGAGTGATAAACATGCGATTAATTCAGATTAGATCAATTAATCAAATAATCACAAAAAAACCCATCCATACAAATCACGTTTCACCAAGAAACCAGGCTCTGATGCGAATTGTTGGCAATTGGATCATTTTAGTTAACGTGATTCGATAAAAAAATAGGTAAACAATCAGCGGAAGCAAAAAATAATTTATATATCTTCTGGGTTGGAGTAGATGATGAAGATCTGTGAAGAACACCTCTGATCTTCTACAGTATGACCCAAAGTCAACTCTCTGGTGTTGTGTGGTCAACAATCCCAGGGAGTTCTCAATCTGTTCCTTACTGTTTTCTACGTAAGTGGCGCAAACTTAGGTTATTAGGAACTGAGATAACTTATATAGTTGGGCTACTGTAGGGACCAGGAGGAGAAATTGGGCTGGGCCTCAATTAGATTTAATTAACCAAGCTTAGCCCAAAACTTTTAATTAAATCCAATAATAATAATATAGTCTACTAAAATATTATTACTGCACTACCCATCCAACCCAAAAATTATGTTCTGGGCTCCTTCTTATTATGAGCCCGATAGTCTCCCCATATTTAAGATATACAATGCCCATTAATTAATTAAGTTACTGACAACTCAAATTAATTAATATCTCTTCCGAGAGTAGTACCACTCAAGCTCATTATCATGTCGGAAATTAATCCACTTGCAAGATCTACATGATAAACTTTATGAGCTCCTCAAGGGGACATCATAACCTATGACGGACATAGATTTCTTCTACAATCAACAGCACACCATAGAGACAACATTATTTCCCAACTCACCGAGTTTGTCGATTTAATTCATTTAAATCTCACCCATTGATGAATCAAAGAAATATATACTGCCTTACGTGTCGAGGTTATTATGTAAGGATTAAGAGCACGAACATCCATAATAACAGAGATCAAGTTCTTCTATATAGACAGTACAAGTCGAACGATCTCAGGCGGTCCTACTCAATACACAAAGTAGTATACGAATGTGGTTCTATGGTCAAGACAAACTAATACCAAACCACACTACAACCATACCGATAGATAGTCCCCGTCTATCTCGGTTGTGAGCATGTGTTTATACTTTATAAGAAAACCGATAATATGATCTTCTGCGTGTTGTCGCACAACATATTATTTACAATATAAAGTAAAATGGACTTTTGCACAAACATATAAATAAACAATTTATAATATGCAAAAACATTTGATCATATGATTCTCATTTCAAATAAAATAGTTAAAAACATTGTTCAGTACAAAAGCAAGGCTTTTAGTATACAAACCTAACACTATGCCGGTTCTACTTCCAATGGAGCTTCGGGCTTCAAAAGAAAAAGGAATTGGAAGAAGGGAAAGAAGGGATTACGATCTGACGTTGGTAGTGGTAAGCCTAAAACTAATCCAACTGAAACTGATGAATAGAAAAGGAAAAGAAGCGTGGCAAAAAGAATAAAAAGGATAAAAGTAAGATGTCATGTTACAATTGTTGTAAGCATGGTCATTATGCTCATGAATGTCCTGATCCCAGGATGGACAAAGTAGATTTATCTTATTCTATTTTGTGTGAAATTAACGACTCGAATACTGTCTTGTTGTCTGATTCTTATGGATTATAGACTCAGGAGCAACGGACCATGTTACGAGAGATAGAGCAGCTTTTGTAGATTATCATCATGTTCCAAAGGGGACTAGGTGGATATATATAGAAACCAATGCTTGAGTCGAAGTTAAAGGACTTGGGACTTGTAAATTGGACCTTGATGATGGTTGGGACTTTAACCAACATGATGTTCTATATGCTCCGGAGAATCACGCAAATTTAATTTCTATTTTAGTTCTACTTATTTTGGGTTATGATGTATTATTCACTAAAGGTACTGTGGTTATGAGCATTAATGATACTTGTTATGCATCTGGACATATAACTGATGGCTTTATGATTTTAAATTATAATAGAATGACGTTAATTATTATGATGATTATTCATATTTCCTAAATGCTCGTTCTTCTAGTAATGCAAATTTGAATGCTAGAATAGGTTATATTGGGCAAGATATGATAAGTGGACTTCTGAAAGAAGGATTGTTGAATCTTTCTTCTAAAGTCAAATTATCTAAATGCGAACATTATCTTGCTGGCAAAATAACTACAAAACCTTTTGGTAAAGCTATTGTGTCTTAATCTCCATTAGAAGTAATACATTCTAATATATGTGGTTCTGTAAATGTTAAAGCATGGCACAGAGCTCACTATTTCATTACGTTCATTGATGATTATTCATGTTTTGGATATGTCTATTTGATATCTCATAAGTCTGAAGCATTGAATTGTTTTAGACGATACTTGAGTGAAGTTGAAAATCAAAAAGACAAATATATCAAATTTTTAAAAACTGATAGAGGACGTGAATATATATAAGAACAATTCAAGGAATTTTATAATGAAAAGGATATAATCTGACAAATAATTGTTCCTTATACACCTCAGCAAAATGGTGTTGCTGAAAGAAAGAATAGGACTTTGTTGGAGATGGTTAGATCCATGAGGGCACAAGCTAATCTACCGATCTATTTTTGGGAAATGCGTTACTTACGACAGCTTATGTGCTTAATCGCGTGCCTTCTAAGTCAATTGCTTCAACTCCATATGAAATTTGGACAAGTAGAAAACCTGATTTGAGTAACCTTAGAGCATGGGGATCAGCAGTTTACGTACGTGATTCATCGAGTCAGTATGGAAAGTTGGGTCCTAGAGGCAAAAAGTGTATTTTCATAAGATACTCTGAATATTCTAAGGGTTGCGTGTTAATAGGAGATCAGGATGGGAGCTTAATTGAGACAGAATCACGTAATGCTCATTTTCTGGAAACTGAATTTCCTAGTAGATGGGGCATCAGGGATGTTGAACCTATTTTCAAGGTAGTAGAAAACCAATACCTACAAGATCCAAGTGGGAATAGTAGTTCAGCTCATGGTATGGATCTTGATAGATATTTTCTGATTGAGGATCAGGTGATTCCCAATGAGAGCATTTGTCTACAGAAGACCATCATTAGTTATCTCAAAAAAGTTCGTAGTTTAGTTAATGGTATGGATCTTGATAGATATTTGTCGATTGAGGATCAGACAATTCCCAATGAGAGCATTTTGTCTACAGAAGACCATCATTAGCTATCTCGAAAAAGTTATAGAAAACATGTGGCCAAAAGGCATTATGTTATTTAAGGACATGCCTTCTTCATTTCACCAAAAAATGGAGATGTTTCTCCTGTTGATGAAGAAGAGCCCATAAATGTTAGAGAAGCTCTGACTTGTCCGACAAAGGAGAAATGGATGAAAGGGAAGAAAGAGGAGATGGAGTCTATGAAGTCAAATCAAGTCTAGAAACTTGTGGATCTTTCGAAGGGACGAAAGACAATTGGGAATAAATAGATTCTCAAAATTAAGAGAAATGCTCAATGGATTCTCAACAAGAAGGTATTGACTATGAAGAAACTTTTCACCTTTGGTGAGGTTTGGCTAGATTCGTCTAATGTTGGCTATAGTGGCTAGTATGGATTTAAAGTTACTCCAAATGGATGTTAAGATTGTATTTCTCAATAGAGAATTAGAAGAAGAAATCTACATGCAATAACCTGTAAAATTTATTCTTTGATGTCAAGAGGATAAAGATTGTAGATTGAAGAAGTCCATCTACGGACTCAAATAATCCTCTAGACAGTGGTATTTGAGGTTTCACACTACTATCATCTCATATAACTTTGTTATGATAAACGAAGACCATTGTGTTTATGTTAAACGGTCCAATGGTTGTTTTGTGATTCTATCCTTGTATATGGATGACATACTACTAGCTAGAAATATATTAGAGTATCTTGAAACCATAAAAAGATGATTATCTTCAAATTTTGAGATGAAAGGTTTGATTGAAGCAGATTACATACTTGGTGTAAATATCCATGGGGATCGTTCAAGAAAGTATTAGGTTTGTCTCAAGAGACTTACATCAAGAAACTTTAAGAACGGTTCAAGATGGACATCTGCAAACCTATAGATACTCCCATTATGAAAGGCGAATCATTGAGTCAGTAGATGTGTCCCAAGACTCAAGATGAAAAGAATGTAATGGTCAGAGTACCATATGCCAATGTGATTGACTACAGATTATTCTCTCTGCTATCAAGGGAATATCAGTATACTAAATAGGTATACAGACGTTGACTGGAGTGGTGATTTAGATAAACGTAAATCAACTCCCAGTTATGTCTTCTTGGTTAACAATGGAGCAATCTCATGGTGTAGCAAGAAACAGACATGCATAGAACTATCCACTATGGAAGCCAAGTTTGTGGCATGTGTGTCTGTAGTTCAAGAGGTTATTTGGTTGAGAAGATTCTCATCAATCTTCCAAACTTACCCGTTGTTCATCTCGATGCAACAAAATACAAATAAAGAGAAAGAGTAGGAAAATTATCGGGAAATAAGGACTATGACTAATACCCTTCACAATACAATTGTCCTCAACTTAGGTCATGAAACTTTCATTACGTGTAATAATCAATTCATAGCATATAAGATAAGACAATCACCACCAATTCAAATGCTCCATTGACATGTTCTTACGGGAAGTATATATCACCTGCACTCAAGTGTTAAAGATGTACAATTATGGGTTATGGTGTTTACGCTCAAATTCAATTCAAGTGCATGTGTAAACATAAGCTTGCTCATTGTCTCAACTCTCCTTTTAATTGTAACTAGCAAATCATGGATAAAAAAGGTCATTTATTTGGTTGTAATGTAGGCACTTTGGAAAAAGTAGGAAATATATAGATAAGTGACTCAAAACTCAGATCGATCAAGCTGCAGTTTCTTTCGATCTTTTATTCTTCCTCTTTACTTCAATCAAGCACAACATCCTCTTCTAACTCTCCCATCTTTCTCCTTCAAGTACAACATATTATTTTAAGCTTTTTCTAACTCTTCAACTCCATCATTCTCCTTTTCTTCACTCTTTTTTTTTCTTTCTTATTGTTTCTTTTGAGGTACTAGTTTCGGGAACTACCTCTCGCATTGTCCATAGGGTACTGGATTTAAGAACTATCCTTGGGTGTTTATTTCCATGGAGTACTAGATTTAAACACTACTCCAAAAATTTTCCTTTTGATTCATATGATTCTCCTTCATCATCCTTATCATCCCTCAAATCTCCACTCTCTTCAATTAAGTTTTATTGGCTATCAAAAGAATGGATTTAAAAAGGCTCAAAAATCCTGATGGCCATGTAAGAGGATTCGACGAAACCTGTTCATCGATTTTATACGGAAGAAAAACGAAACATATTTGTCAATTTTTGAAACAGGTAAATTGCCACATGGCATCAACCCTGGAGTGCACAGACGTGGCCCGATGGTGTGCGAGCAGTCTGGTGGGCTTGATCGATGGTAGGTAATGGGTATTGCTTCTTGACGATGCTAGGGTTTGGCGAGACCCACATGGCGGATTGTCAAGGATTGGCTGGTGAAGGCAGCACAGTGACTGATGGCTATTGGTGAAAGGTTCGCTGATAGGGCAGAGTGATAAATCTGTCGGTGGCTCCCAATTGATGTTCGGCATTAATGGATGATCAGAAAGATGAAGGCTTATGCAGACGCATCGCTGGATAGACTCGATGGCGTCTGATGGTGGTTCGACGCTTTTGATGGCATTTTCGAGTGGGCCTAACATACATTCCAAGCGAGTCGAACAAGTTCTAGATCAAGTCTGTAGGTGGCCAGGTTAGGTTTGGGTGTAGGCGGGGGAGAGTCTACCAACTATTTCGAGCGAGTCGGCGTGCCCAAATGTGAATGCTGGTGGCGGCGAGAGTTCTACAGGGCTGGAAACAACTTGGCGCCGATGGGAATTCTGTAGGGCTGGAAGCGCTTGGCGCTGGCGGAAATTCTACTGAGCTAGAAGCAACTGAAGCAAGGAGGAAGCATGGCAACGCAGGCCGGTTGGATCTGCAAGTCTGTGGATGGCGTGCAGCGAAGGCAGGTTGGCAAGCGCACTGGCGGTTGCTGCATCTCCCACACGATACCATGCACGTCAGCGTGCAGATAGGTAAGGCATCCTTTCGTTGTTGGCCGTATGGTTGGCGCTCTGAGGCATGCTGGGTAGTAATCCGGCACACTCATTTGCTGACGAGTGTGGAGAATGGGAGCACGGCAGGATGAAAAGCATGCACGATAGCGTGATGTGGGTGCACGGAAGTGTGCTGGATACACACGGTGGTTGTTGAACGTGTGAAGCATTATGTAGCACGCGATGCCGTAAGTAGAGAAGATGGCACGATTGCTAGTGAACTGGATGCATCTTGCACGGCACGTCCTTGTGGCTTAGCCGGCACGACTGCTCACAGCTGCCCGCACGGGTTGTGCAGAGTACCAGAGAGTTGGGTGTGTAGCTGGACAAGCACAAAGGCGTGACAAGGCCTGCACAGGAGTAGCACGACTCGTGCAAGGATTGGCACGAGTCGTTCTAGCATATAGTGTGGCCAGCGGTCCCATTTTCTTTTGGGACGTGCAAGCAAGGGCGGTGATATGCGTCGGGATGTGTGGTGGACCAGGCTGCGGGACAAGTAATATGGAGGGAAATTCTTGAAGACTGTCTTCTTATTTTCAGATTAGATTTTGCGGCGCTGCCTTGAATCCTTTAACCTGACCCGGTGAGGTCGAACACTGCATAGTCGCAGCTGCTCTATTTTTTGCTTGGTGGCGTACAATCGAATACGCTGATATATAACTTTTTATAATTGATTTAATTATCTGATTATTGTTATATATGTTATGCATGATTCTCTGAGATTTACTATCTTATGTGTTGTAATAGGAGCATGCTAGGTTGCGTATTTTATTTTAAATATTATATACATGTAAAAACTATTGGTGTTAAATTACTAAGTGTGAGAGGTAATTGGTAATTAATTCCCGCGGCATCCATTATTAGTTTGTATGTAATATGAGTAAACTTGTGTGTTGGCATAGACCTTCCTCCCCATCGGATGAGTTTATTCATGGATCACTAGTATAGACTTCATTAAATAATTATTGTTTGTATTGTGATGCACATGAACTTGTGTGTTGGCATAGACCTTCCTCCCCAACGGATGAATTTATTTGCGGATCACTGTACAAACTTATAATTGATGACTGTAGGATGTTATCCGAGCGTGTGTGTACTTCCCCATCTGTAAGGCACATAACCTTGGTCCGCAAACTTGGGATCAAATAATGGTGTACACTTCGGTGTAAATAATAAGTATCCTCCTCATCGAAGTCACTGCTGTTATTTGCATGACTAAAGAGGAATTGACTATTAATTATTTTGTCATGAGGTTAGGCTGACAAATGAAATTAATAGGTAAAACCTTCTCTTGTAAATGTTCGGGTTTGTAAACGTCCACACTTTCGTGGCTTGCAGACTCACGATACTTGAGATATCGGTGAATTTTATTTTTATATCATTTCAAGGGAACCAATATAAATTGATAAATTTGATGATTTAATTAGTGTATTTATTTGTGATTCTCTGTAATTTTAAATGGTTTAATCTCGCTTATTGTTTACTAAAATAAACATATTTACTTTTCCAAAGTTAGATGATTAGAAAAGAATCTTGGTTTTTGAATTTTACTGCTTGGGAAAATATAAATTTGTTCTCACTAACGATGTTCTCTGATACCTATTTAAGTCTATAGTGGAGAGGTGAGACGTTTGTAGAAATATGATGGCCTTATGCAACTATTCAGATACTTGAGTAAGTTAGAAAGGCAGGAGTTCATGGATAACATGATGAATGAATTAGAAATACTTGGAATAGAAATTGAATGTGAAACCTAGGTCAATTTAATTCTCCATAATTTGCCTAGGTGTTTTGAGCAAGTTCTACCTGAAATACAAAAGTTTGTATATGGTGGGGAACTTCTGACAAAACATGTGGCGAAGAAAATCCAACTTTCATCAAGATGTGAACAAGGTTAGTATCTCATTCACTTGTTGTTGAAGCATGATTAGTGATTGAATCTACTGACATGTCGTGTGTAGATATCGGAATAACTAAAAGCATGTAACTAAGTGATGATACGATAATTGAATACATGGGTATGCTATAAGAGTAGTGATTGTTGCAGTGGGTGTTGTTTATTTATCTTACGATATGAATAAACATTTGATTTTGAGAAATTGTCTTTACGTACGTTTTCATAAAAAGAATTTCATTTCGTTTTCTATGCATTTACGGGTGGATACTCCATTTCATTTAAATGACATGGTCATAGTTTTCAAGGATGGAACTATAATCTGTTATGGTACGTTGGTGACAATTTGTAAACTCTTAAAATCATGGTTCTCTCATGATACAACAAATAGTAATTAATAATGCGTCTTTTAATCCTAATAAGAGAAAGACTCTTATGGAAATGATTAGATAGATGATGAATTATGTGGAATTACTAGATTCAGTTTATGGGTATGCCCTGGAAACAGTATGTCGTATAACGTTTTGTCTGTTTGTGGGATATCCTAGAAAAATGAAGGGTGATGATTAATTTAGTCCAAAAGATCGAAGGGTGATTGTTAACACAAACACTGGATTTTTGGGAAAGGACTAAGTATTAAATCATAAACCCATGTATAATTGTTCTAAAAGAAGTGAGAGGGAAAACACAAAGTATTAGTATCAATTGTACAAGAGGAGATACGATAAGGTAAACTACAACGCGTGTTACGTCTGATACACAATTGCATGTAGTGTCTTGTTGTAGTGGGAGGGTTGTTTTGCAACCTGATTGATATATGTTTTGGGAGACTCGTGAGATTTGGTCCTAGTAAACATGGAATTGACCCACGGATACGACGATGCACTATAAGATCAAAATGCAGAATCTTAGTAAGTTACAATGAATGTTGAAATAGGATCAATGGATTCTAAATTAAATCTGGGAGCTTGTAGGACAACTAAATGGTGTAAAAGCCATTGGAAGTGGTCATACAAATAAAAGATGATCATACGGTAAGGTGAAAACCTTGGAAGCAAAGCTTATTGCGAAAATGGTATACTCAGAAAGAATTCAATTATGAGAAAACTTGTTCTCCAGTAGCAATGCCTATGTTGATCCGGATTTCTTTATTTATTGCTATTTATATTGATTATTAGAAATAACAAATAGATGTCAAGACAGCTTTCCTGAATGGAAGTCTTGAGGAAAACATATATGTGAAGCAACTAGGGTGACTCATTGCAAAGGATAAGAGCATTTTGATTGTAAGCTTAAAGGTGTCCATCGATGGACTAAAGCAAGCTTCAAGATCATGAAACATATTTTGATGAGGAAATTCATGCATGTGGATTTATTCAACACGCGGAGTGTCATGTGTATTGAAAAAAGTTATAGAAACGTGGTGGTATTTCTTGTGTCGTGTGTAGATGATATATTGCTCATTGGAGATAATGAAAGAGTATTGTCGGGTGTATGGGTATGGTTGATAAAGCAGTATGAAATGAAGGACAAAAGAGAAGCAAAATATATCCTTTTGATCACGGTAATACAGAGCACAAGAAAGGATGTTATGCTTGTCTCAACCTTCATGAAATGATACTATCCTTACTAAAACTAGCATGTGACTTTATCTAAGAAAATGTGTCTGAGGACACAAAAGAAGATAAAGGAGATGGAAGCGGTTCCTTATGATTCGGCGAATGAGAGAGCTTAATCTAATGATTGCTATCCACAAGATAGGATATCTGTTTTGCTAAATGCATGAACAGTGGATATCAAGGTAACTCGAAATAAGAATGTTGATCTGTGGTGACATATACTTATGTACCTGAAAAGGAGGAGAAATTATATGTGGACTTACCTGACAGATTCTACTTCTTGTGAGTTATATAGATTCGGATTTTTCAAATCAGATGGGGACAATAGTAAATCCACCTCAAGGTTATGTATTTAATTTTAGAAAATAAAGTCATAAAATAGAGGAGTGTCATATAGAAATATATTTCGAACTCCACCATAAAAAATGATAAATTAGAGCCTCAGAAGTAGCCAAAGTATCTGTATGACTCTAGTAACTTCTTGATGGACTTGAATGTGGTTTCTAAGTTTGCCTAAGGGTATCACAATTTATTGTGATAATATTGGTGCAGTTGCAAACTTGAAGAAATCACGAACCCATAAGACAATTAAACACATGGAGCGCGAGTACCACCTATTAGGAGAAATCGTATGATGGGGGGAAGGTTGTTGTAGCTAAGATTGCATTGAATGGTGACCTAGTAAATCATTTTACAAGGACCTTAAGGAAAAAACTGTTGATGATCATGTAGTGGGAGTGGGAATCATATGTATGGCAGAAGACATTAACAATACATTAACAATTAATTGGATTGTATTCTAAAAAGTCTAGCTTTCGTATGAACAATACATTAACAATTAATTTGAAATGAAAATCATATGATCAAATGATTGTGTCTTATAATTTATTTATATGTACGATGCAATAGTCCGCTTACTTTATATTATAGATAATATATTGTGCGACAACTCGTGGAAGATCAAATTATCGGTTTCCTTATAAAGTATAAAAAGATGCTCACAACCAAAATAGACGGGGACTCTCCATCGGGATGGTTGTAGTGTGATTTGGTATTAGTTTGTCTTGACTATAGAATCACATTAGTGTACTTGTGTGTACTTAGTAGGACCGATGGAGATCGTTTTATTTATACTGACTATATATGATAATTTTATCTCAGTTATTATGGATTTTCATGCTCTTAATCCCTATACAATAACTTCGACATGTAAGGTAGTATGTATTTCTTTGATTCATCAATAGGTGATATTTAGATGTATTAAATCAGCATATTCGGTGAATTGGGAAATAGTGTTATCTCTATGGTGTGCTGTTGATTGTTGAAGGAATCCATGTCCGACATAGGTGATGATTTCCCCTTGAGTAGGTCATAAGGAATATCATGTAAATCCTGCAGGTGGATTTATTTCGACATGATAATAAGGTTGAGTTGTACTACTCTCGGATGAGATATTAATTAATGGAATTGTCAGTAACTTAATTAATCCATGAGCATTGCATATCTTAAACATGGGGAGACTTTCGGGCTCATAAAAAGAAGGAGTCCAAACATAATTTTGGGATTAGAACGGTAGTGTAGTAATAATATTTTAGGGTATATATTATTATTATTGGATTTAAGTATAAGCTTTGGGCTAAGCTTGGATACTTAAACCCAATGGAGGCCCAACTCTAATTTCTCCTTCTGGTCCCTATTGTAGTCCATATATAAGTCATCTCAACTGTTCCAACCCTAGATGAGACACGCCTATCACGTGAAGAGGGTAAAAGGAACAGTAGATTGAGAAGATCTCGGGATTGTCGCCCACATGACGTCAAGATTGGACTTGGGAATATAGCAGAAGATTAAGAGGTCGTTTGATTTTGTTGTCCGCCAATTTTCATGATTTTTATAAAAACGTACATAAGTCAGAGTTCGACGTATGATATACTGTCGAAAAGCCACGGAAGAGAGAATCATTTTGGAGCATAGATCACTCAATTCAGAGATCAGACGAGGGAGTTATTCTCAAAATGGTGAGGCTTCGCAGACTACCGGTGAGAATCCTTCTTATTCAACATACCCTAGTGAAAGGTAATATATTTCTTGTTTTCATGCTTCCACTGACTGTTAGAAACGTATAGAACTCTAACGGTTCACGTTAACCAAATGATCGAATGCCAACATAATGTTTATCATTTTGCTACTTTATTTGCTTAGTATTTGATGATTAATAACTTGTTGTAGGTGCTTTGTTTGCGTGTTGTTGTATGGAATCTGGTGGCATTTTTTTGAATTGAACTTGCAAAATTCTTGATGCTTGTTGTATAGTATGGTATTTTACTAGTTTATTTGCTGAGAATTTGTTGAATAAGGCTTGTTAATCTTGCTTTTGAATGCTTTGTCTAATTTGTAGGTTAAGTAGCACCCCTTCCCCAGAATTAGTCTATATTTGGTGCATCTGTTTTTTATCTCCCGAAGTCGTTTTGATAGTTTGTCTCATGATATATATTTTATTGGTACTGTGTAATGTGGTTGGGATGATTGTTGTCATTGTAGATTTATATATTCGTTCTTTGCTATATATGCTAGATTTTTAGTTACTGTTTTGGTAGCTTACTTGGTTGTAATACTAGGGATGATAGTTTATTTGTGAGTTTATGAGATGGTTACTGCAGCTGAAGTCTTACTCCCTCAAGTTCCATACTATAAAATAAGCAACTTTTTTTTACGTCGAGTTCAATTTTTAGAATTTCTTTTGTTGTCTGTCTACTACGCTCAAGACTTGGTTTCTTTTGTTTGCTTCTTCTACTTGGTGGCTGGTGTTATCTTATAATGTTTTTTATGATTAGGTAGTTGTCATCTACTTCATCTAGAAGGCAAGATTACCCTACATCTGAAATTTAGCTTTTTCATGTTTACTATACTGATTTTAAACCTATTTCTTGCTAAGAAGTTATTATGTACATTCCATAGTTTCTAGGTATTTATATAGTTGAGTTATACAGAATTAGTATATTTTATTTATTTAATTTTTGCATGAATCATTTAAGGAATTTATTAATTTGATATATATCAATATTGTTTCAGAAATTTAAAATTATTTGAGGTGCATTAATATTATGTAACAATTAAATGCCAATAATATCAATTGTGTACTAAGTATTGTAAAATTTGACGAAGTCCTATGTTCGTCTCTTGGGCATATTTGATTTTTGCAGGTTTGTGTGGATCAAACGGTTACGAATAATTACACAAACTTCATCAATTAAGGAGTTTATCTATGTACATTAAAATAAGTATCAATTTTAAATTGTGAAGGGTAGAATTAACTTGAAATTAATGTCATGCTCTTATTTATGAAACTCCAATTAATCTTTTGACATTTAATCTTATTTTTATCTTTAATTATTTTATTTTTTCTTTAATATTTGAATCACTTATTAATAGTACATTTATAATTTATTTCAAGACATTCTATTTTTTTAATTAACATATTATAAAAAGAAGGTATATTTAATGTATTATACACTTTATATACATATAATTTTTTATATACATTTTAGTGTATATATATATATATATAATTTATATTTAGACTATAAATATACATTTATAAAAAACACTACAATAATTTAAAGTATAATATAATTATTTTATTTGTGAATAAAAATGTTATTTACAAATGTTAGTTACGTAAAAGTGTTATATAATGATATTACTTATTAAAAAGTATTACATGAGAAGTGTAATTTATGTAAAAGTGTTATATACAAATTTTAAATAGTGTTACTCATTTATGTTATTTATAAAAAAGGTGTTATAAATGTGTTAAGCATTAAAATAATTTAGAAAGTGTTATCAATTTGTATTAAATAAGTTGAAAGTGTTACTAGGATGGTGTTATATAATATCACTTATGTTGTAGTGAATTGCAACACTTCCTAAACCTATATCGTTTCGCCAATAAAAGCAACATCAGTATTTAATTTAATAAACCCCATCTCAGGTGGCTTCTATCCATGAATTATAGGTTGAGTGATAATTATATTTGCCGGTGATTTAGTCCTCAAATAGTCATATAAGTTCTTATACAAAAACGGTACGACATTTAATACTAAATTATACAATTTTCTGAAACTGTATCTAGGTGCACAGTGTGACTAGGGGCATGTAATTTTTATTTTATTAAAATAACGACAAATTCTCTTATGTACTCGGGTGCACAGTTCACCCACTCTCAAAAAGTATACATTAATGAATAAAAACATACTCCTTTCGTCCCACAAATGTTTGCACCCCTCTCCCGGCAAGGATATTAAGAAAAGTGATGGATATTATGGTATTGTTTGGTAATAAATGAATGATAAAGTATGTTAGGTGTTTTAGATATGGGTAATATTTTTTTTTGTAAATAAAGTATATGAGGAAGGATAACTGTATTTGACTTTTTGATTTTTTAAAAGCGTGTAAACTTTTGTGGAAAAACCCAAAATGAAAAGTGTGTCATGTGAAATGAGACGGATGGAGCATATACACTAATAAATAAAAATTTATACACTTTGTTAACGAATTTTCTTGTTAGTTTTTTAATAAGAAACTGGATATATATATATATATATATATATATATATATATATATATATATATATATATATATATATATATATATATATATATATATATATATATATATATATATACTATGATGTTCAAATTCCATCATATCATATATTTTATATTTGGATTAACTTCATATTCCAAATAATTAAAAACATGATATGAAAATTCTCTATTATAATAGAAATTTTCTCTTAAAGTGCAAGAATTCAAATTTATGCACTTATATTATTTAGAAATATATACTAAATAAATAAAAATATATATAATATTGAATTAAAATTTATACTTTTTGTTAGCAATAAAAAAGTTAATATAAAAAGTTATACATCTATTAAGAAATCTGTATACACATTATTGAATAATTAAAAACTAATATAAATATGGCACGCGTGCACCCAAACACACTAAATATGACATTATTATAATTATCTTGGCATAGTATATGACAATATTCCTTTCACTCAATTTAATATTGGCCTTGGATTTTATTGAAATTATTTTTAGAGTGATAAATTATTTTTATTTAAAAAAATGTTACTCTTAGTCAAATTCTAATGTGTTGTGATTTTTTATATTTTTTTTAGATGAAAAATATTTTTTATTCGAAAAAGTAATAGTCCATTTAAAAAAATAATTTGTGCATGTATTATAGTACTAATATTAAGCTCATGCGATGCACGAGAATAATTAAATTTTTAATATTTCAATATTACATTTGTATGTAGATTTTATTTTGTGATTATTTATTTTAACATTTGACAAATTATTCTATATAATCGTTACATTTATGGAACTTCTTTTAACTTTTTTTTAAAACAGACAATAAATTTGAGTACAAGGGTACTCATCCCTTAAAAAAAGGAAAATAATAAGTAGGTGTGTCTCCAAAATTATGCTAACAACTTTTTCTTATTTTGTCTTTTTATGTAGGTGTATGATCTATTTTACCCTAGGGTATATGTCGTAGGATTTAATATTAATTTTAGAATATAATTGTAATTAACACTAATAAATGTGTGAGGACCATAAATGTTCCATATGAAATTGATTTCATGGGATATTTCCACATATATTTTAATTAATTTCTAACTTTATAGATGGTTGAATTTCTTAAATTTTATAATATTAACCTTCATGATCAGTTTTATATTATACAACTCTTTAATTTAACTTTAATCATTAAAAAATTTCACTCTAAAATTATGATAATTTTGTTTAAATGGATCTATATTGTAATAATAAAAATATAAAAGGATATAATGTTTATGAGTAAAAGAAAAATGTTAATCTTATTCGAGACAAAGAACATATTTTACAAAGTGTTTTCAATGTTAATTTGCTTAAGGTTAATGTGAAGTTTACATTGTATCTATTGAGTGTGAAAATCATTGTGTTTAGTGTCCAATTTAACACCTTTTTTTATAGAAATTATTGTCATATATTAGCACAAGTGTCTTATATTCAATATATTTAAGAAAATATGCATTTGAGGTGTTTTATTATGTTTTAGGTGGAAAAAGGATTAAAAGTGCAAAGTTGGATAAAAGGAGAAACTTGTGCAAGAATGCTGAAAAAAACATATTCAATTTGTGTAATTTTTTTATATTTGTGTGGAAGTCTAAACTGGGCTATGATGTCTTATTAGAAAGCCACGGGAGAGAGGATCACTTTAGCGCAAGAATCACTCAAATCTGAGTTTGGATGTCGAAGTTATGTATGCAACGGTGAGACTGCACAAGGCTGTTCAACCTGGGCCCTCCCGTTTGACCAGCTGTTCGGCCAGCCGTTCAATGAAATCCTTTTTGGTTGAACAACATGCAAAAGTGTGTACAGTGCACAGACGGTCCGTTCGACCAAGGCCATGTTGTTCGATCAAAATCACTTTGGTCGAATGGATATGCGGGAGCTTCAGATCCATATGGTTTTACACCTACAGTGTGTGTATCTGCGTGTCTTCATCTAAAGAACCCATTAAAAGTCCACTGGAAGAGTTTGAAGTATAAAAGGAGTACAATTCACATTCAGAAATATAACTCCGCTACCAACTCCACAAGGGGGGATCACCCCTACACCATCATTTACATCCATCCCTTCTTTCATCCATCCGCCATTGTGAAGATTCGTCTGTTGAATTATGAGGAGGATTCAAGATAGAAAGGGACACGACGATTCCCATATCTAGGATTTTTATCGTTTCCTTATTTATCTTTTATTTTTCAGATATATGAGTAATATCTATCCAATCCCCATGCGTGTTGCTTATAGCACCATAGTCTAGAGTTGTTTTGGTAATTTTAGGGATTATGAAAGTTTTATGAATTAATTGACTTCTCTTGTGTGTCCTACGTACAACACTACTTGTGGATTTATTTTATATATAATTGTGTATTTTTAACTCATATTCACAGTTATTTTGTGCGTCTTCAACTGTTATATAGAGTCTGAATATATATCTTGGTTGTTGATTGAATGAGTTCACTGCTAAACTGGGTTTATTGTTATGATTCTAAGTGAGGGGACTCCGAAGTTTAATTAGAACTGTCATATATTAATGCTTGTTAATTGAATTGAATTCATGTTGATCAACATGATAAAGATGTTAATTTTATAGTATCTAATGTGATAAAGGGAGATCACATCAGGTTAGAGTATCAAATGTGCGGGAAAATAATTGATACAGATAGTACCTAGAAAGGAGTGTGAAATTATATCTCATGCTCTAAGGTGATTCAAATGTATTACATGCTTATTTACTTGAGCCTATAGAGTAAATTTGCATGCCTTAGTGATGTGTCCATCACAACAAAAAAGGTATTTTTTAGCAACCGAATTCACAAACGGAATTCAATCCGTTGGTAATTACCAATAGATTAGCAACAAAAATAACATTCTTACTTTAGCAATTGGATGTCAATGGATTTATTCTCTATTTTAGTAAGGAAATTCAATCCGTTGCTAATTACCAATGGATTACCAAGAGAATCATTATATAAATTATCAACGAAATTATTAGCAACGAATTACCAATGGAATTATTTACCAAGGGAACTCATTTTTCGTTGCTAAAAATTTACCAACCACCACTTTACCAACGAAACTTTACCAATGGATTCCATTGTTAATCCGTTGGTAAACTAATTTAACAATGGAATTAAGGCCTTTATCAACGGAATATTCCATTGGTAAAAATAGAATTTTTTGTAATGCATAGTCCACAAGACAGAGTCGGACATTATACTTGAGAGGGAAATTAATAAGTGAAATTGGATTATCCTAGAGCTACCTATCTCCTACTTGATTCACTTTCTTATTTTCATAGTTCTTGATTTAATTTATTTGATATTTTAATTAATTGTTTAGTAGATATAATTATTTCCAAAACTATTATTGTCTTTGATCTTAATTAATTTTGTAAATAATTAAATTGATAATACACTGTCCTTTGGATTCAATATTTTACTTGGTCGCTTGCTTAAGCTGCAATTGATATCCTTAATACTTGAGGATTAATTTTACGTGCAAAGGAAACACTCATCAAGTTTTTGGTGTTGTTGTCGGGGATGGCAATTATTATTCATTTTATTATTTCTAGTTTAATTACGAATTTTATTTGTGATTATTTATCTCTATCTAAGCTTAAAATTTTCTGAGGTACTTGTGCACTAAGAAAAGAAGAGGGAAATGAAGTATTTGAAGGGAAGGATGCGAGAAGGCAGCCCGTTGATCCAGTAGTTCAAAAGGCTGCATACCGTTGTGACTCTCCGATGTTAAACGTGAGCGCTTGTTGGGGGCTTGTTCCTTCCGTTTTGTTGTTTTATTTCTTTTTTGTGAGTGAGAAGTTATTATATTTTAGGTGATCACGCTTTGGCAATTACATCTCTCTGAAAACATAGTTTTGAACTAAGTTTAAGGGGGTGCGATGTACTTACCTCGTGTTATGAGCACTAAGGATATATTTTTTTCTTTCGTCTTGTTGTTTGTTTGTTACGAGGTTAATTTTTTGCGGCATATTAATATTTTAATTAGTATTGGTATGTCGATTTTTTGCAACTTACCTAATATTTCATGTGTTCTCTTTGTGTTCCCTAGTGTTCAATGGTCGAGTTTTTTTATTTTTGGTTTTTTCAATATTTTCATTTTTTGATTTTTTTGTATCTCCTATATTATTACTCATAAATTATGTGATGATAAGGTGTGTTTGTGCTTTGATTTTAGAAAAAGGTAAAAGAGGGGAAAAATGAGTTCTACACTGAGACTTTGACCTGACCGAGTTGAACAACTCGAGGAGCTCGTACATACTTTGAAGGAGAAATCGGGTGCCCTCGTTTCATTATTCTAATTTTTATATGTGCTTTTAATTAGTAGGTTGGAAGGATTGAGATCTTGGTTTTGGTGATACATATGAGCTTGTTGTGTTTAAATTGTTCCTAAAATTCATATTCTTTTGAAATTAATGAAGGAAGTGTACTTGAGTAATATTGTAGTAAAAAGTTCTCTGTGTACTTGTGGAATATTTCTTACCTTGAAAAGTACTCTATTACGTGTTAAAAACTCATGTGATATTTTGAGCCTCGTTGATCATGATACATACAGTGTTGTTGAAATCGGACTGGATCGACCAGACCGAGAATTGGGCATGGATCCGATTCGAAAACACCAAAGTAATCGGATTTGCTATTAAATAAAAAAACCGATTCATACTGGTCAAAACTGACTGAACTGGGAAAGCCTTATGGGGAAACCACCGGTTAAGTATTTTAAAAAAATGTTGTGCACACGTCTGTTAGCTAATTGAAATCTTCATAGAGAATTCAGAACTGAAACATCAGCCTCAATATTTAGAAATTATATTAAATTATTACACTTAATTGATATTATTGAGAGGAGAGTAATAGAAAAAAAAATAAGAAAAGAAAAGGTACTCTTCGAAAGCGAATTCAAGCCATCAGAGCCTCTACATACCTCTAAATCATCATGGAAAATTTCTTGCCAATCATCGTTGCTAACTTTTCTCGACTAATATCAACATTAGGAGAGAGATTGAGAGGGTTGTGGAGAGAGTTAGAGAGAAACACTAATATCGGCGACTTTCTAGATGAGAGAGAGTAGGAGAGATTGAAAGAGTTGAAGAGAGAGTTAGAAAGAGAACGCCACAGTCTGCTAAGAAAGATAACCCTAATTCTATTCCTTTTTAATATTCTCAATTTGTGTGGACCTATAAAATACTCTCACTAACATGAAGTTGTAGGCTTTGGGTAAATACTCTCACATATGAAGTTATGGGTCTTTGATTTTGGGCTTTGACATAATTTTTATTAAAAAAATTATATTTTTTAATAATTATTTTAAAATATAATTAAAATATAAAAAAATTAATTTTCCTGTTGAACCGCCGTTTGAACCGCGAACCGACTCTATCGGTTTGATCTCCGGTCTGGTTATAAAAATACTAAATACATAATCACATGATATGTTTTTTTTGATGAGTATCGTTCTTGTTTGTGTAATCTAAAGCTTGCCTCTTGTCTTACTTAAAAAAACATGTGTGTTAGACGATGGGAGATGATTTAAGGTCATCCTTCAATTTATGAGTCACTTAAATAAATAATTCCCTACCAAATGATGTTTATCCATCGTTAGCCCCATTGAACCTACAAACTTCATTATTTGGCATCCTATGACAAATAACCACTTTGTGCATCTGAATTTATTTTAGTCTTGATTTTCCGTCATGAAGAGAATTAGTGGCCTTTCAAAGTGTTTTGATGGAGTTTTATAACAACTTGGAAAGGTTGAAATTGGTGTTGAAACAGTGATTGAGCTTGCATCTAAGGAAAATCATGGTGTAGTGCTTAAATCTAGTACTACATGGAATCAATCACCCTAGGGTATTGCTTAAATCTAGTACCCTATGGAGGATGCGAGAGTTATTGCCCAAAACTTGTACCTCAAGAAAAAAAGAAAAAAAGGAAAAAAAAGTTGTTCTTGAAGAAAGAGAAAAGTGAAAGAGTTGAGGAGGATGCGTGCTTAATTGAAGTGAGTAAGAAGAATGAAAGATCATGATATATGGCCACTTCATTGATCCGAGTTTTGAGTCACTTACCCATATATTTCCTACCTTAACCAAAGAGCCAACATTATATCCAAAAGAAGGTTCTTTTTATCCCATTGTCGAATCATACTTTTTAGTGGTGGAGAGTTTAAGATATTTGGCAAGCTTAATTATGGTTACACATGCACTTGAATTGAATCTGAGCGTATACACCTTAATCCATAAGTGTACATTTTTTACACTTGAGTGAGAGTGATATATACTTCAAATGAGAATATATCAATTGAGTATTAAAAATGGTGGTGATTGTTTTATCTTGTACGCTATGAATTGAATATTAAATGTAATGAGAGTTGCATGACCTAAGTTGAGGAAAATTATTTTATTGAAAATTGTATTTTGAATGGGGTATTGGGGTGTATGTAAGTTTTATGGGCTTGATGAGAGTGAAAATCAGCGTGTTTTAGTGTCCAATTTAACATATTTTTATGGGAATTATTGTCACATATTAGCACAAGTGTCTTATATTCAATATATTTAAGTAAAAGGTGCATTTAAGTCGTTTTATTGTATTTTAGGTGGAAGGATTAAAAGTGTAAAGTTGGAGAAAAGGATAAACTCGTGGAAGAATGCTGAAAAACACAAGTCGAACTTGTGTAATTTTTCTGTATTTTTGTGGAAGTCTAAATTGGGTATATGATACACGTTAGAAAGCCTCAGAAAAGAGGATTGTTTTGGGGCAAGAATCACTTAAGTCGGAGTTCGGATGTGGAAGTTATGCGTGAAACGGTGAGACTGTGCAAGGCTATTCGACTAATACCCACCCGTTCGACCAGCCATTTGACCAAGCCCTTTTTGGTCGAACGGCGTTCGAAGGTCTGCTCAGTGCACAGGTGGTCCGTTCAACCACCGTTCGACCAAGGCCATGTTGTTCGACTAGAACAACTTTGGTCTAATGGACATATCCATATGGTACTTTTACACCACTGGGGCGTGTATCTACGGTTTTCGCCTAAATAACCCATTAAAGGTCCATTAAAAGAGTTTGAAGTATAAAAGGAATATAATTCACATAAAAAACATAACACCACTACCACCTCCACAAGGGGGGATCACCCCCCCCCCCACATTATCATCTCATCCATCACTTCTTCTATCCATCCATCACTATGATGATTCGTTTGTTGAATCAATAGAAGAACCAAGAGGAGGATTCAAGATGGAGAAGGATTCGACAATGCCCACATCTAGGGTTTTTATCGTTTCTTAATTTATCTTATATTTTCCAGACGTACGGGTAAGACCTATCCAACCCCCATGCGTGTTGCATGTAGCACAATGGGCTAGAGCTTTTTGGTAGTTCTATTGATTATGAAAGTTTTATGAATTAATTGACTTCTCTAGTGTATCATTTGTACAACACTATTTGTGGATTTACTTTATATGTGACTGTGTCATTTTAACTCATATTCAAGATTATTTTATGCATCTTCAACAGTTATATAGAGTTTGAATATATCTTGGTTGCTGATTGATCGGTGTGAAATTCACCTAGAATTACGGGTTTAATTGCTTGAATTCACTTGGATTTATGCGGTTTTAATTCAATAGTTTAAGCATGTTTTTTATGGAAGATACAATAAATTGCTTAATTACTTGGAAAGAGGTATTTTTATATTTTTTGTAGAAAATTGGTGATTATGAGGTAGAAATGAATTCTACAAGTAAAAAGGAAGATGTGGGAGAAAATGAAACTCAATTCGGAGTTGAAACGAGCAAGAACAAGCCAAAACAGTGAAGTTGCGCGCTTGCTGTAACAAAAATTGGACCCTGTGCACAAATATTCGAGCGAATTTTTGTTACAGTTTCTGCTAACGAATTTTTTAAGCCTAATTTTCCTAATTTAGCCCTTAAACTAAAGTATCCCACATTGAATAAACATAGCAACACTCCTCATACCCCACTACTATAAATACCCTCTCATATGAAGGCCATCAACAACAATTCTCCATTCAAGTCAATTCACTTCATATTTTAGATTAGAATTTGGGGAGCTCTTAAAAGAGAGAACTCTAATAGTTGAGATTCCTCCCCCTTTGGGGAAGGGATCCATTTCTTTAAATGTTTTTATATATTAGGAATTTATTATTTTCCAAGAAGGTGGGGACACCAAGGAAAAAAATAATTCTCATGGATGTAAAAACTTTATTAAGGTGTAATCTAATTATAGTTATTATCTTTCTATTTACTATATTTTGGTAGTTGATTGAAGGCAAGACTATTGACTAAATTATGAAAATGTCTTGATTGAATTTTTGGCTTTGATTAGGTTTCATTTATGAAATTCGCACGCTTCAAGTAATATGGGATTTACGCCTTTGGTATTAGTGTATAGTGATTAGGTTGTGTATTGTGTATTGGCATGTCTTGTCGTTGTTTTACCCTTAGTTGCTTTGCATGATTATCATATGTGAGTTTCTTCCATTTATTACATGAGGGTTTAATATAAGTGGATCATAGCCAAGGATTCCTTATGTTTAGAACAACATAAATGAACACAAGGGTGATCACTTAGGCCCGAGGATTAAACTAGTAAAGGAAACCCCATCCATACGAACATAGTACCTTGATGGGAATTGCAAATAGGATAAATCTTAGGAACTTTTTAGGGTTTGTGAAAACAATCTACATCCTATTCACCATGGCCTTTGGGGATAGGTGGAAATCGTGATCGCCCTTACCATGATTTGCTTAACAATGGAAAACAATTAAAGATATTGGATGATTGATTATATGAGTGCATAATGAAAACTACCATGTCATTGAAAATCCAAAAATATTGTAATTAGATTTTTTTTTCATGTATTTTATTTCTTTTATTTTTAAACTTCCTTTTTTATCGTCCTTAACTAATCACGATAGTACACCTAAAGGCCATGAATCACAAATTCCCTTGGGTTCGATATTTTGTTTCTTGGTCACCCTAACTATTAACGACCAATCAAATGGTACCGTTGTCGGGGAATTTAGTTGTATTTGTGACTTTGGATTTGTTGAGTGGTTAGGATAGGAACATTTTTTTGCTTTGAATTATTTTTCTTTTTATAGTTGTATTTGTAGGGACTAAAGCGTGAAGCTATGGTATTAGCCTCGAAGAGAAAAGAAGTAGTGAAAATTGAGGTAACGAACATCTTCTCAACTTAAATTCGACTTTGTCTATTTTAAGTTTGGGGGGTATGTTCTTCTAGTTACTTGACTTTTAAACGATTTAATTATAAAAATTGTATCAATGAACTCCTACTTTAGCATATTGCACCAGTGCACATTGAAGTCCTTTCTCTTTTCTTTGGCACATATTTTCTCTTTTTTTTGTTGTTATTGTTTTTCATGCTTTTCTTGCATTCAATAAGGAGAAATCTTTCTTAGCTCTCTTGTGCTTCATTGTGAGAAATTTTGAGACTATTATGTTTAGTTGAAACTTATGGCAAGATGAATTTTTAATTGTGTACTTGTTGAGTCATGGTTTATGCTTTTTTTGTGTTTCTTTCACTACTAAGATCCCGTCAGCTTTTTTATCCTTAAAATTATTAAATTAAATGGGTTTTCCTTTCTTATGTATGAAGATTGTTGGAAAATAAGTAGTAGTTTTTTAGGTTTTGTTCTTATCTCTCTAGGCCTATTCTCTCCTCCTTCTCTCTACCCTTCGGTCAGCATCTTCCGGCGATGGGGCGGGTGCCCGGTGCCGCCGGTACTCCACCTGCCCCCTCAGCACTTCAGCCTTCGCTGCACTCTTTTTCAAGCTTAGTTTCTCCAACCATCTTGCCGGTTCTTCTCTTGGCAGCATTTCTCGTTGGACGGCCAAAACTGGAGCAGGGATGTCTTCCTATTCTTCTCTTTTTCTAGTGCTTCCCGCATCCAAGCACCTATCTTCTTTTATTTTTGGCATACCAGGTTTATTCCTTATCTGTTTGAGAGGAGTTTTCGGTGGTTCTTCAACCCATCGAGCTTTCTCCTCTCTCAGATCTGGTTTCATGCTGCCAGTCCGATGTCAACGTCCGTCCTCAAAATTTCAGCACTTTTTCAGAAGCCTGAAGGATTGCAACACATCTCCAGTTGTTTTATTTCTAACGGCTGATTTGATCTTTTAGCACCAGTCTCATGTTCTTACCATTCTCATATCTCGGTGTAGCTTCCTTCCACACATTCACCCATTGGATCCATTCAATGGGGGGTCACCGGTTTATGTTTGCAGCTTTTCGATGGTCTATAGGCCAAAGCCGGCTGGCCCTACAGGCTTTCAGGTTTTTTTCTTCGTCTTATCTCTGCATTAAATGCAGCTGGCCCTACAAACAGCCTACTTCCCTTTTTCCAGTTTATTTTTTCAAACTTTTTTCCCTATTTTGGGAATTCTGCTTTTCAACCTACTCGTCTACTATTCCTCTTGTCAGATTTTTTGCTTGTAGCCCTTGGGCATTTATTGTTGCTTCTATTTCATCCTGGAGTTTGCTTCACCAACTTAGATAAGCTCGTCTCCGGCGTCTCCTTGGCCCGCCTGTTTCTGGATTTTGCTCAAACAACGTCTCTATCAGGAATCATATTCCTTGATTCCTTCAAACTATGGGACTTCTTCATGCTCGTTTTTGCTGCCATATCTGTTCGAAGATGTACCATAATGGCTGCTCGTATGGCCATATTACAACCCCCTTCTATTTCCATACCTTGAATTTTAGGCTAATTATAGTATGCATCCGAGTGCACCCATATACAAATATAACCAAAAACATATACAATTATGAGCAATAATATATATAATTTAATTGTTAGTTTTTTTAATGAAAAATTGAGTGTAAAAAATATACAATTATTAAAAAAACATGTATACACCATTGAATAAAAAGTTATACACATATGGATGTTAGTTTTATTAATAAAAAACTTAATGTGAAAAAATTATACAATTATTACAAAACACGTATACAAAATAGAATAACATGTATTTAAAATATAATAAAAAATCATATACATATGGGTGCACCCTTGCACCCAGGTGCACCCAATATACACTCTAAATTTTAATGGGATTTCATTCTTCTTTTTTCCTCTCATTTCCAGCCTATCGTGCTGCTCATTGAGGCTACTTTTTTATCTTCCAGGCCCCTTTTACTTCCCACACTATGCATTAGGTTATTATTGCCACATCAGGCCTCCATGCATTTGTTGGATTGTATACTAAAAGTCTAGCTTTAGTATGAATAATGTTATAATAATTTATATGAAATGAGAATCTATGATCAAATGATTGGGTCTTATAATTTATTTATATATCAATGCAATAGTCCACTTATTTTATACTGAGATAATATGTTGTGCGACAACACACAGAAGATTTTATTATCGATTTCCTTATAAGGTATAAACAAATGCTCACAACCGAGATAGACGAGGACTCTCTATCGGGATGGTTGTGGTGTGGTTTGGTATTAGCTTGTCCTAGCTATAGAACCACATTAGTGCACATTGTGTGTATTGAGCAGGACCGCTTGAGAGTGTTCTACTTATACTGACTTATAGGAGAACTTGATCCCAATTATTATGGATGTTCGTGTTTTTAATCCCAATACAATAACCTCGACACATAATGCATTGTGTATTTATTTGATTCATCAATGGGTGAGATTTACATGTAATTAAATCAACAAACTCGGTGAGTTGATAAATAGTGCTATCTCTATGGTATGTTGTTGACTGTAGAAGGAATCCGTTTCCGACATAGGATGATGATGTCCCCTTGAAGAGCACATAAGGATTATCATGTAAAACATACAGGTAGATTTATTCCAACATGATAATTAAGTTGAGTGGTACTACTCTCGAATGAAATATTTATTAATGGAGTTGTCAGTAACTTAATTAATTAATGGACATTGTATATTTTAAACATGGGGAGACTAACGTGGTCATAATAAGAAGGAGCTCATAACGTAATTATGGGATTAGAACAATAATGCAGTAATAACATTTTAGTATAATATAATATTATTATTAGATTTAAGTATAAGCTTTGGGCTACACTTGGATACTTAAGCCCAATGGAAGTCCAACTCTAATTTCTCCTTCTGGTCCCTATTGTAGCCTATATATAAGTCATCTCAATTGTTCTAACCTCAAGAAATGACACGCCTAACACATGAAGAGGGTGGATGAAACAGCAAATTGAGAAGATCTCGAGGATCGTCGCCCACACAACGTTGAGATTGGACTTGGGAATATAGCGGAAGACCAGAAGGTAGTTTGCTGCTATTGTCTACCAACTTGCACAATTTTTATTAAATAGTACAGACCTAAGAATTGAACGTGTGATATACTGACGGAAAACCACGAAAGATAGGATCGTTTTGGCACATAGATCTCTCAAATCTGACATCAGATGAGAGAGTTATGCCCAAAACGGTTAGACTGAGTAGGCTGTCAACGAGAATCCATCTTCTCCAACATACCTTGGTGAAAGGTAATACGTTTTTTTTCCTGCTTCCGTTGACTGTTAGAAACGTTTGAAACTCTAACATTTCATGTTAACCAAATGATTGAACACCAACAATTGGTATCATAGCTTCGCTTTCGTGGTGAAGCGTGAAACGTTAGGCTAGGGTTTATGTGTTCAATGTGATTAGGGTTTAGTATAGTACATATTATGCTTGTATACCCTATGCGTTGATGATCTTTCATTCCATCGAATCATGGCGATGGCATGTTTGATTTTTGGTGGTGAAAGCCAATAGTGGGATAAGGCCGGCAAGGGCTGTTGGATGGCACTTTGTGTCGGAGATTGCAGACTAAAATCCTAGGCGTGACGAAGGCTGGCTTGCGACGCAATTTGCTTGGCAGCTGCACTTCGATGGCGGCACGATGGTGGATTGTGGATGGCTTGCGGGAGAGGCCAGACATGGCAGGAGATCCGTGGCCCGACGAGTATGCGTGATGCAAACGGCAATTGTGAGCGGCATGGGTGTTCACAGGTGGCGTGCAGCTCGAGTCGGCAGACACGGGGCCTCCTTGACTGAAAGTTGTTGACGGGTGCGCACGCTGCTGGACATTGACAAGATGCTGCACGATCACGCTGCCAGTGCCGGATGCGTAAGGTGGTTCACCTGGATGAGACTCAGCAAGTGGCTCGATGGACAGTGTGAAACACACGCTGCGGAATAAAGGACGTAAGCAATGAAGTTTCTGGATGAGTTCATAGAGGCTTCCGGTCGAGTCTCCGGATGACTTGCGTCAGGCGAGTCTCCATGGCAGTGAGGGTTGGCAAACACGCAATGGCTGGAGCCTGTCGATGCAGGCAATGTTTCAACAGTCTACTGAGTCGGTGTAGAAACGATGTGCAAGGCGGGCGATGACAAGGCGTGGCCAGCCGCTGGTCGAAGCACCAAGAGGTGTTTTGTTATAACTAGCGGTCTGCGGATGAGCAGGTTGGCTTGCTTATTGTTGGGTGAAGGCAGGCTGGTGCACGGATGGTGCTTGTCGACGAGTGAGGGGCGTCCGGTTCGCGCGTGAAGTCTTGAATGAAGGCGGGCTCAGCATACATTGGCGGATGAGCAGTACATGTTGGCGCACGTTTTCATACATGAGTGTCTGCCGATGGAGTACAAGGTGCACTCAGCGTCGGGGGAGGCATCGTCAGCATGAGGCGTGCAGGATGCCAGGCAGCTGCTGGGCATTGACGGGCATGGTGCACGTAGCGGGCTGCCGGGAGATTTGCACAAGGGTCGTGCATGTTGCAGGAAGGCTGTCGGGCGTGGTGTGCTCGAAAGCATGTTGGGCGCTCGGTGTATGCGATGGGCTGATGGGTATTCCAGGTTGTGGATCAAGGTTCCGACTGGTGGATTAGGTTACCGGGCAATGAATCTGAGGAAAATTCGTGAAGGCCGGCTTTCAATTTTCAAATTAGGTTTTATGCTTGGTGGCGAATAATAGAATTCGCTGATATATATCTGCTATAATTTATTTTATTATTTGATTATTGTTATATATGTAAGCATGATACTCCATTATTTACTGCCTTATTTGCAGTAATATGAGCATGCTAGGTTGCGTATATTATTTTGAATATTGTACGCATGTAAAATCCCTCGGTGTTAAATAACTAAGTGGGAGAGGGGATTGGTAAATAATTCCCGCGGCCTCCATTATTGGTTTGTAAGTGATGTGAGTAAACTTGTGTGTTGGCAATATGTCTTCTTCCCTAACGGATGAGTTTTTTCACGGATCACTGGTACAGACTTCATTAAATAATTATTATTTGTAATGTCGCACATAAAGTTGCGTGTTAGCATAGACATTCCTCCCTAACGAATGAGTTTATGTGCAGGTCACAGGTACAAATATAATTAATGATTGTAGGAAGTTATCCGAGCGCGTGTGTACTTCTCCGACTGTAAGGGACACAAGCTCGCGTAATGGACTTGGGATCAAATAATAGCGTACACTTAGGTGTAAATAATTAGTATCCTCCCCAACGGAGTCACGCTATTATTTGCATGGCTAAAGAGGAATCGACTATTAATTATTTTGTCATGAAGTTAGGTTGACAAATGAAATTAATGGGTAAAACCTTCTCTTGTAAATGTTCGGGTTTTTCAACGTTCACACTAACGTGGCTTGCAAACTCATGGTGCTTGTGATGTTGGCGAATTTTATTTTTATATTGCTTTGAGGGAATCAATATAAATGGATAAATTCAAAGATTTGATTGGTGTATTTATTTATGATTCTCTGTATTTCAAATGGTTTTATCTCACTTATGTTTACTGAAATAAATTATATTTATTGGTCCAAAATTAGATGATTAGAAAAGAATTTTGGTTTTGAATTTTACTGCTTAAGAAAATATAAATATGTGTTCTCACTGAGTATGTCCCATGACGCCTATTAAAGTCTTTAGTGGAGAGGTGAGAGGTTCATAGAAATATGATGGTCTCATACGACTCTTCAGATACTTGAGTAATTAAGAAAGGCAAGAGGTCATGGATAAGTTGATGAATGAATTGGAAATGCTTGGAGTAGAAATTGAAGGAAAACCTAGATCAATTTAATTCTCCGTAGTTTACCTAGTTGTTTTGAGTAAATTCCACCTGAAATACAAGAGGTTGTATATGGTGGGGAACTTCTGACAAAAGATGTGACAAAGAAAATCCAATTTATTAAAATGTGAACAAGTTTTGTATCTCATTCACTAGTCGTTAAAGCATGATTAGTGATGGCATATACTGACATGTTGTGTGTAGATAATGAAATCACTAAAAGCTTGTAACTTAGTGATGATGAGATTATTATGTACATGGGTAATGCTGCGAGAGTAGTGGCTGGTGCAGTGGAATTTATTTATTTATCTTACGATATGAATAAACGATTGTCTTTAGAAATTGTCTTTACGTACGTTTTTCATAGAAAGAATTTAATTTCAATTTCTATGCATTTACGGATGGATACTTCATTTCATTAAAATGACATAATCATTACAATGAAGAATGGAGCTATAATATGTTGTTATACATTTGGTGACAATTTGTACACTCTTAAATCATATTTATCCCACGGACGCAACAAATAGTAATTAATAACACGTCTTCTAATCCTAATAGGAGTGACACTCTTTAGGATATGATTAGATAGATGATGAATTATTTGGAATTACTAAATTCATTTTATGGGTATGCTAGAAATAGCATGTCGTATAACGTTTGTCTGTTTGTAGAATATCCTAGAAAAATGAAGGGTGATGATTTATTTAGTCCAAAAGATCTAAGGGCGATTGTTAACATAAACACTAAATTTTTAGAAAAGGACTATGTATTAAATCATAAACTCATGTGTAAATTGTTCTAAAGAAAGTGAGAGGGATAACACAAAGTATTAGTATCAAGTGTACAAGAGGATATACCACAAGGTAAACTGCAATGTGTGTCACGTCTGATACAAAATTACATGTAGTATCTTGTTGTAGTGGGAGGGTTGTTCGACAACCTGTAAGAAATATATTTGGGAGAGTCGTGAGACTTGGTCCCTAGTAAACATGAAATTGACCCATGAATACGATGAAGCACTACAATATGAAAATGCGGAATCTTAGCAAAGTGCAATGAATGTTGAAATAGATTCGATGGATTCTAAATTAGATATGGCTGCTTGTAGGACCACTAAATGGTGTAAAGGCCATTGGAAGTGGTCATACGAAATAAATGAGGATCATACGGTAAGGTGAAAACCTTGGAAGCAAAGCTTGTTGTGAAAATGTATACTCAGAAAGAAAGGGTTGAATATGAGAAAACATGTTCACCGATAGCTATGCCTATGTTGATCCGGACTCTTTTATCTGTTGCTACTCATATGAAATATGAGGGATAGCAAATAGATGTCTAGACAACTTTCCTAATTGGAAGTCTTGAGGAAAACATCTATGTGAAGCAACCAGAGTGATTCATTACAAAGGGCTAAGAGCATTTTGATAGTAAGCTTAAAAGTGTCCATCGATGGACTAAAGCAGGCTTCAAGATCATGAATCATCCATTTTGATGAGGTAATCCAGTGACATGGATTTAATCAATGTTCGGATGGGACTTGTGTATTGAAAAGAGTGACGAAAATGTGGTGGTATTTCTTGTACTATACGTAGATAATATCTTGCTTATTGGAGACAATGAAAGAGTATTATTTGGCGTATGGGGTATGGTTAATATGGCAGTGTGACATGAAGGACTTAAGATAAGCAAGAAATATTCTTGCAATTATCTCAAGCTTCATGAATTGATACAATTCCTACTTGTTAAGCATGTGAATTTATCTAAGAAAATGTGTCATGAGACACAAAAGAAGATAAAGGTGATGAAAGCGGTTCCTTATGCTTCGACGAATAAGGAAGCTTAATCTAAGGAATGTTATGCACGAGAATGGATATATATTTTTCTGAACGCATAAACAGTGGGTATCAAAAGTAACCCGAAATAAGAATATTGAACTGTAGTAACACATAATTTTGAAGTACCTGAAAAGGACTAGAAATTATATGTGAACTTACCAGACATATTCGCTGCTTCTTGCGAGTAACATAGATTCAGATTTTTCAAATCAGATAGGAATGGCAGTAAATTCACCTCAAAGGTTATGTGTTTAATTTTAGGAAGTTGAGTCATAATATGGAGGAGTGTTATATACAAATATATTTCAGACTCTGGATTCCATCATGAAAAGATAATAAATTGGAGTCTATGATGCAGCCAAAGTGTCTGTATGACTCTAGAAACTTCATGATGGACTTTGAAGTA
Organism: Pogostemon cablin; assembly: GCA_023678885.1. Taxonomy (NCBI): domain Eukaryota; kingdom Viridiplantae; phylum Streptophyta; class Magnoliopsida; order Lamiales; family Lamiaceae; genus Pogostemon; species Pogostemon cablin. The sequence continues at coordinate 9,599,935 of CM042986.1, forward strand.
TTTCTATGTTTGCCCAAGTTGAACACAATTTATTTTAATGATAATGGTGCAATTGCAAACTTGAAGGAATCACGAGTCCATAAGCAATAAAACTCATGGAGTGCGAGTACCACCTCTAATGGAAAATTGTATGATGAGGGAAAGGTTATTTCTCCTAGAGTACATCGGATGATAACCAAGTAAATCCATTTACAAGGACCTTAAGGCGAGAGCTTTTGATGGTCGTGTAGTGGGAGTGGGAATTAAATGTATGGCGGAAGACATGACAGCATAGTCTTTTAGTATAAGTGGGAGATTGTTGGATTATATACTAAAAGTCTAGCTTTAGTATGAACAATGTTATAACGATTTATTTGAAATGAGAATCATATGATCAAATGATTGCGTCATATAATTTATTTATATGTCAGTGCAATAGTCCACTTATTTTATACTGCAGATAATATATTGTACGACAACACATGGAAGATCATATTATCGGTTTCTAGATAAAGTATAAACAGATGCTCACAATCGAGATAGACGGGAACTCTCTATCGGATTGGTTGTGGTGTGGTTTGGTATTAACTTGTCTTGGCTATAGAACCACATTAGTGCACTTTGTGTGTATTGAGCAGGACCACTTGAGATCCTTCGACTTATACTGACTTATAGGAGAACTTGATCTCAGTTATTATGGATGTTCATGCTCTTAATCCCTATACAATAACCTCGACAAGTAAGGCAGTATATATTTCTTTGATTCATCAATGGGTGAAATTTTCATGTAATTAAATCAACAAACTCGGTGAGTTGGAAAATAGTGTTGTCTCTATGGTGTGCTATTGATTGTAGAAGGAATCCATGTCCGACATAGATTGATGATGTCCCTTGAGGAGCTCATAAGGATTATCATGTAAACCCTACAGGTGGATTTATTCCGGCATGATAATGAGGTTGAGTGGTACTACTCTCGGATGAGATATTAATTAATAGAGTTGTCAGTAACTTAAATAATTAATGGACATTGTATATCTTAAACATGGGGAGACTGACGGACTCATAATAAGAAGGAGCACATAACGTAATTATGGGATTAGAACGGTAGTGCAGTAATAATATTTTAGTAGAATATATAATTATTATTGGACTTAAGTAAATAAACTTTGGGCTAAGCTTGGATACTTAAGCCCAATTGAGGCCCAACTCTAATTTCTCCTCCTGGTCCCTGCTGTAGCCTATATATAAGTCATCTCAATTGTTCTAACCCCAAGAAGAGACACGCCTAAAACGTGAAAAGGGTAGACAGAGCAGCAGATTGAGAAGATCTCGAGTATCGTTGCCCATACGACATCGGGATTGGACTTGGGAATACAGTAGAAGACCGGAAGGTTATTTGCAGTTGCTTGATGAGTGATATTTTTACCTAGATTTTAGTGTCTTTTTATGTGTGTTTTCGTATATTTTTATCTGTATTTATATATTATTTGGTTATGTTTTGTATTTTTATGGAGATGTGTGTGAATGAGCTTAAACGTATGATTTTCAGTTAAAATTATATCCTATACGTGAAAAGAAAGACGTAGGAAAAAGCAGATCTCAATTCGGAGTTGAAATTATGGAGAACGAGCCGAAATATAATTGTAAAAACAAGGATTGCACCAACACTGCCTGCCGTGTTGCAGCACTCGACCCGTGTTGCAGCACAAATCCATGTTGCAACACACGACCCGTGTTACGCAACACGGCCCTGTAAGCCTTGTCCATTTTCTGACATCAATTACGCCTACACGGCCACCCTATGGCCTTGTTGCAGCATAGGAGTCGTGTTGCTGCAGCATCAAAAACATATATGAACCCTTCTAGAAGCTTTCCAAGGGGTATAAATAGCCAATACTTCAATATTTAATCAGTTTGGTTGAGTGTTTTCACCCCTGCACCTACCTCACACACCATTTCCTCCATTTTACACCTTCATCTTCTTCCATCCCATCTATCATCATCACATCATCAAATCCTTCATCCAAGAAGTTAGAGAAGCAAGGAAGAGAGGTGAATTGCAAGGGGAAAAAGAAGATCACCATTGGAGACATTTAAGGGAGTTCTCATCCAAACTCTGTATTGAAACCTTATTGTTTATCATGTTTTGTAAGGATTTTAATATCTATGTTAATTTTCTTATGAAAATGAGAGGTTAATCTCCCTTGTGAGATTAGCATTATGAATTGTGTTGGATAATTTTGGGTATTTTACAATTGAATGAATATGTTGATTGGGTTTAATGATTTTCTATCATTGATGTTTTAGATCTTGAGGTATATGATGATTTATGTATTTAATTATTCTAAATATGTGATTAGATTGAGAAATTAATTATGTGCTTAGAGTAATTAAGTGAATCATTTTATCAAACACTTCATGTGCATTATAAATTGTGAAGAGATGGAGAAATCCTTTAAAATTTAGAACCCTTTGATAGGACATCCGATTGGTTTGATCGAGAGGTTGATTAATCGTGTGAAGGAACTCTCATTTCAAAATTAGTATCTAGTTGGAATTATTTGAGTGTGAACCAATCGTTTGAGCTATGTTTAGAACCATGTCCTATTCATTCCGAGAGGGAGTCTAGGTGAACTAGTGTTGGCCCTTAGTCTATACCCATTACACATATGAATTCATTGCATGATACCTAGATTTTTCATGCTTTAAGTAATTCTAGTCTCATCTCTATCTACTTGGCTCATTCATCTATCTTCCATTCATATATCATTTATTTTGTTGTCATTTCTTGATTATCTCTCTCTTTATGATCATCTCTTTAATACTATGAAACACACGAGATCGCTTAGACACTAGTACCTTCCTCCCTATGGTTCGATAAATTCTTTAATTAGTCATCCCCACTACAAAATAGCTAATCACTATTGTCCGCCAACTTCATGATTTTTATAAAATCGTAGTGTGATATACTGAAAGAAAGCCACAAAAGAGTAGATCATTTTCGCGTATAGTTCACTCAAATCCGTTATCGGATGAGAGAGTTATGCACAAAATGGTAAGACTGCACAGTCTGTCAGCTAGAATCCATCTTCTCCAACATACCCTGGTGAAAGGTAATAAGTTTCTTATTTTCCTACTTCCGCTGACTGTTAGAAATATATGGAACCCTAATGGTTCATGTTAACCAAACGATCGAACGCCAACAACATTATCAATAGAGACTAGTTTATTTAGTTGATTATTGCCTTTGCTAATCTCTTTTAATCTATTTTCCGTTATGGGATTGCTTTGATATAGTGGTTTTGGACTTAGCCATTGGGTCTATTTCTCACTTTATTTTAGCTTTTCTATGTCGGTAATCCTTATGCTTTAGCTTTCAGCCAACTTTTGCCTTATTTTCCTTCATGTCATGGCCTGCTCTTATTGTAAACCTCGACTAGCTCGATTCTAATGCAAACAGCTAACAAATGAAGAGTAAGGCTTCTCACTCCGGCGCGACATCTCTTTTCTCATGGCACGCTCGTCATCTTAAACCCGCTGCTAATCACTAGCCCAAGATCAGCCCTTATGTTTTGCTTCATACAGTAGTCAAGAGTTTAATTATGGTCCTTCCACATGTCTCTCATTGAAATATATCATGATTATAGTCGAGCTCTATTGTTTCACCACATTTTTTATGATGCATCATGTATTATTTTTGTTTTGAGCCACCTGTTTAGGTTCTTTTTGGTTAGCCATTTGTTTGACTATTTAGTTTTTTTTCCCCTTCTTCGTTTCTCCTTGTCTCCTTCTAATGTTCATTTACCTTTTTTAATAATATTTTCTAGTTTGGTGAAGATTGTTGGAAATGATTTAAGGTCATCTTTGTGTTGACATGTCACTTAGCAGAATTAATCATACCAAATGAAATTATTTTGTAGTTTGCCCCTTTGAGCTTATTATCCTTATTTCTTTGGCAACCTACAAATTTAGCTATTTTTATCCATATTTTATATCATAATCACCTTTGTCGACTAGTAGAGGATTAATGGGGATGAAGTGGTTGAATTGAACTTACAAGAGAGTTTGAAAAGAAAGAAATGGTGAAAGTGCAAGAAAAGAGGGAGAAAAGATTAAAATAAAAATGGAGTTTGTAAGAAAAGAAATTGTGTGAAGCTTATAGAAAAGAAGCATAAAGGAGCTCTACTAGAAAAATGGAAAGAGAGCCCTTGGGGAAAAGAGAGAAGAAACTCAAAAGTGAAAAAGAAGAAAAAAGGTTCTTTAGTGTGTCGGATGGAAGATTACATTTTGCTTGAGGTAAAAAAAGAAGAAAAAGAGAGGATAAGAGTTGAGATGTCAACTTAAATTCTTTACTAGTCATGAGCTTATTTTTCCTAAATATTTTCTACCCAAGACTAAAGAGCCTACATTACAACCCCATATAAAGACCTTTTTGATTCAATGATTAACACACATACAAGTGGTGGAGAGTTTAGACTTTTGGCAAGCGCGCATATGGTAATGTCATGCATTTGAATTGATTTTTTTAATGGTATATATACACTTCTCCCATACACCTCTTGAGTGTAAGAGTGGAAAGAAAAATCTAGAGAGGAGTAGTGAAGGTCTCACTTGCTTGCATATTTCCTAAGTTTAACTTGTATCCATTTGAATTGATGTCTTGTCACTTGTTTTGATTGAATTGAAATGGTTTTGAAATGACTCAATCTCATTGATATCTCGATTAAATTCTAGGTGAATTCCCCTCCTCGTTCTTTCTTTTCTTTCGTTGCTCAGGGACGAGCAACACAAGTTTGGGGGATTTGATCGGCGTAAAATTCACCTAGAATTATGGATTTAATTGCATGAATTCACTTAGATTTATGTGGCTTTAATTCAATAGTTAAGCATATTTTTTTATAGAAGATACAATTAATTGCTTAATTACTTGGAAAAATGTATTTTTATGTTTTTTTGAAAATTAGTTATTATGATGTAGAAATGGATTCTACAAGTAAAGAGGAAGATGTGAGTGAAAACAAAATTCAATTCGGAGTTGAAACGAGCAAGAACGGGCTAAAACAGTGAAGTGCGCGCGTGTTTTCACAAAAATTCGACCCTGTGCACAAAAATTCAAGTGAATTTTTGTAACAGTTTCTGCCAGTGAATTTTTAAAGTCTAATTTTCCTATTTTGGCCCTTGAACTAAAGTATCCCACATTGAATAAACATAGCAACACTCCTCACGCTCCACTACTATAAATACCCTCTCATATAAAGGCCATCAACAACATTTCAGCATTCAAGTCAATTTACACCATATTTTATATTAGAATTTGGGGAGCTCTTGAAAGAGAGATCTCCACTAGTTGATAAACCTCCTCCTTTGGGGGAGGGATCCATATCTTTAAATGTTTTTTTAGATTAGAAATTTATTATTTTCCAAGAAGGTGGGAACACCAAGGAAAGGTCATGGATGTAAAATATTCATTAAGGTGCAGTCTAATACTACTTATTCTCTTTCTATTTACTATGTTTTGGTGGTTGATTGAAGGCATGATTATTGATTAAATTATGAAATGTCTTGGTTGAATTTCTGGCTTTGATTAGGTTTCATTCATGAAATTCGCATACTTGTAGTAATATGAGATTTATGCCTTTGGTATTAATTTATAGTGATTAGGTTGTGTATTGTGTATCGACATGTCTTGTCGTTGCTTTACCTTTAGTTCTTTGCATGATTATCATATGTGAGTTTCTTACATTTATTACATGTGAGTTTAATATAAGAGAAGTCTAGCCAAAGATTCCTTATGTTTAGAACAACGTAAATGTACACTAGGGAGATCACTTAGGCCCAAGGATTAAACTAGTGAAGGAAACCACATCCATACAGACATAGTACCTTGAAGGGAATTGTACGTAGGATCGATCTTATGAACTTTTTAGGATTTTGTGAAAATAATCTACATCCTATTCACCATGGTCATTAGGAATATATGGAAATCATGATCGCCCTTACCATGATTTGGTTAAAAATGTAAAACAATTGAAGATGTTGGATGATTGATTATATGAGTGCATCATGAAAACTACCATGTCATTGAAAATCCAAAAATATTGTAATTAGATTTATTTTTTCATGCATTTTATTTTCTTTTATTTTTAAACCTCCTTTTCGATTGTTCCTAATTAATCAAGATAATATACTAAAGGCCATGAATTATAATTCCCTTGAGTTCAATATTTTGTTGCTTGGTCACCCTGACTATTAATGACCAATCATTGATTGAGTGAGTTCAGAGCTGAACATGGTTTTTGTTATGATTCTAAGTAAATGGACTATGAAGTTTCATTAGAATTGTCATATATGAATGGTTGTTAATTGAATTGAATTTGAGTTGATAAGCAGGATAAAGAGATTAATTTTATAATACCTATAAAGGGAGATCATATCGGGTTAGACTACCAAACACGCAGGGAAATAATTGATATTGATAGTAACTAGAAAGGGAGGGTAAAATTATATCTATTGTTCCAAGGTGATTCACACGTGTTACAAGCTTATTTAGTTGTGTCTTTAGAGTTGATTTGCATGTCTTAGTAATGCGTCTATAGTCCACAAGGTAGAGTCGGACAGTACACTTGAGGGGAAATTAATAAGTGATGCTGAATTATCCTAGAGCTACCTATCCTCTTACTTGATTCACTTTTATATTTTCCTTGTTAAAATTTATTTTATTTGATATTTTACTTAATTGTTTAGTAGATATAATTATTTCTACAACTATTATTGTCTTTCGTCTTAATTAATTTAGTAAGTAATAAAATTGATAATACACTGTCCTTTAGGTTCGATATTTAACTTGATCGTTTACCTAAACTGCAATTGATATCATTAATACTTCTGATTAATTTTACATGCAAAGAAAACGCTCATCACTATCATATCATTATATAATAACATAAATCTCGTGCAATGATACAAGGTTAATGTGGCAATGATACAATGACATCACCACTCAATTGTATCTATATTAAATATCATGTTAGTGGAGGCAATAAATGATGACTAAAGAATGACTTAGAGAATAAGTGAAGTTGGTGCTGTAAATGTCGGATTGTGTTGCTATATGGGTTTCAATTTGGTCCTATCAACAAAAATTTTATACTACAAGTTTGAGAAGTGGAAGAATTTATTTAGCTGCATGAGATATTAAAGCATTTAAGAGCATATAATTTAATTCACTACACAATCACAAAGTAAAATATAAAATAAAATAATATATATTAGACACTTAATTTTCCTAATATGAAATTGAATACTTAATTTTTCATTGTATATTTCAAATTTATTTAAAAATAATTAAGAAAAATAAGAACTCCTTTGGTAATATTAATTAATTATAATTAAGAATAAATCACTAATTAAGAATTTAAATAAAGAAGTATGCCATCGTTGTGCTGTAAGCATGTAAACAATTGAAAATAATTTTTTTATTTAATAAATAACTTTATTAATTATTAAAAATTTATATTTTTTTATTTTTTATTTCTAAAAAATTCAGCATCATGACTTTCTATTATATATATTATCACTTTTTATTCCTCTTACAAATTAATTATAAAGTAATTTATTTAATTGATTATTACTTTTTATAATTCAGATATTATTTTTTTATTAAAATTGTTATTACTTTTTATTTATATTACGAATGGCTCATAAAATAGAGCATTTGGACAGTTATCACTTTTCATTGATCAAATATCAATTTAAATTAAAAATAATACTCGCTTCGTCCCACTAAAGTTGTTACATTTTTTTTGTAAAGGAGATTAAGGAGTATAATATTTTAATGTAAAGTGAAGTGAGAAAAATAATATTTAATGTATAGTGGGTATGTGCATCAGTGGTGTGTGTGGAGTGTTTGTGTGCCCATGTGAATATGTTAATATTTTTTGTGTGGGTCTCATATGCTTTAAAAGGAAATGTAACACCTTCTATGAGACAATTGTCACAACTTTTGTGGAACGGAGGCAGTATCAATTTTTTTTTCATCATATTAATTATTCATAAAATAGTTCAATTGGTCAATTATTATTTTTCCTTAGTAACATTCCTATTATAAATATCATCACGTTTTATCAATTCTATAAATTGTTCGTGAAATTCACTTTCGTCATTATTTGTCACTGTTTAATAAAGATATTATCACTTTTCATTTATAATATAAATTGTTCATGAAATAGTTCACATCACGGTTATTAATTTTCATCAATTGAATCTCTCTTTTTCTTTTTAGATTATCACTTTTTATCATTCTCACGTAACTCATCCGTAAGATATATAAAACTCTAATTAATTTTTATTTTAAATTTAATTTTTAAATTTGATATCAACTAAAGCTTTTTAATTTATTTAGGCCCAATATAATTGATTTTTTAATTTTTTAATTTCATAAAAGGTCCTTTAAAATTATTTAATTGAGTTAATGAATAATTCGTCTCACATATCACATAAGAAGATTAGTAAGATAGTATCACCAAAATCTTTACCTTTAAATTAAATATACACATTCACGTTATTTAAACAAGAAAAAATAAAAAAGCTCAAACATTGTAGTAGTTGGAAAATCCTTGTTCCACAGTGAAAAACTCTAAAATGTGGCATAATTTACAGTGTTGTTATTTAAAATATACACATTCACGTCATTAAAACAAGGAAAAAATAAAAAAGCTCAAACACTGTATTAGTTGGAAAATCCAGGTGCCACAGTGGAAAACTCTAAAATGTGACATAATTTATAGTGTTGTTGGAGAAGATGGAGCAGCTCCATCTCCATTTTGTCCTTCCGTTGGAGAATCTACGAAAATCTGTTAAAAAAATTGAATTTTAGTGTTATGGGTATATGGACCCGGGTTAACCAATTTAATTTTGTCCTTCCATCGATGCGCTTTCTCACTTTACACACTAACTTTGGTTTCTTCTTTCTTGGCTTTTTCTTGAACGTCCAACCGAACCTCAGCCTCGGCAAGTGACAGAATTTTAACTCCCACAATAGATGGGAATTCATAACTTGAGAACTCGCCGTTTTCATTGCATAACTCTGATTTAAGTCTGGTTTTTGAAGACATTGCGTGGAATCATCTTCAACACTAACCTCCACATTTTTTTGTTCTTAATCCACCATCAAAACTGGTTGAACGTCATCGTTTCGCTCTCCCATCTTCTCTTGGGACAGAGCTTCTTCCTTGCAATCTGTCTCATCCACGCAAACTGCTTCTTCATGCTTGACACCATGCGGCGGCGGCTCCTTTCCAACCATTTCGAGACTTGGACTACTCAAATCTTCTACCAGGTCATCTCCGTACTCGGTGTCCAGCCATCCTCAACCTCGTTGAATCCTTCAATAGCAACAGACGGGTTTTCTATCTAATCACCTTCGTCATCGGTAGTCCAGCCACTCTATGACACTTGATGACAACGAACCTGCATTCTTCTTCTCAAAATTAGATGCCTTAAAGTCCCATTTGTCTTCACTTTCGTCTTCAATACTAACACAATCATGTTGCTTTCAATCACTTTCTCCTTCAACCAGCAGTTCCTAGCAATGTGGCCTTCCTTTCCACACTTGTAGCACTTCATTTCGAATCTCCTTCGACCTTGAGGTTGACCCATCCAATTGTTATTCTCTCGTTCTCCCCCTGATTGAGCATATCGCGGCTGACTCACTTGGTCGCCTTCTTTCTTCTTTGAGAACAACGCCTCGAGAGTGTCCCAAGCTTGCTTTGGAGTACTTTCATCTTGTACATACTCCAACAACAGCTCTTTACTAATTATCATCTTGAGTGCGAACAATGCCATTCCCACCTTGATCTTCCACTTCTTCAAGGCTCCGACTTCCTCCGGCTGTACCACAACGTCTCCACCAACTACCGCCCACAAATTATGACCTTGCAGATACGCCTCCATGTAGGTCCTCCACGTGGTGTAGTTCCTATTATTGAGCCTCTCCACCCAACCTACCCACTTGTAGGTGATTCGCTATCGTGAACTTAGTTTACCTCCTCGTAACCAAGCAAGCCTCATCGCTTCACAAACTCCTGTTATGCACGATGCCTTTGCTCAACAATCTTCTTTCAACTTGAGACCACACTGAGCCATTGACACCTCACGTACCTCGTACGCTACTCGCACTCCCCCAATGTCCCGTGGCTCTGATACCACTTGTAGAGCTATTATAGGATCGATATGTAGTTAAGAAAGAAACTATTATATTGAAGGGCACACACAATTTTACACTCTCAAGATACAAACAGAAACTTGTGCTACAATCTCACTAGCACTCTGTTTTTATTACCTCACTTGGGCACACTCTCACACTCTTAACTTGGGCACACACTATTATTACATGACACATACATATCCCATTTATAGTAGCTAAGTGATTCTTCTAGAGTAGACGGTGCCACTAAGACTTATCCACCACCGACTAACCCTAATCTTTTGCCACCTATCAAACACATGTGGTTACACCACACCACTATGAAAAATTATCACATCACTCTTCAACCTTTCTTCATTCTCTCGATGCTTCTAGACTTTTGTAAGTCGGTGTTGACTTCAACGTACACCACCCTCGAAGCCTACGACGACGACCTTCATTATATCCTCAACTCCCTCCTGATCAAGCGCATCACCTACGTTGGCCACTCAATCTGGCCTCGCTTCTTCACCGAAGAGAGAGAGAGGAGAATAGCATCACAGTGGGTTCGAGCAGGTTTTTAGGATTAATGAGTTTTATAGAAGAATCCAATGAAGGTAGATCTCGATCAATAATTCGTGGAGTCTGATTCTACAATTTCGGAAGATTTTAGAATTCAATATTTTAGGGTTCATGAAAAGGGAAAATTTGGAGCAGGTAGCCTCAACCCCGTTCAATCCTTATTCCATTAAGGGCTACATGACCAGCACATGTTAATTCCGTCAGTTTATTTGACGGAAATTCAAGAAATTAGGAAAGGGACCAAAAATGTAATGAAAAGAACCAAAACTGAAATGACACTATTCCCATGGGACCAAAAGTGCAAGTTTACCATAAAATATCTATAAAAAAATGTAATAAGCATGAAAGATAAAACATAAATCTTAAACCATATTGCACATAGGTGTCCGTGTGACTTTTTCATAGAAGGGAAATATTTTACATTTATTCAAGCTTCTTTAAGCGATGATATTGGGTGACATGATGATATGATTGTTGTTGGCCTTTTTGAATCTTGAAAAAAAAAATCCCACCTCCTTCATAGCTACTCCAAGGATCTTAAGAATTATGATTTTTTTTAATTTATAGTATTTATTATTAACACATTCTAATGTTATGTTTGCATAGAAATTTGTGTCAAAAACACTTTATACTTATATAAAACCTCTATGGGAAATGCAAGAATCACTGAATCAGTCGACTTACAATGCATTGGGAAACATACTACATGTGATTTTTTGGGTAAAAATAATTTGTTCGTTGAAAAATTCCAAAAAACAAAAACAATTTATCTAATAGATGCTTTATTATAAAGGGAAAAGAAAACATGCGTTGGAATACAAGAAACAAAAAGCCAAAACAAGTCTAAAAGAGTCCCCATTAGCTTAGTTAAAACCTTCTTATGAACAAACCCAATGCGAAAAACGTAAGAAAAACTAGCACCAAACACTAGATATGCACGTCGATTCGGAACCGCCGATTCCTGTTCTAAAAAATGTGGAACCAAAACATAACTGGTCTTAGGATAGTTTCAGTTCGGTTTTACAACCGCCGGTTCTGATTCTCTTCTTTTTTTTTCTCTTTTTCTTTTTTTTGGACACAATGTGTATAATAAAAAATTAAAAGAAAATCGCCGGTTTTAATCGGAATCGCACCAACCCGGAATATATCCAGTTTCGATTCCACTTTGGACGGTTCCTGAACCACCGATTCCGATTATTTTGTGCATATCTATCAAACACATGAGGTAATGATCAAAATCTATAAATGTCAATATCAATGATGTAATTATGTTTCAACATTCTACCGCTCATTTCCCCTAAATATTAGTCATAATTTATTTTGCGGTTCTCAAATTTCATAAAATTAATTGAAGAAATTTGAAAAGTTACTCGTGTACACAGCCAAACAACCTCAACTAATGCATTCATAATTTTTAAAGCAAAATAACGAAATACAAAAGAGAATATTCCTAATCACAAGTTATAACTGAATATGATTTTCTATTCAATTTGGTATTTCATTTTGATCCTTTATTATTTGGCATTTCATCACGTATTTTATAGTATTATTCAATATTCCCTCCATTCCGTAAAATATTTCACGTGTTGATGTGTATGGAGATTAAGAAAATTTTATTTTTTAATGTATAAAGTAAGAGAGAATATATATTTTAGTTAATTTAATGAAAAAAATGTGTAAAATTGTTGAAAGATGTGAAAAAGTGAATATTATATTGGAATGCGTGTAAAAAGTAAATATTATAATAATTTATTTTTTACCGATTTCAGTAAAAGTGAAATGTGAAATACTTTGAGGAACGGATAAAAAAAATTGTGAAATACTTTGCGGGAGTACAAGTCACGGGTATTAAATGAAATGTAAAATGGAATACTGAAACAAAATAGAAAATCTTATCTCAATGCAATCAAGAAAAGCATTAAAATAATAACGTACCGTGTAACACTCTTAGAGCTAGGATTATAAGATTTTCGTTTGCAACACTCAAACACAGCCTTTAATTAGCTAATCGAAGAGTTACATTTGGATTGATGGTAGGCACAAGAAGAATGCTAAAGATGAGAAAGATGATGTAGCAACATTACATAGATCTGATATATTACAAAAGAGCTTTACAATTCTAAAAATAAGCTACTAAGAATGATGACTGGTGTAATATACATAGCATAAATCCTCACATCACATATTCATTTATTGCTACAGCAGGTATCTTCGAAATAGGAACTGTACAGAGAACGCCCGCATAACTCATTCACCCCGTCATGCTTTCTAAATCTGAAGGTACACAACATACATATCTACATTATTTCAGTGTTTAGGTGTATAGATGAGCAAACCTTTTGGCTTGTCGTTCAGAATCATTCTTTGATCCAGTTTAGCTCCCGGTGGAGTTTGTTGTAGAAGGCATTGCAGTTGTTAATTGAGGTGGTGTTTGGACTTGTGGTGCAACAGGAGGCATTGAGTTTGTAGCTTGAGGTGGAGTTTGGACCTGTGGTGCAATGGAAGTCATTGCAGTCAAGCTTCGCGCTGGAGTCTGGTCCTGTGGTGTACTGATGCCTGTAATTGCATAATCCTCGGACACATCCAAGCTATCCCAGTCAATCCCAGCTATAGCAAGTATTTATGAGTAAAACATATATTGCTGAGGAAAAAAGAGAACAAAATTGCAAGAATTCTAAACTAGGATACATTCTATACTCCACATGTCAGTGATGCTTATGTCCGGGTCTGATAATAGCCAATAATCAGCATCGCTCTGTAATCATCAATAATTAGAGTAACGTTAGTGATGCAAAGACTTAGATGGTCTCATTCACATTTAAATACACGTTATTAATAGTTTTTTTTCAATACATTTTAGGATCTCTATTTCTCATCATAATTTTAGATAATTACTCACCACTTTCTACAGGTCATACTGAGGCATCTTAAAGGTCTGTATCAGCTAATGCACATGTACATGGAAATTTTGTAATTGATGAAAGAACTCTTATTATGTTAACTGCATTATTACATGATGATTTCATTATTTTAGATATGTTTTATTGTAAGATATACTTCCCCAGTCCATTAAATAAAATACTCAGACGAACAATACAGTAGCTTGTTAGCGTAATGATTCTCAACACAGTCAAAGGAGGCAAGTAAAATCTTTAAAATTCACATGTTAACTTCTTACATCAACTTCTGGCACGATCTTCAGGATTCCACTCACAAAGTCCTGCGATGTACTAGCTTCTGAGCAGATTCTTTGAGCATCTATTCCCTCTAAAGAAATATCATCTCTTCCAATCTCCGGATTAGAAGATGGTCCAGAAGCATTCTCATTTGCACTTGATGTTTCAGGAATGCTTGCATGTTCTTCAACAGCATTAATCTCCTCAAAATTTTCCTCAAATTGACTAACCCAAAAAAGGATTATAACATTTCGCCAATTAAGAGCGGATCATAAGACGAAACTTCATTCTGACGGTATAGGTATGAATTCTTCCTAGGAAAGCTAAAGATGGAAAAACAACAAAGATGAAAGCAAGGAAACCATACCTGACAAGGTAAACATCGATGGGTCCCATTGTGCTTCTTAAAACAATTCTATACCTTCTTTGTGGATAATCAACTGCCTGTTAGTGGTGAACTAAGAAAAACTTAGAATAGATTTCATTAATAGAAAATAAGAAAACTAAAAAAATAGGTTCGCGTTTCTCTGACAGAAGGAAGCAAAAGTACTAACCTCATCAGGGTCTGGAACTTCTAAAGTAGTACCATGAGGAGCTTTAATTGCTATCAGGGTTTCATTCTAAACAAAGAACGTAAAAACATATAAGAACTAAAAATTAACCTACAGGTAGGGTTCAGTTAAATTATAACAAAAATTTATACCTGGAAACAGGGCAAGGTTTTGATGTCTTCTTCAGTGACGAAAAGCCACCTAGAAAGATATAAAACACAGAATAAGTATTTACAATGGTAAGGTACCAACTTTAAATTTAAGTATTTTAGTTCCCTTAGCAGGAAGAACAATGCCTTACTTTTGATTATCTTCGTCTTCACTCAAGCCCCTCAGCTTATCCTGCATATCTCTGAACAAGAAAACATGTCAGGGCTAGCATTCTAAGAAGTTTGAAAAAAGTGCGACCGACAGAAATTCAGAAATGTCAGGTTCTGACCTAATGCGTTTGTCTAGTCTGCGCTCCTCCAAATTCAGATTTTCTACTTCTTCCTGAAGAGGAGAAAATAGTTTACATCTTGCTAGGTAAGATATTTAAGCTGAATGTAAGCCATTAAATTTAATTTGGCATTGCTCAAGGTTAAAAAATTTTACTGTTTTGAATTGAGATGACAGTTCCTCAAAAATAATTACTAAATGTTTGTTTGCTTATACTGTGACGCAAAAGACCCTTCAATCGGGTATTTTGATTCGTCAACTATATAATGAGAATCTTTACATTGTATAATCACTACCAGAGTGACAAATGCCAAGGACAATGTGCTAAAAGCACAGGTAAAGTGCAGCAAAAACAGGAAAGGAAAAGCCTGAGAATGCATGCTAATAAAAAATTTGTGCATTTTACACAAGTACCTGGAAACCAGAAAGACTTTCATCAACTTCCCCTGGTCTCGATACATCCACTCCCCTATTGTATAAGTATAACTTTCTTTAACTTGGGTTTTAATATTAATTATTAAGGGAAAGTAAAATGTTAATTAAAAAGGAAAATAAAATGAAAAGTGACGGAAATAAAATTCTGGATGAGCCATTCCATACTTCCACTGGATTCTGTTTTTCAGTTTCTTTTCTATAAGACCAATGCCTTCGAGAACATTAGTTATATCATATATACGCCTCTTCTGCACCTGTTGAGAAATAAAGAGAAGGAAAAAATTTTCAGCAAACAACAAGGTAAAAAATGTAGCATTCATTGATAACCAACAAAATCACCTCTAAAGTATCTGCAGCTTTATTCAAATCAAGAATTCCATCTTCTGCGTGTTTAATTAGATTTATAAACTTTTTGGTCAAGAGACCTGAGAAAGAAAAATAAAAAATCATATATTTATCCTCGAATAAACAAAATGAACTAGAAAAGTTGAAATTTTTTATTTATCATAAGATTGCAAATGCATAAGGTTAAAGAGTCATGAGATACACAAAAGTGAAAAATAATATAGGAAAATTAATATTACCTAAAGAGCTATCATAGCGACAAGGACCCACAGGAGTGAGATTATTGCCACTAGGAGAACCTGCAAATAGATGTTTACAGGAATATATTATTTATCAATCTCAGTATTCCTTGCTTTTCGTTGAAAACAAGTAGAATACAAAACAAATAAGATAAAGTGTTCATGAGTAAAAAATTAGTGAAATTGAAAAAGAAATTGTAACAGAATTTTCCTAGAAAAGATTGATTACATTCTCACTTACCAACATTTTCCATGGGAATCTGGGATCCAGTTTTATTGGCCTTTGTTGCCCTAGGAACCTTTTGAGTTTTTCCTGATTTTGCAGATGGTGGTGTCTGAAAAGGACCTTTCGCGACATCAACATTTCCAGGACCTGCATTTGGGTCAGCAGATTCTGAATCTGCTACTGCAGTTTTACGCTTTAGCGGCTTGGAGAGAAGAAATAAACAAGTCACAATCAGCAAAACACAAAATATATAACTAAAACCTACTCAAATATATTAAGCTTCAACAATAAATAAAGGAAGCACCTAGATATCTTTGAAAATGCAAGACACTGTAGCAAAACGAGAGTGCAATCCAAGAAGGTTACTAAGATAATAATGGACCTTAACATTCTAAATCAGATATGCATAGCAGATCCTAAAAGATATTCAGTCATCATTCATAAAAAACAGATACTACTTTAGTGGTTTAATTAGTTATCAGACAATAGAGACAACAAATGAAAAAATATAATTATTTGATACTTAAAGATGAGGCCAATGCAAGGTTCTAACAACATGTTAGTAGGACCACTAAGCATAAAGATAGAAAACAGAGTTTTGACAATGAAAAAAAATTTACGGATTACATCCCATACGCCACTGAATAACTGGTTAAAAGTGCATAAACAGTGAAATATCAGGCACTATGATGTTTAACTTAGTATACTTGGAAAAGCTAGCTCCTAATGAATACAAGCAACTTTATATATCCAACAGGCTATCTGTTGATAAATACCAGTCATGAATTTCAAGTTAAATGTAGAAAATAAGGGATTTGACAAAACCACAGAAACCAAATCGTCTCATTATCATAGCCTTTTGTATAGCTTATCTACCCATTAGATACTTTCTGGAAGCTGATATTGAATTTTCAAACCTCAACTCCCATGCCTTAACACACATAACTTAATGAGCACACCAAATCAATAACACAGTCATAGTCTTCAGCAATTTAAGTTTGACTAAATAATAAATCTTAACTTTCATTTCTTCAATCTGATAAGTTTCATCTGAACTAAAGTTCAAAACTTGAAATATGAGTACAACTACAATGAAAGTTTAAATCCAGGACATACAAGAACTTGAGGAACTTTGGAGAAATTGAGGGAAAAATTCAGAAGCTGATACGATGATAAAAGTCGAATTACAAATAAGATGCTTTCAATATTGTCTAGAATATATGATCATTACATACGAGATCTTAGATCTTGATAAGTAACGTAACAATATTAGTTTCCTGAATGAGTTAACTCAGAGAAGCACATTATTTCCTAAGAATAAAAAATCACAATTATATGAACCGATGTCAAAACATTAGAGAGTAAATATAAGCATCACTGTGCATTTTGCTAAAGCTTCATATTAGAAGCTTATGTAAGGAGGTCGTGTATGCACTTCCATTCATATTATTTGCTACATGAGCACAGCGGAAAATTAATAAAAATGATTTGTAGAAGGATATTAAAATATTCACATGGCTTCTAATGTTTTAGGGGATGTTACTTTTGGGATTTAGAGGGTTTTTGAAATCCAGCGATTTGGAAATCTTGTGAATACTAAGTGTGTTTGTTTTGGAATTTTGAGTACGTTAAGATTTAAGTTTATGTCAAATTAATGTGAAATAGAATAGATGTATTTTACAGATTAGGTGTATGTTAGATGTATTGGGATTTTGGAATCCAGATTTAAAAAAAAAAAAAAAAAAAAACCAAAGCCTTGATTTTGTTGGGTTTTTTAGAACAAAATCCAGGCTTCCAAAAATACCAACATAGAGAGTTGATATTTTTAACTTATAAGAATTTTCTGGAATTAATTTAATCTAATCCTTCGTCATATCTCAAGCAAGAGTTTGAGGTGAAACATAACAACTGAAAAGATGAGGTAACTTCAACATGTACTCTCCCAATTCTTCTATGCCACTACCCCAGTCCTACTGGGCTTTTCTACAGATATTCTCTAAGTTTTCAGCACAACTTAAATAAATGATCCAGAGAGTTAGTGAACATTGTGATGTTAAACGAACTTGCCACCAGAAAACAATAACAGTAGCTGATAAAGCAAAAGTCAAGTCATGGCCAGCAAAACTGAAAATTCATAAGCTGCTTGCTTTCACCAAGAGTTAATACCAGTTCAATAAAGTCAAACCTTGGATGTATCCTCGCAAACAGATGAGTCCAATCAGATATCAATTGTTAAAATTATACCCTTTAACTCATGTATCGGAAATGCTGGGCAGAAAAGGACCTAGGAGTGATAATGCCTCGGGAACAAAGACAAAACCGAAGCACTATATTTAATACGAATAAACATATCTTAGCACTCATATGCAGATAGTAGATCACCACAGCTTCTAACTTCTGCCCTAATAACGTAAAATGGAAAAATTGAGGCTGGATCAAGTTCAATTATGATAGTCAAGCCCCATTATAAAAGTAAGCCCCATAACTGTCTTGAATAAAATAAAATGCCAATGCTTAAAACAAGCTTGATCCACAACCAAAATTCACCCCGGAACGTGACCTCAGTTTTCACGAATAATTCGTTCACGAGACAATAATCAGTCCATAAGATTCTAGAACGGAGAGAAGTTGATAAATCCTATGAGTTAACATCGCACAACAAAATCTTCAGTCTAATATTAACTACGCCACTAAAAGTAAGAATGAATATTCTTTGGAAACCCCATTGGGAGTCTAAGTAAAGAACAGGAAATCCCGAATAAAGTCATTACTCACAGGCCGTTTCTTTACAACAACGGTCTCTTCAAATGCTTGATAAGGGCGGCAAGCATCACCAGCAGCAAACTGGTGGTAGTCACCGCCTCCTCCTCCTCCAAACGGGGGCTTCGTAGAAGTGAAAGACAACTGTTTTCTCGAAGTTTGCTGCTGAGGCGGCTGCTGCTGCTGCATAATTTGATCACTGTTTGGAAGCTCAGAAACCCAAATTGAGCGAAGAAATCATTGAATTTTGCAATCAATTCTGGTTCCGAAGAATTGATCTTGAACGTTTTGGGGGTTTGGATGGGAGGGTAATCGAATGCGTGGATGGAGGAATTGAATTACGGAGAGGAGAGGGAGATTTAGAAGAGGATTGAAGTGGGGTTAGGAGAGATCTGATTTGGGAGCGAAGCAGAAAAAAGAAGGGAAAAAGAAACGGAGAAGAAAACGAGGGAAAGAAGAGTGAGGCAGGAAGGGAGGGAATTTGGTTCGGATATAGATGTGGAGGGAACCGTTTTTATTACTATTTTACCCCTTTGCACCCCTTTTACTCCATATATCGACCAATGTTTTTATAACCGGACAGTAGGCTGAGCCTGTGCCTCCACCGATTCATGGTTCAACCGATCGGATCGATTGGACCTACTGTTCAATCGAAAAAATTAAATTTAATTATTTTTAATTATATTTTAATTTAATATAATCATTAAAAAAATACAATAAATAAAGTTATTTTACAAAATACGATAATTAGTTCAGCCCATTTAGCTTTTTATTTTCAAGCCCATGAAGCAAAAACAAGCCCATCCATCAAAATATAAAGTTAAAGAGTTCAAAAGGAAACCCTAAGTTCTCATTTCTATGCCTTTCTCTCTCAATCTATTCTGCCTCTCTCTCTCAATCCATTCTGCTCGGCTGCGCCTCTCTCTCACTCTTTCTCTCTCCTTCTTTCTTTAGCATGAGACTACTTTCTTCCTCATTCTAATTTCACAGTATAGAATGAACTTCAATTTAGTCTGATGGTAATATTGCACCAGTTTTTTGCAGAGATTAATCAGCAGAGACGATGGTTTGGTGTTTCATCCAGCTTGGGAAAGAAATGGCTTTTTTAGATTTTCTTCGTTTTATTAGATCCAACTACGAACGTACATATATGTATATGTATAGTATGTGTAATTGTATGTAATGTATATTGAGATTTAATTGAGATTTTAGTCATTTTGAACGAAATAGAAATGAAAATGTTTGAAATTCATTCAGATTAGATACATAATCGGCGGCTCACCGGTTCTACTGGTTTTACCAATTTTGATCAGTTTCAGTCGGGTTTTCTCGGTTCAACCATGATAAAGGTTATAGGGGTTGTTCTGGACCGGTATCGGCTCTGGTTCTCGGTTCAACCTGTTGAACCGGCCGGACCGCTCCGATTTTGAAAACACTGATACCAACAATAATACTTTGTTTCCTGTGTTTCAGGTGTAGAAGATGTATAAAATTATAACATTTTATTCTGTAGGTATACACTTAGTTAATATAAGAGTATAATTTTCTTAATAAAAAGGTCCATTGAAATTTTTCATTATATAAATGTTTGATTAAAATATTAATTTTTAATCAGAAAATAAAAGATTTAAGCTCTAATACTAAATGATATAACATTTAATATTAAAGATACAATTTTCAAAAAAAAATATGAAATTTAAGGGCGCGGTGTCTCTGGGACAATCAAGAGCAATCTATATATATATACCTATTTGTAAAAAGTAAAAAAAATCTAAAGAGTAATTAACCATGGCCGGAGGGAGTATGTACTAAAGAGTAATTAATAAATCAGGGATTACAATAATTTGAATAATAATTTTTTCATTTAAAAGAGTAAATATTTATGTCTTCAAATAATAATTTTTCATGTAGTAAAAAGTAATAGCTGAAAACAGAGTTCACGTGGGAACTCGAGTGTTTGCCTACTTTGTAATGTAATATTTTTATACTTTTTTAATTTATTTTGTTATTTATTTACTACTTTTTATATTCCAAATATATCAGGGTCGGTGTTAATAGCCAGACAAAAAAATTTACACTAAATTCACCTAAATACTCCTTCCATACAATGAGCTTTCTTATAACCATACAAAAATTATATTACTCTAATTAATATAGGAGCACGGGATAACCTTTTTCTCTTAATGAGATCATTTATTAATATAATAATTAAAAATATAAAATTTAATTTAATTAATTTGAATTCATAAGGATATATAAAACTCGAGTAGGTCTTGCGTGAGACCGTCTCACGTGAGACCATTTTTCACTTTTTAAAATAATTATCACTTTCTCTATAAATCGTTATCACTTTCGCTATAAAAATGTTATCACTTTTTATTTATACTATAATTTGTTCATGAAAGAGCATTATCATTTTCATAAATTTATTATCACTTTCCTTCATAAAAGTTATCACTTTCTGACCGTCTCATGTAAGCCCTTGCGTGAGACGGTCTCACACAAGTCTTTGCCATAAAACCCCTATGAGTATCTTAAAAATAAATATATATGTACATAATGATTTTTTATTTAATTATAATAAAAGGGTCCATTTATAGAAACAATTTATCTATATATATATATTACTATTAGGTAAATTATCTAAATTAAAATACTATCCACTACAAATTGAATCCATCAAATACCCCTTTTAACAAGATTAATTATATTCAAATATTAATTAATCATTAGTCTCCATGAAAAATAATTTAAACAGGTAGAATAATTAATGCAACATTAAAGAGAAAAGTTATTCCATGATTATATCCTTAAAAGTCGGTGGAAGTTTACTACAGTACATGGAATGGACTGCAAATCAGATGAATACGTGGTATTCAGATCTCTTCTGTTCAGAACGTGGTATTCTAGATCTCTTATCCTTACTTGTGTTCGGAATGGAATAGACTTCATATCCAATGAATATGTGGTATACAGATCCCTTGTGTTCAGAAAGTGGTATTCAGGATCGCTTATCCTTACTTGTGTCCAGAATAGAATAAATTGCAAGTCCGATGAATATGTGGTATTCAGATCCCTTATCCTTGTATTCAGAAAAGTGGTATTTAGATCTCTTATCCTTACTCATGTTCAAAAAGTCATATACATGGTATTCATGATCAAGTGAGTAAAATTTTCATTTGTATTCAGAAATACATATATATAGTGTTCAAAAAAATTGTGTTCAAAATATAATAACCAGGCAGAAAAACAAAATCACCATTACCAAGGGTGTCCACTCTAATCTGTCCACTCTAATATGATAGATTAGAATCATTAATTAAAGTAAAGTATTAGCAATCGCAATAGAAAAAATATATTTGAGTTATTGAAATAATGTGAGACTTAATTATACATACTTACCTACAAATAATCACTTGCGTATATATATATATATATATATACACACACACACCATAGAAATGGTACAAAAACATTAGGGGAGAGAAAAGAAAAAAAAGAATAGCAACTTTTGATTCAGTATCACAAGATGATGATGGTAGGCAGGCAGAGGGAGAAAGAGGGGGTGATTATGTAACCTATATGAAGAGGAAGTCGAGATTTTGTTTGTTATAAAGAGGATTTGGGATTATATTTGTTATATAAGGATATATTGGGTTTCTCACATTTTAGTATTGCACCTATTAATAATATATTAATCCTATCATACCTATTAGTGATATTAATGTATATTATGTATTAAGTAGTATTTAATCCATAACAAAAATTCCATAATAAAAATTGTGTATGTACCCATTACATTATACCAAACTTCTCATTATGAATCTTATTCTATTATATAACGAATAACTCTAATCTATGTTTCTAAAAAATATTATTGAAACACCAATATTTAACTTGAGTTAATGATTCGAAAGTTCAAAACCTTTGATTATATTGTATAAAATCAATATAATTGAGTTGCTAATTTATATCGAACTTTCTTGTAAACTTACAATTTGTAACGCTCCTGGTTACGCTATGAGATTGAGACGCTACTAGACATATAATTTTCAATATAATAATAATGGAGTCGAGAATGCACAATGAAAATGATATAAAAATCTCAAAAGAAATACCATAATAAAGTAAAAGTGACATAAAGATTATTTTAGATAATAGTTTATACTCACCTGGGTAGAATGAAATATCCAAAGTAAGTACGTTCATATGATATATCTGGAATAAAGTTCTAGTAAAATTCCAAAATATAAGACATAATATAAAGTCCTCTAAGGGCTTGAGACATCTGCAGGGGCCTCTTTCTCTTCAAAACCTTGTTCTGAAAATCAATATGGGGTGAGAGTCTAAAATACACTCAGTGTGTCAACTTAAATGATTGCACAGTTAAAAATAAATATGCATGTCAAATATACCATAAAATATAACATATGTTATTTAATAAAATATTTAACATATTGTCGTTCGATAACTCATTGAAAATATTTTAGACCGAACTGTCGCCCGATAACTTGTGTTAGTTGGTATATGTTCATCGAATACGAGTATTAGTAGATTTAAAATATTTTAGTATCGAATCATCGCTCGATAAATTGTCTTAATTGGTATATATATGTGCATTGAGTCGTCACCCCGTACAAGTGTTAAGAGGAAAATATTTGTTACCGAACTAAAAACACACATGACACATAGCATGACATATAAGTAACAAATATCACATTTTAACATAGCAATCATGACATAAAGGTTGCACTCGGTGAAGTGTGAAAGTTATCCCACCTTGAACATTCACGAAAATAATAGGCTGGACTAGACATGCTCGTTGTTCTCATGTATGCCAGAAAGGGTATACTAAACTGGGTTCTACTTATAATAATAATTTCTACTACTTAAGCTAAATTTCTAATATTATACAATTAAGAACTAAACTAATTATTTACTTAAGAAAATATAAATAGTTAATGTTGGATAAAATGAGTTAAAATAAAATGTTTATATTTAAAATAATAAATAGAAATACATATTTCTTTTAAAAGTTAAAACAGTAATTTAAGGATCTTAGTGTACGACTCTATTAATAAATCGTAACATTAAAAATATGGATACAAATGACATTAATTTATTTAAAACAGATTTAAAATAAATATTCTACACCTAAAATAATAATAGTAGTAAAATTATTATTTAATATTTAAAATTATATTAATTCAAAATATAAATTATAAAAAGTTGATATATATATATATATATTATAATATTTAATTAATATATAAATTAAAATTAAAATTATAAATGAAAACTTCTAAAAGTATAATTATAATAATATTTAATATTAAAGTAGATAATACATGCGCGTGCACAGAAACCATTTTGTTTTCATAGTTCAATATTAAGTTTCGTGTATTTAATTTATTATTATTAATAATATATTTTTATAAATTGCAATCAAGTCCCTGCATTATATTAAATTCTCATTTAAATTTTTACCCAAAACTTATGTTTTCTTACAGTTTGACCCAACAACATTTATACAACTTCTATTGAAAACCCGAAAGCACTTATGGAGTTCTTTTAAGGCGAGGATCACATGTATACCAATTTTTCATGAAAATAATAAAGTTTAAAAAGAATGCTATTTCGAACTCGAAGTGGGTCTCGTGATAACTTTTTTATTTCACGTCCAAACTCAAAACTAATTATATGTTTGTGATCCTCGTGAGGAGAGCTTCAAAATGACCTATAATATCAAAGTTACGTCACACCGAAAAAATATGATTAAAGTGTTAAAATTTTCGACGAAGCTTATCTAACTCATATCACATCTATTTCATAAAAGAATTATATATTTGAAATCTATGCTTCGAGACGAACATTTTGGTATATAATATGATAAAAAAATAAATTAAAAAAGGAAAGACGCAAGAGAAGCAGTGCGTGTGTTATATATATGCATGTATATGTGTGTATGTTGTGTATTGACGGGCGTTTGCTTTGCAAGCAAAATTAATCTCCAAGTGTTAAGGATATCAATTGCAGCATAAGTAGGCGACGAAGTTAAATACCAAACCCAAAGGACAGTGTATTATCAATTTAATTATTTACTAAATTAATTAAGACATGACAATGAAGTTTTGGGATTTAATTATTAAACAACTAAACAATTAATTAAAATAACAAATAATAATAATAATAAGAAGAAGATTATATAATTTGTTCTTATCCAATCTGTTTTTTTGAACTTGTGCTCCAAGTTGGGTGCGCTGTTCACAGGTAGTGGAAGCCCACATGTGAAGTAGGCTTAGATTCTAACAAGTCTAGGTTCTACCATTTGGGAACGTGTTTGGATTTTAGATCCGATTTTGTATTCGAAGGGTGGAAGAATTGTTTCTACACCTAAGAGTCAATTTTTATAATTACATTTTCCAATAGTGATATTTATGCCATGAGGCCGCCACAAACTTGCAAAAGTTTTTGGAAAGATTGAGTAATTTGTGTGTTAAGTCTTCCGCTGATTTACAACTTGTTCTATACTTAGTCAAGTTACATTCTAAAACATATAGTGTTGTTCAAAATGTCACCTCACTTAGGACAACATCGTACCGAGAACACACTTTACACCATTAGGCACCCGACATTGAGTACATGGGTAAATCTACGAAAGTAGTGGTCGTTGCAGTGGGAATTGTTTATTTATCATTTTATAAAAATAAACGTTTGATTATGTGAAATTGTCTTTACGTACGTTTTCATAGAAAGAAATTAATTTCAGTTTCTATACATTTACGGATGGATACTCCATTTCATTTAAATGACATGGTCATAGTAATGAAGGATGGAGCTATAATCTGTTGTGGTACGTTGGAGCAAAATTTAGACACTCTTAAATCATGTTTATCCCATATATGCAACAAATAGTAATTAATAACGCGTCATCTAATTTAGTAAGAGAAAGGAACCTTCGGAGATGAACTAAACATACTTTTGGCATCTAAGATAAGATCAATTTTACTTGAGTATGATTTAAAGGTTGATAGCCGATGGACCGTTGGGTTTATTTGTAGCGAAAACTACCTGACTTGCGAGTCTTTCTTGGAAGTAAAATGATTAAAGGCTTTTTAAGGCAAAAGGGTTTAGAGCCAAAGATATGTTGAAAATGGTTCATTCTGATTTAAGCGGTCCTAAGACTATCCCGACGAGAGGTGGTCATTATGATTTAATCATGGTGGCGAGTATCTTTTAGGAAAGTTTAGGAGCTATGTATCAGAGGATGAGATTAAATCTCAAGTTGTCAACACCGGGCTAACCCCAACTGTATGATGTGGCGAAAAGAAGAAATATGACTCATATGGAAATGATTAGATAAATGATGAGTTATTTGGAATTACTAAATTCCATTTTATGGGTAAGCTCTAGAAACAGCATGTTGTAAAAATGTTTATCTGTTTGTGGGATATCCTAAAAAAATGAAGGGAGTTTTATTTGATAGTCCTAAAGATCAAACGGTGATTATTAACACGAACACTAGATTTTTGGAAAAGGACTATATAATAAATCACAAACCCATGTCTAAATTGTTCTAAAGGAAGTGAGAGGAAAACACAAAGTATAGTACCAATTGTATAACCCTTGTCATAGTGGTAAGGTTGTTCAACAACCGGATAGATTTATATTTTGGGAGAGTCATGAGACTTGGTCCCTTGTACATATGGAATTGACCCACGGATATGACGAAGCAATACATGATTGAAATGCATAATCTTAGTAAGTTGCAATGATTTCTGAAATAGAATCTATGGATTCTAAATTAGATCTGGGTACTTGTAGAACCACGAAATGGCGTGAAAACCGTTGAAAGTGGCTCTACAAAACAAAAGAGGATCAGACGGTAAGGTGGAAACTTTAGAAACAAGGCTTGTTGCATAAAGGTACACTCAGAAGGAAAGGTTTCGATTATGAGGAAACATTTTCGCCAGTAGCTATGTTTAAGTCGATCCAGATTGTTTTATTTATTGTTGTTTATATTAATTATGAGGTATAGAAAATTGCAAAGGGCTAAGAGCATTTTGATAGTAAGCTTAAAAGTGTCCATCGATGGACTAAAGCAAACTTCAAGATCATGAAACACCTGTTTTAATGAGAAAATCAAGCAATATGGATTTAATTAATGTTCGGATGGGCCTTGTCTATTGAAAAGAGTGACGAAAATATGGTGGTATTTCTTGTACTATACGTAAAAATGGTATCTTGCATATTGGAGACAATGAAAGAGTATTGTCGGGCGTATGAGTATGGTTGATAAATATGTATGAAATGAAGTACTTAAGAGAAGCAAAATATATCCTTGCGATCATGGTGATCACAAGATAGGGTGTTATGCTTATCTCAAGCTTCATGAAATGATACAATTCTTACTCACTTTAGCATATGACTTTATCTAAGGAAATTGCATATTATGACAAAAAGAAGATAAAGGAGATGAAGGCGGTTCCTTATGCTTTGGCAAATAAGGAAGCTTAATCTAAGGAATGCTATGCACGAGAATGGAGATCTGTTTTGCTGAAGGCATGAATAGTGGGCATCAAGGTAACGCGAAACAAGAATGTTGAACTGTGGTAAGACATATATTTATGTACATGAAAAGGATTAGAAATTATACGTGGACTTACGAGACAGATTCACTGCTTCTTATGAGTTACATAGATTTGGATTTTTCTAATCAGATAGGGACGGCAGTAAATCCACCTCAAGGTTATGTGTTTATTTTGGAAGTAGAGACGTAATATGAAGGAGTGTTATATAGAAATATTTTTGGACTCCATCATAGGAAGATGTTGAATTGGAGCCTCCGAGGCAGCCAAATCTATATGTATGAGTCTAGAAACTTCGTAATGGACTTAGATGTGATTTTTAAGTTTGCCCAAGATTATTACAATATATTGTGATAATAATGGTGCAATTGCAAAATTGAAGGAATCACGTGCCCATAAGGCAATTAAACACATGGAGCGCGAGTACCACCTGTTACGAGAAATCGTATGATGAGAGGAAGGTTGTTGTCGCCAAGATTGCATCGGATGATAACCTATTAAATCCTTTTACAAGGACCTTAAGTAGATCCTTTGATGGTCATGTATTGAGAGTGAGAATCAGATGTATGGCAGTAGACATTGCAGCATAATATTTTAATATAAGTGGGAGATTACTAGATTTTATAATAAAAGTCTAGTTTTTTGTATGAACAATGTTTAATAATGAATTTGAAAAGAGAATAATATGATAAAATATTTTGCATATTATAATTTATTTTATGATTATTGCAAAAGTCCACTTACTTTATACTGTAGATAATATGTTGTGCGACAACACGCGGAAGTTCATATTATTGGTTCCTTATAAGTATAAACATATGCTCACAATCGAGATAGACGGGGAATCTCTATCGGGATGGTTGTAAGTGTGACTTGGTATTAGTTTGTCTTGACTATAGAATCACATTAGTGCACTTTGTGTGTGTTGAGCAGGACCGCTTGAGATCGTTCAACTTATACTGACTATATAGGAGAACTTAATCTCAATTATTATGGATGTTCATGCTCTTAATCCCTATACAATATCCTCGACACGTAAGCCAGTATATTAAATCAACAAACTCGGTGAGTTGAGAAATAACGTTGTCTCTATGTTATGCTGTTGATTGTAGAAGGAATTCGTGTCCTATTAAATAGGTTGATGATGTCCCCTCCACTGATAGATTTATTCTGGCATGATAAAAAGGTTTAGTGGTACTACTCTCGGATGAGATATTAATTAATGGAGTTGTCAGTAACTTAATTAATTAATGATCATTGTATAACGTAATTATGGGGATTAGAGCAGCAATGCAGTAATAATATTTTAGTGGACTATATTATTATTATTGGACTTAAGTAAAAGTTTTGGCCTAAACATGGATACTTAAGCCCAATGGAGGCCCGACTCTATTTTCTCCTCTTGGTCTCAGCTGTAGCCCATATATGAGTCATCTCAGCTTATCTGGAACCCTAATTAATTGACGCCTAAACACATTAAGAATTAAGAGAGGAAAGCTGATTAAGAGGATCTTGAAGATCGTCGCCCACAAGACATCAAGATTGGACTTGGGAATACATCAGAAGATCAAGAGGTTGTTTTCTGCAGCTGTTCTTCTTCAACATACCCTGGTTAAAGGTAATTCCACAAATTTAGAAACGCATGGAACCCTAATGGTTCACGTTAACCAAACGATCGAATGCCAACACTCTGCCTCTCTGATCATCCAATCTCTCTCCAATCTGACATTGGAACCCCTTCAGGATGGATGATAGATGGATCTGATGTGTGAGGGTTTTTGGCGTGAAAGTAACGATAGATCTGATGGTTCTCCCTCTTGTGTGTTGTTTTCCCCTTTTTTATATCTTGGGTTATTTTTCAAGTCTTTTTCGCATCAAAATTAAGCCAAAACATGTTGTAGAAGTCGAAAATACATTGCTGGATCGAACAGGCCGCGGGTGGACCAAAAAAGGAGCTGCTTAACACTCTACTCAAGCCGAGCTGCAAATGAACATGTCGAGTTGGTGCCAAGCTGCATACAACTGAAAAGCTAACGTTTAGAGGGTTCTGTAAGACCCCAACTCGACTAGGTTTGAGCACCAAGCGATGGGACCTTGGTCTTGGTCGCCTCGAGCATCTTACCGAGTTGTAGACTGCATTACACGACCTCACTGTTTCGAGCATAACTTCCTCATACAAACTCCAATTTCAGTGATTCTTTCTCTGAAATTATCTTGTCTTTCATGAATTTCTAACGATATATCATATAATAAATTTGGACTTTTACATAATGATGAGCGTTTTCTCCGCACACAATTAATCCCCAAGCATGAAGGATGTTGTTGTAGCTTAGATAAGCGACCAAGTTAAATATTGAACCAAAAGGATTATGTATTATCAATTTAATTATTTACTAAATTAATTAAGAATAATTTTTGCAATAAAGTTGAGGTATAGAATTATTAACTACTAAATAATTAATTAAATTAATAAATAAAATAAATTGAGAACTAGGAAAATACGAAAGTGAATCAAGTAGGAGAATAGGTAGCTCTAAAATAAACTAGTTTCACTCATTAATTTCCTTGTCATGTATCAATGTCCGACTCTGCCTTGTGGATTATGGACGCATCACTAAACCATACATATCAACTCTGTAGACACAAGAAAATATGTGTATAACACGTGTGAATAACCTTTGAGAAAGAGATATAATTTGACCCCCCTTCTAGGTATTATCAGTATCAATTATTTTCCTTGCCAATTGGTGCTCTAACCTGATATGATCTCCCTTTATAGCTACTATAAAATTACCCTCTTTATCCGACTTATCATCCCAAATCCAATTCAATTAATAAGTATTTACACATGATAGTTCTAATGAAGCTTTAGAGTTCTCTCGCTTAGAATCATAACATGAAATCCTGTTTAGCAGTGAACGCGCTCAATCAATAACCAAGATGAACATTCAGACTCCATTCAACAGTTAATTATGCACAAAACGACTCTGAATATGAATTAAGAAAGCATAATCATTTATAAAATAATTCCACAAGTAGTGTTGTGTGGAGTATACACACAAAAGTTCAATTAATTCATAAAACCTTCAAATTCCTAGATCTACAAAAAAGGCTCTAGCTCATGTTGTTGTAAGAAACACACATGGGGGTTGGATAGATCTTACCCATAGTTTGGAAAATACAAGATAAATTAGAAAATGAATAAAAACCTAGATGTGAGTATCTTCGTGTTCTTCTCCGTCTTAAATCCTCCTCTTGGTTCTACTCTTGATTCAGCAAACGAATCTTCAAAGTAATGGATAGATGGAGAAAAGGATGTAGATGATAGTTGGGGGGTGATCCCCCCTTGTGGGTGTAGGATGATTGTGTTGTGGTACTTTCTTGGTGTGGTTTGCATCCACTTTTATACTTGTAAGCTCTCCTTATGGAACTTGGATGAGCCTTTTCTTAGAAAACATGAAAATACACGCACTGGAGGTACGAAATTACTAAAATTAGGACCCCGTGTCCCCGCTCGACCAGAATGGTCTTGGTCGAGCGAGATTGGCTTTGGTCAAGTTGTGGTCAAGCTGCATACCTATACGCGGATCCAAATATTTCACTCCGCTCGACCGTCGCTCGACCAAAATGTCTTGGTCGAGCGGAATTTCTTTAGGTCAAGCGAGGTTGCATAGTCTAACCGTTTCGAGCATAACTTCCACTTCCAAGCTACGATTTAAGTTATTCTTGTGCTCAGGCGATCCCCTCTTCCTTAGATTTCTATACATATAAAGAACTTAGAGAACATCTAATATTTGAATGTGTAACATGTCATGTAAAGTGGAACAATCATGCTAAGTAGAAACAACTTATTCGACGTCACCATTTTTATCATAACTTTCTCGTTTGGACTCCGATTGAGACATTTCTTATGTCAAAACGATCCTCTCTTCTGTGGCTTTCCTAAATTTTATCACACTTCCAGTTTAGAGCTCCACAAGAATACAGAAAAATACACAAGTTGGCATACATTTTTCAGCATTCTTACACAAGTTTCACCTTTTCTTCAACTTTGCACTTTTTAATCCCTTTTTCCAACTAAAACAACACCTCAAACGCACTTTTTTCTCACATATATCAAATATAAGACACTTTTGATAATATATGACAACAAATATCATAAAAAAGGTGTTAAATTGGATACTAAAACACGCTTATTTTCACTCTAATCAGACAACCACAGAAAAATTATGCAATGTGGACATGTATTTTTAGCATTTCTTCACACTTTCACTCTTCATTCCAACTTTGAAATTTTGACCCTTTTTTCACCTAAATTAAAACATAATAAAACACCACAAATTCACATTTTCCTCAAATATATGGACATGTAAGAGACTTGTGCTAATAAATAATAATAATTCTCACAAAAATGTGTTAAATCGGACACTAAAAATGATGGTTTTCACTCTAAAAAAATCCCCAAACTTTCTTGTTGCTCGTCCCAGGATAAAAAATAAATAAAAGAGAGAGAAAGAGAAAATCAGACGGGAACAAGGACTATAACAACCAGGCCATTCAGAATGTAATTTTTGTTAACTCCGGTCATGCAACTCTCATTACATGCAATACTCAATTCATAGCATACAAGATAAGAAAATCACCTCCAATTAAAATGCTCCATTAACATGTTCTCACGAGTAGTACATAAATCACTCACCCTAAAGTGCATAACATGTACACTTATGGGTTAAGGTATTTATGCTTAGATTCAACTCAAGTGCATGCATAACCAGAAACTTGCCAATTATCTCGAACTCTCCACCACTAAAAGTATGACTCAATAATAGGATCAAAAAGGACTTTTCTATGGATGCAATGTTGGTTCTTTAGTTAAGGTAGTAAAATATATAAATAAGTGACTCAAAACTCGGATCGATCAAGCTGCAGTTCCATCATGATCATTCATTCTTTCCTCAACACTTTAATTCAAGCACATCATCCTCCTCAACTCTTCAATTATTCTTCTTCTTCAACCAACACATTTTTTCCTTTTTTCCTTTGTTTTTCTTCTCGGGGTACTAGGTTTAGGTACTATTCCTTGCATCCTCCATAGGATACTAGATTTAAGCACTACCCTATGGTATTTGATTTCATGGAATTCTAGATTTACGCACTACTCCCTGAATTATTTTCTTTAGATACATTTCCAAGCCCAATCACTGTTACAACACCAACTTCATTCCTTCCAGAGTTGTTATCATGCTCCATTAACATATTTTGAAAACCATTAATTCTCCTTTATGACAGACAATCAAGGCTAAAAAATCATCAAGATACTCAAAGTGGTTATTTCTCGTACGCTGACAAAGAATGAGGTTTTTAAGCTCAACAAGGTTAACTACGAATAAACATCATTAGGTAGAGAATTATTTGGCTAAGTGACTCATAATAATCAAGGATTGCCTTAAACCACTTCCCATCATCTAACACAACATGTAGTCTCAAGCAAGAAAATATGCAGTTCTAGAATACACGCACAGGAACGATACTCACTAAAAAAGAAACATCATGTGTTTATATACATGAATAAGGCTCAAGCCTCAGATGAGTTTTAACAAGTAACAGAGCACTTTTCATGGGAAGTAATATCTTACAAGTACACATAGGACTTCATATCACAATATTACTCAAGTACATTTCCTCATCAATTTCAAAGGTTATATAAATTTTTGATAGAATTTAAAAAATAAAAGCTCACATGGAACAGAATATCGGAAATTCAACTCTTTCACTCCTACAAACTAAAAACACACTTAAAAATTAGAATAAGAAATGGTGATAATTCTAATTGTTTCAGCTTCTTCACATGTTAGATCGCCCTCAATACATCAAATTGGTACCATAGGATCTCCAGCCATTAAATCAATACAACATAAGTAGCTTTACATAACACTTAAAATATGTTATTTAATAGCTCAATAGTAAAAAAAAGATGTTACTCCTAAAAATTCTCTTACTAGAATTTGCTCCCACCTCTAACTAAAAACCCTAGCCACCATGCCTGCCAAGCTCCAGCCGCCGACTAGCCTTGATGGCCGTCAACCCGGTCATGCCGGCCTCTCTCCTAGGATCTCGCCTACAGTTGTTGCCTCCCCCTTTAATCGATCTTTCAAAGATGCATTCTGCATTCCAAAAGGGGATCTCGATCCTGCTGTCGACACTACTAAGTTGTGATGCTGTAATTCTTCGATGATGCAGAACCGATTAGCTCAGTTAATGAAAATTGATGCTCTCATGGAGTCCCTCAAAGAACAAGAATCATCAGATATCTTCCCGTATCTCCGAACAGAGTCTGGTATCCTCATCATGATTGAAGACCCATATCTCGACAATAGGGTCGGTATATGCTCTTCTTTTTTCATAGCCTGGTTTCTTTTAGAGAAAAGGCAACATCCTCTTGCTCTGGTCATTCTTAATTGATGATTACAGGCGCTATGTAACACCCCTGTTGTTCACACAATTCCTCTTGGAAAATTCTCTTCAATGTTTTCGTAGCAAATTCGATTTGCAGGCAGGAGATTCTGAAAAACTGTTAGTTTGATTTTAAAATTGGTAAAATCAGAACTATGAAATGGACTCCATTTCAACCCATACAAAGCTACAACTTCCATGGTCTCAATTTGGGTCAGAATTTTTGAACTTCCCTTCGATCTTTAGACCAAACGGGTGCTGCTATCCATTGCATCAGTTGTTGGCTCTCCCGTACGTATCAAAAAACATACGCTAAATGGTTATACGGGCCATTTTACCCATGTTTTGGTCGACCAGGATATGCAAGATGTTGGATTATATATTAAACATCTAACTTTTTGTATAACAACGTTTTAACAATTATTTTGAAATGAGAATTATATGATCAAATTTTTTGCATATTATAATTTATTTATATGTCATTACAAAATTTCATTTACTTTTTACTGTAGATAATATGGTGCGCAGCATCGTACGGAAGATCATATTGTCGGCTCTTTATAAAGTATAAACAGATGATCACAATCGAGACAGACGAGGACAATGTATTGGGATGGTTGTAGTGTGATTTGATATTAGTTTGTCTTGCTTATAAATTTACACTAGTGCACTTTATGTGTATTGAGCAGGACTGCATGAGGTTGTTCGATATATACGGACTATATAAGAGAACTAGACCTTAGTTATTTTGGATGTTCGTACCCTTAATCCCTATAGAATAACTTCGACACGTAATTCAGTATTTATTTCTTTGATTCATCAATGTGTGAGATTTAATTATTCAATCAATATGCTTGTTGTCTTGGGAGATGGTACTATCCCTATGGTGTGCTATTGATTGTAGAAGGAATTTGTATTCTAACGGAATTGATTGATGATGTCCCCTTGAGGAGCTCATAAGGATTATCATGTAAACTCTGTAGGTGGATTTGATCCGGCATGATAATGAGGTTGAGTGGTACTACTCTTGGATTAGATTAACGGGCTCATAATAAGAAGGATCTCATAACGTAATTTTAGATTAGAGTGGCAGTACAATAATAATTCTTTAGTGGACTAATTTATTACTATTGGGCTTAAGTATAAGTTTTGAGCTAAACTTGGATGCCTAAGCCCAATGGGAGGCCCAACCCTAATTTCTCCTCATGGTCCCTGTTGTAGCCTATATATAAGCTAGCCCAGCAGTCTCAGGACATACGTATTCACGCCTATTATCAGAATTGGTTGAGAAATTAGATTTCTCATCAGATAAGAGAGAACCTGAGAATTATGAGGGAGACTACGGATTGGGATTACTTAGAGGATCGTCACCCACACGACGCCTATACGAGGCATAGGAATTAATACAACAGAAGATCATGAGATCATTTCTACAGCTATTTTAGACTTCTCCGCCAGTCTTTGAGAAAAGGTAAACTTTCGATTATTCCAGTATGTTAGACGTTCATGGAACCTGAACGAATTATGTAGACCATAAGATCCAATCACCATCACAAGATTCATTGCCTGACCAAATTACTATTGAGTTCACTTTACACCTTTTCCTGTGTTTATTCCTTATGAGTATTTGCCAGATTTTTGTGATGGGTGTTCTACTTTAGGCCATGTGGCCTCGGTATGTAAGAAGAAGGCTCCAACCTTATTCAATCGTAAGAGATGGACAGATGAGGCTGTGCTTGCTGCCCAAAAAATTTAGGAAAGAACTAGACCAATCCATAGTCTCCTCTTGTGCCTGCTTAACCTCACTCAAGTCCTGTTGCAAGGGACTCTTACGTGACACACCTTATACATATGCACCAGGTATCGACTACTCTGAATTCTCCTAGCTCTGCTCCTAGCAATTATGTGGTTGATGACTTCATCTTGGCCAAGAGCAAAACAACTCAGTCTTCTCCTATTATGTGTAAGGACAAGGGTCATAAAGTGTAACTCTTGAATAAATATGGTGCTCTAGAGGATGTTGATAGCACTGAATCTGATGCGGCCCCTATTCCCCATTCTTATCCAGTTTCGCTTCAGGTTTCTGCCCCGACTGTCGCTCACGTGCGTCAGTCCCCTTCGTAGTTTGTTGTGCTGTGATTTCAAGCAGGAAGCAATCTACAAAGGACAGTGTATTATCAATTTAATTATTACTAAATTAATTAAGATAAGGAAATTAAGTTTGAGGTATAGAATTATGAAGTACTAAACAATTAATTAAAATAACAAATAAAATAAATTAAGCCTAGATGAATACGAATGCGACTCAAGAATGGAGAATATGTAGCTCTAGGGTTATCTAGTTTTACTCATTAATATTTCTCTCAAGTGTATTGTCCGACTCTATCTTGTGGACTATGGACGCATCATGAAGCTATGCAAATCTACTCTTTAGACACAAGTAAATATGCACGTAACACGTGCGAATAACCTTGGAGCAAGAGATATAATTGTTGGATTATATACTAAAAGTCTAGCTTTTTGTTGAACAATGTTATAACAATTAATTTGAAATGAGAATCATATGATCAAATGATTGCGTCTTATAATTTATTTATATGCACGATGCAATAGTCCACTTACTTTATAATCTAGATAATATGTTGTGCGACAACACGCGAAATATCATATTATCAGTTTTCTTATAAAGTATAAACAGATGCTCACAACCGAGATAGACGGGGACTCTCTATTGGGATGGTTGTAGTGTGGTTTAGTATTAGCTTGTCTTGGCTATAGAATCACATTAGTTCTCTTGTGTGTATTGAGCAGGACCGCAGGAGATCGTTCGACTTATACTGACTTATAGGAGAACTTGATCTCAGTTATTATGGAAGTTCGTGCTCTTAATCCCTATACAATAACTCGACACGTAGGGCAATATGTATTTCTTTGATTCATCAATGAGTGAGATTTACATGTAATTAAATCAACAAACTCGGTGAGTTGGGAAGCAATGCTGTCTCTATGGTGTGCTGTTGATTGTAGAAGGAATCCGTGTCCGTCATAGGTTGATGATGTCCCCTTGAGGAGCTCATAAGGATTATCATGTAAACCCTGCAGGTGGAATTTATTCCGGCATGATAATGAGGTTGAGTGGTACTACTCTTGGATGAGATATTAATTAATTGAGTTGTCAGTAACTTAAATTAATTAATGGACATTGTATATCTTAAACATGGGGAGACTAACGGGCTCATAATAAGAAGGAGCCCAAAACGTAATTTTGGGATTGGAAAGGCAGTGCAGTAATAATATTTTAGTGGAATATATTATTATTATTGGACTTAAGTATAAGCTTTGGGCTAAGCTTGAATACTTAAGCCCAATGGAGGCCCAACCCAATTTCTCCTCCTGGTTCCTGCTGTAGCCCATGTATATAAGTCACCTCAGCTTATCTGGAACCCTAATCTAAGTCATTATTCACGTGTGATGAGGGTTGAAAGCAGAATGAGGAAGTCTCGTAGATCGTCGCCCACACGATGTCAAGATCGGACTTGGGACATACGGCAGAAGATCAGAAGGTAGTTTGCTGCTGCTGTCCGCCACCTTTTGAAATTTATATAAAATCGTACAGTGCTCAGAATTCGATGATCAATATACTACGGAAAGCTGTTGAAGAGAGGATCGTCTGAGTATAAATATCATTCAATTCCGACATCAGACGAGGAAGTTATGGCCATTCTCGTGGGACTGCACAGTCTGTCAGTGAGAATCCTTCATCTTCTACATACCCTGGTGAACGGTAAATGTTTTCTATGATTTATTGCTTCTGCTGATATTAGAAACGTATAGATCCCTAACGGGTCACATTAACCAAATGATTCAAGCGCCAACAATAATTTCACCCCCTTTCTAGATACTATCTGTATCAATTTTTTCCCTAACCAATTTGTAATCTAACCCGATATGATCTCCCTTTATATGTACTATAAAATTACCCTATTTATCCTGCTTACTAACTTAAATACAAATCAATTAATAAACATTCATATATGACAATTCTAGTGTTGCTTCGGAGTCACTCACTTAAAATCATAGCATGGAATCTTGTTCAACATTGAACGCACTCAATCAACAACAAACATATATATTCAGACTATATAATAGTTGAAGATGCACAAAAATGATCGTGAATATAGATTAAAAACATGCAATCATATATAAAATAATCAACAAGTAGTGTTATCGGAGGACATACAAGAAAGTTTAATTAATTCATAAAACCTTCAAAATCCTAGACTACCAAAATGGTTCTAAACCATGATGTTGCGAAGAACAATCATGGGGGTTGGATAGATATTACCCATATGTCTGGAAAATACAAGATAAATTAGAAAATAATAAAAACCCTAGATGTGGGTGTCGTCGCGTCCTTCTCCATCTTGAATTCTCTCTTGGTTCTCCTCTTGATTCAACAGACGAATCTTCACAATGATGGATGGATGGAGGAAAGGCTGTAGATGATAGTTTGGGGGTGATCCTCCCTTGTGGAGTGGTGTAAGATGATTGTCTCATTCCTTTAACCCTTCTATTGTTGCCATTTTTACGACCTTGGATAGGATTTTTAATTGAAAATATGCACATGCACGCACTTGGGGTGTAAAACCCGTCGAAACTAGAAATCCGTGTCCTTGCTCGACCAAACTGCTTCTGGTCGAGCAATAACATTTTGGTCAAGCAAGAGGTCGAGCAACTTTGCGCAGTCTCAACGTTTCAAGAATAACTTCCATATTCGAACTCTAGTTTGAGTGATTCTTGTGCCAAAATGACCCTCTCTTACGTGGACTTCCAACGCTGCATCACATGCCCAGTTTTGACTTTTACACAAACACAGAAAAATTACACAAGTTGAACCTTTTCTCCAACTTTGTACTTTTGATCATTTTTTCACCTAAAACACAATAAAACACCTCAAATGCACATTTTTCTCACATATATTGAATATAAGACACTTGTGCTAATTTATTACAACAGTTTTCATCAAAAGTGTGTTAAATTGGAAACTAAAACATGCTTATTTTCACTTTCATCAATCTCCCAAACTTACCTGTTTCTCGTCGCGAGGCAACAAAATAAAAATAAAGAGAGAGAGTAGTGGGGAAACAAGGATTACGACTCATACCCCATTCAAAATACAATTTTCCTCAACTTAGGTCAAGCAACTTTCATTATATGTAATAATCAATTCATAGCATACAAGAGAAGAAAATTACAACCAATTCAAATACTCCATTGACATGTTCTCATGGGAAGTATATATCACTCGTACTCAAGTGTAAAAGATGTACACTTATGTGTTAAGGCGTTGAATTTAAAGCCAATTTCGATTTAATTGATCATGGTAAGCGTACCTTATCTTGTGTAGTTATTGACCCAGTTTAAATATCGATCAAAGGGAGAGTTAAATTCGAGGTGTATCCGGATTCGTTTTCAATCATACTTTATAGTAGTTATCGGGATTTGTGAGTTTTGATAATTAAGAGAACAATTAACTACCAACAATCTAAGCAATTAACAAATGAAAAATTATCAATTGAAGATGATCACAAGAGAGTCAAATACCCAAGACAATTATGAGGTGGATGGAGAGTAATCTAAAGAGGAGCAAGGTTAACCACATTCAAGATTAAGGATATTACATGGATTTGTTAAATTCAAATGGCAAATATCAATGATAATTGAAATAGAAGCAATCACAAATGTTTTCCCTAATCCCTATGGCCAAGGTAATTAGGTTCTCAACTCGTTACACATTTTTAAGTACAAAAGATTGTTCCTTACTCTCAATTCCATTAAAGGTACTATGATTATAAGATTTATCCATCTCACTCAATTAACAACCAAATATGACAAATTAATTAAGTGTCCCAAAATGAATGTTTCAAGTATATAAAGATGTTAGTTACCACATACTTCACATACTAACATACATTATCCATATTACAACATGATTCATTCAAAACCCTAGTCACAATATGGAATGGCTTTCCTAACATCATAAATAGAGATTTTAAACACACAAATCAAAATAGAAATAAAATGAATCATAAATCATGTTGGAAAAACCAAATATCATATCAACTACCATTTAAAATCCAACAAATCCACAAAACCCTAATCCATCTTTTGGCTAGCCTCACTAGAGGTCTAGACAACTATAACATTATGAAAACATCATGAAAATGCTTACATACATCCATTTCTTCAAAACAAGCCAAAGAAATATAAATGAAAAGAAAAATAACTTCCCTCCTTGATGTAGGTTGAATATCTATCTTCACTTTGCAAATTCCCACTCTCAATCATCAATCCTCAATAGATTTGTGATGAAAAGATGATGAAAATATTGAGGATGGATGAAAGGATGATGGATGTATGAAGATGAAGGTGTAAAATGTAGAGAATAGTGTGTGTGGTGTGTGTCTTGAAAAGTCCCCTTGCAAATCTCCTTTGAGAGAGTGAGTATTTAGGTTATTTATACCCCTCTTGAATTCCCAAAAGTCAAAGTTGACGTTGGAATTTTGCATGAAAATTCGTTCAAATTTCTGTGCTTCGGTTGAGTTTTCATGCAACTTGCAATTCCTCAGTTCTGAGCATGTTTTCTTCCTTTAAACTATCTAAAAATTCGACCGAGATTTATCTCTTTGGTCGAATTTTGTGTTTTGCCTTAGCCTTCTCGTTTCATTCTATACCAAAAATTCGACCAAATTTCTAGAAATTCGGTTGAGTTTTTGAAACCATCTTAGTGCTTCACACTCTACTAGAACTTCGGGAGAAGGGGAGAAATTCGACTGAGTTTTCTTCACTTTCTTTACATTTTCAATTTTGTCTCATCTTTGGCTCGATTCTCCTTTCAAAACACCTATTTAACAATAATGCAAACTCAAATAGTAAACTTCATCAAATCCATCCATAACCTTCTAAGTAGTATACAAAATAGACTAAACAAACACAAAATGAACATAAAAACACAACAAAATCTAGGTGAATTGGGGGACAATCAAACCCCTCAAACTTAAAGTGTTGCTTGTCCCTGAGCAACGAAAGTGAAAGAACAAAGGAGTAAATTTTACCTAAATAAACAATACAAAACAACATGAGACCCAACATATCTACAAGTAATTAGAGATCACAAATCATATTAGGAAACCTTACTATAATATGTGGAGTTTAAACTGCTCAAGATGAAGAGGAAGCAACACAATTATATCCCTCAACCATAAGCCTCACGGATGTATGTAACACTCCACTCTTGTGATCTAAAGGTTAAGATCCCTCATTCAATTGATCATAGTCGAATTATCATAGGTTTGCGAGTAAAATCATGATTGTTTGCCATTTTAATGTTACACAAAGATCAACAAGGACTTGTACTAAGGATGTAATGAGGGGCCTTTGGTAGGGTAGGAAAATATGGATAAAAGTGACCTAAATGCGTGTGTTATGATCATAGAGAAGGCCTTCGATATGATTCTTCATCCATTCCTTTCTCTTCTTTATTGCACTTTTTATCCTATCCATGTGTATCTCACAACTTAAGTATCTCTTGTTGAATTTTTATGAGAGCTTGATCATCAATGATGCATTTTCCCTAATATCTTGCACTTTTTTTTTCAACTTTACACCCTTTTTCTTTTCTATCCAATTTATGCTCATTCACTAGTTCTTACTCTTGTTTTGCTTACCTTCCTTTTATTTCTTTCACTCAACCTTTTGTTAACTTTCTTCTATAATCTCCACACATAATGGATTTATATAGAGGCTCAAGTGGGATTTTTAGGCTTGAAATGTGCTCAACAATAAAATAGGCTTTAAGGCTAAAACTTTGGCTAACAAGGGATACAACATGATTAAGGTAGAAAATTCATTTGGCTAGTGACTTGTTAAATAAAACATGGCCTAAAATCATTTCTAAATGCTTCATCAAAAGGTTCACTTGCAAAGTTCACGAGCAAGTTCTAATTCATCTTCTAATGATCAATCCTCTCTTCAATGGATCAAACCATATGAATTGCACGGTTTGAGGCTCAAATCTCACTAGGCTTTTGCTTATGGTCTTAGAATATTATTGTGTATTATCCATCTTTATCTTGAGCAATTTAAGAACATATGTCTCAATTTCTTGGAGAAAAATTTCCTGACAAAATTATTGATCACCATTGCA
Source organism: Pogostemon cablin (assembly GCA_023678885.1). Taxonomy (NCBI): domain Eukaryota; kingdom Viridiplantae; phylum Streptophyta; class Magnoliopsida; order Lamiales; family Lamiaceae; genus Pogostemon; species Pogostemon cablin. Next base: position 9,642,096 of record CM042986.1, read on the forward strand.
AATAAATATATCGAAGCTCAATATACGAACGAGATAAAGAAAGAAAGAATAAAAGACAATATACCCTCCCCGACAAATACACAACAAACAAACACAAAGCAAAAAGAACAAAATAACATGAAACCAAATCCAACAAAAATTACACTGTAAAACAATCACAAACCAATACTAGAAAAGAAACACAAATCCAAGTAAGTATCATCAGTACATCATAATTAAAATAGTCATCAAGTCAAAGCAAGCAAGAGAGAGTATGGATGATCCTCAAATCACTGAGGAGGAAAGCCAGGGTCCTGTGGAGGATATGGAGGGTCCTGAGGTGGATGCTGAACATCCCATCCATAATCCGGTGACGGAGGTGGATAGTGCATCCACGGTCCAGGAGCCTGCTGGTAGACATACGGATCAGTAGGGTTGTGCATATTATACATGTGGCCAGTCATCCTCTCTATGTTCCGCACTGTGGTCCCCATGGAATCCGTCATGAAGTCTGTCATATCCTGCCTGTACCTCTGGTAAGCAACCTTCTGTGCCATACCTCCGTAGCCTACCCTCAGAATAGCTACATCTTTAGTCAAGCGATCAAAATTCGCTGTGCTCCCTCTCTTTTCTCCAGCTCTTAAGCTTTCTCCTCTTTCTAAATCCTCTTCTCCCATATCTTCCTCTTCCTCACTGCTTGTTTGATCTTCTCCCTCATCAAAACCACCCAAATCTTCGTCATACTCCAGCTCTTCATCCTCTACAAACTCGGTAGTGGGTACTAATCCCCCTCGGATATCACGGCGGTGAGAGGACTTGAATTATGCAATGGCTTGCTTGTGTCTTGAGGACACCAAGCATAAATTTTTCTCGTTCCTGACTGGGTGGATGCATGTAAGCCCCACATTGGCCGAGGGAAGGACTTTCCCATTGGAAACACGTAGATGTAGTTCCCTTCCAACTCTTCAATTACCCTCATATTTTTCATCGCACTTTCCCCCAAGTTGGTTCCAACTAAATGAACCATACCTGTCAAGTCCACGTCCAATCCTCTCGCCAGGATTGTAATCATCCCTCTAACGATCACACACTGAGACTTCTTCCTCGTGGTAACACTCTCTAGTTTGGGGATGATGTAAGATGCTATACTGAAGCATTTTTTCTTGATCAAGAAATGGAGTACAAACAGCTCTCTATCTCCCACACAGATCCCTCATGTCGAGCAAATATCAAGTGGGTTAAAAACTTCTCCACATATTTAACCATGGGGATCCTGATACTGGCTGCTCTAGAACTTGATGGGTCGTACCTAAATTGGCCTTTTCAATCTCCCCTCTTCGTTAATGAATGCCAGAAGAATTGCTTTTCTGCTTTTGTTAAGGTTATGTATCCTCTCTCTGCCTCCATTACAGGGCTTCTCAGTTTTCTGTTGACCTCCTCTATTTTTTGGGAAAATGAGTTGTTTCTCAACCTAAATTTCATCCTTCGAGGGAATTCTCCTCTTCCAAAATTTATCACTTCAAGTGTGGTGAGGAACTCTAGAGTCAATCCAAGATACGTCTCTGGATAGCTTCTCAAAAAATCACCCAACCCAGCATCGTCAAACAACCCATTCACTTCATCAATGATTCCCATTATCTTTATCATTCTTAGATCAATTCACCTTGTTTTCCTTATGGTGAGTAATAACCAGTTCCAAAACTGACACTTGTTATACCAATCATCCTGCTGGAATTCGACTCCAAAGTTGTCTAGATGGCAATTATTTGCTCTCAGGAAGGCAGTGATGTTGTTGAACTTCGTATCTTTTATTTGCCCATCTCATCTTTCACTCGCCTCTGAGCTGGGGCCCGCACTCGTGGCACTTGCGCAGGCTCTAATTAGCCATTTTGTAGTAGGAATGACCAATTAAAACAATTTATCGTACCACAGAGAGGTCAGCGCTAGAGCTTAAGCGAGATCACATTTATCGTAATTTTATAGAGACAAATCATCAATGGGTAGTTTGATCAAACAAGAAATTAGATCAATCAAAGCAAGCAAGCAAGCAATGATTAGCAAACAAGATAGATGGATGAAAAATGGTTTTCCAAATTAAGTAAAAGTGAGATTAACAACAACTAAGAAGTGGAAATCCAAGGATAAATGCATCGAATTCACATGAATCATGGATTGAAGACTAAGGGCCAACACTAAGATCACCTAAACTCCCTCTCAAGATGGATAGGATATGATTCTAAACATAGCTCAATGAGTTGGTTCTCACTCAAACAATTCCAAATATGTACTAAGCTTGAAATGAGAGTCCCTTCACACAATTAATCAACCTCTCAATCAAAGCAATCATATGTTCTATCAAAGGGTTCTAAACTCTAAAGGATTTCTCAATCTCTTTATAATTTATAATGCACATGAAGTGTTTGATGAAATGATTCACTCAATTATCCTAAGCACATAATTGATTTATCAATCTAATCACATGTTTAGAATAACTAAACACACAAATCATTAATTCAAATCAAGTAATTAATAATCAATGATAGAAAACCATAGATCCAATCAACATATGAATTCAATTACACAAATCCCAAATTTATCCAACAACCTCATGCTGCTAATATCACAAGGGAGATTAGCCTACCATATTCATAAAGAAATTAACACAGACAATTAAATCCTTACAAATCATGATAAAACTATGAGATTTAATACAAAGAGTAAATGAAAACTCCCTTGATCTATATTCAATGGTGATCTCCTTCCCTTCTTTGCTCTTTCCTCTCTTCCTTGATATTTTTCCTTCACTTGGATGTAGAAATTGATGGTGGGATGATGGTAAATCTAAAAGATGAAGAATGGATGAAGATGATGGTGTGGAATGGAAGAAATAGTGTGTGAGGTGTGTGTAGGGCTGTGAATTTTGGATCTCCCATCAAATGTTGAATTATTGTGTATTTATACCCCTTGGGAAGTTTCTTGAAGGTTTTGGAATTTTTAGCAGCTTTTTACATAACACGAGTCGTGCTCTGCAACACGGCCACAAGGTGGCTGTGTTGAGTCAATTGATGTCGCTGAACGACCAAGACTTACAGGGCCGTGTTACGCTACACAGCTCGTGTGCTGCAACACGGCTCGTGTGCTGTAACACGAGCACAGGGTGGTTGTGTTGGATGAATTGATGTCGGCACACGGCCACTTCTTACAGGGCCGTGTTCCGTACATAGCTTGTGTTGGTGCATGCCCCTATTTTTCACATTTTGTTTCGTACATTTTCCTTATCATATCTAGGTTTAAGCTCATTCACTCACATTTCAATAAAAATAAATAACACAACCAATTAACACATAAATACGGATAAAATAATATGAAAATGGATATAAAAAGACACTAAAATCTAGGTAAAAATATCACTCATCACACCTCCAAACTTAAAGTGTTGTGCGTCCCCACACAATGAAAATGATAAACCAAGGAGTGAAATTTTCACCTAGGAAAAGACTAAACGGACATAGGTAATAACACATCAATAGCAATAAAAATTACAATTTATGATAAGTCATCCTACAATATTAAACTCATAACATGAAAAATTAACAAGTTTAATCTAAAAAGAATAAAAGTGTAATATAGTCCCTTTTTAGTCCAAGCCTCACATAGGTTATAAATGTCACTCAACTCTTTAAAGTAGGGTAAATCATCACTCATTAACCGATTGGCTCAACTCGCTATAAGCTTGCTCGTGGACTACATTCACAAACCACCAAAGTTTCCACTAGTGATCAAAAAAGTCTTTCATTATGGATGTAATGATAGGCTCTTTGGTATGGTAGGAAGAATTTAGGTAAGAGTGACTCATTATGTGTAAGTAATCGAAGAGGTATTTACTTTCTTCCATTCCATAACAATTTCTTTATTCCTTTCTTTTCTTTAATGATCACAAGCACTAATCATCAACTTTCCTTGAATTGAGCTTCTTTTAATGCATGCTTCCTTGTTTGGATTTTTATTTTCTTGAGCATCTTGTTGTTGCTTTTCTCATTTTTCTTGTTTTGAGGTTGCATGTTTCACTCTTGGTTTTGCTCTTTTCATCCTTTTTTTCTTACTTGTTTACCATTTCCTTTCTTTGTTTTGCTTTCTCATCAAACCTTTCTAACTACCATCTCCTCAATCACTCACGCAAAAGGGTAAATATATAAGGTTCATGTGGGTAATCAAGACTTGTAATGTGCTAAATTCACAATAAAATGGCTTTAAAGCTTAAAGTGGTTGACTAGGGATGATGTTCATGGTAGGGAAATATTTGGCAATGACTATAATGACAAGGATGACCTTAAATCATTTCACTAATCTCCACAAATTGGGCTCGTTTCTATAGTACTTGAGCAAATTCTAGCTTATCAAAACTCAATCGATCCACTCATGAAGAAAAATACCATGTATGCACGGTTGAGGCTCAAACTCTCACAAGCTTGTGCTCGGACCTTAAGGACTTATTACACCACATCCATCTAAAAATTGAACAAGTTAAATAAAACATGTCACAATTTGAAAGTGTAGAGATTCTTAATCATAACTTGTCATCACTTATCACAACATGTCATCACTCATATTCAAAAATGACTCACGACATCCCTAAACAAACCACCAAACATACCAAGGCAAAAATTAGAAAACACACAAAACATACAATAAACACTCAACAAACAAGAAACAAAATAAAACACATAACATGCAAGAATAAAAATCACCATCATTAACAATAAAGCACACATTCTATATCATCTATGATAATTATGCCCACAATCATCCCAACCTTTGATTGAAAAGTAAACTTCCCAAAAACATAACACATAAAGTAGCATGCTAATCCATTCAATCCAAATCAAAATCAATTAGAAGTGATAAAGTGTAGAGTACTTCCTCAATAGGCATTTGGTAAGGAAAGTGTTCGCTCCAAGCTCCATTCGTGCTTCCAATACCCTCATTCATACTCAAAAACTCATACAGCACCATTAGGTCGACAATTGCATTAAAAATATGGACTATCATGCACTTCAACATAACCAATCATACCAAAATCCAACCAAACTCATGAGAAAAATTTTAAAATTGACCAATTTTACCAGAAGACCTGTCATCATCAATATATCATCATATCAAACACACTCAAATGGTGAGTCACACCACGCACTCTCCCCCCAAACTTAAATTGAACTAAGAGGTGAGAATTAAGTTTGCAAAAAGTGGTGGGACTTACCCTTGTAGTTTCATCAATGATCTTCTTGTAGACAAGCATACGCTTCCACATGACTCAAGCTATGTTCACCACGCACTAGCCCCCCAAACTTAACTCGAGACAAGAGTCAAGAATTAAATTTGCACAAGTGGTGACATACTTACTCAAATCCATGAAGCCCTTCTGTTTTTTTCAATAAGCCTTCTTCTCACGAGCACAATCCATCTATGAGACCAAAATAAACGAAACAAGCATCAAAATATAAAATAATGGATTTTCTCCCATTTAGCGCTAAGTTTAACGTCTTCAAGCCGGATGGAATTTTCGAGCTCATTAGGCCAAATGTTGGTCCACCACACTTTCTCCTCGCATCTTCACTTTGAAAAGTTGCTTGACTCTCTTTTTGTCTACTAGCTCAACTTCACCATTCTTGCTTATTAGCATCAAGTCATCATCAAGAAGTGATTCTAGTGGACTTACTCTTTCTCCTTTGTCTATTTTACAATCAAGCTCCGATGTTTTCATCCTATTAACATCACAACAAGACAAGTTAGTATTTGAAATTTTCATATAGTCATGAAGAAATGAATTTAAATTGTTAAAGAGAATAGAGTCATGATCCATGAAATCATAAGGAGGCTTCAAATGAGACATGGATTCTTTTTCTTTTTTACACAAAAATGTGACACTTTTTTTCTTTTGAGCTCAAAGAAAGCTCTTCTCTCCCAACATCAATTTTAGCTCTTCCCGTAGCTAGAAATGGCCTTCCCAAAATGAGTGGAACTCAAGGGTCTGCCTTCACTTCCAACACCATGAAATCAACAGGGAAATCTAGCCTCTTCACTTTCACCTCCACGTCTTCAACAATTCCTAGAGGCTTCACAAGGAATGATGAACTTTCCCGGATCATCAACCTTTGTAGGCCCCCCTTTATGCATTGACTCACTTGTTTCAGATGACTCTTCTTTTTTTTTTCACCTCATTCTTCTTCTTAAGATTTTTTACATGTTTTTGAAACTCCTTTTTCTTTTCCTCTTTTACAAACATTTGTGGATAGGGAATAGGGAATGGAGTGATCTGAATACCCCAATAATCACGTTTGTACTCCTCTTCTTTCACCTTCTCCTCCACTTTCTTTTTCTCTTGCACCCTTTTCCACTTAGGTATCCATTTAGGCACCTTCTCTTCTTTCTTAGCTATCTCTCATTTTCTTTACCAACATTGCTTTCCACCAACCCTTCTTCAACCTTTTGTTCCTCTTCTATATAAACAAATAAACATTGAGCTTTCGGATTAACCTCGGTTGTGGTCAGAAACATTCCTTTTTGTTGAGCACTCAAGATACTTGTAATGTGTCCCACATTATTCTCCAAAGCTTTGATCCTCTTTTCATTTGCTTCTTCCGCCTTTTTCAATGTTTCATCTCAAGCTTAGTCTGATGCTTCTCAAGCTTTGTTTGATGCTAACAATTGTTCAAGTAGCTCATCGATCGATGCTCGTCCCTCATTGTTTGGTGCCTTAGCCCCGGTTGACACCCTAGAGGATACGCAACCGCATAGCTCGGATTAGAGTAGGAAAAATTATCTTACCTTTATTGTTGTTGTGAGTATGAGCTTCCACTACTTTGACCATTAAAGCCTCCTTGCCTTGGTGGATAGTTCCCTTGACTTTGGTTGAAATTACCTTTGTAATTGTTTTGATAATTCCCTTGGTAATTTCTTCCTTGCATGTATTGCACATTTTCCACTCGTGGCATTAAGTTTGTCCATTGTTCTCCACTAACAATATTCAGAGGTAGCACACCTTGATCGACTTGTAGCCCCTCAACCATATTAGCTCTTTCATTATTCACATATTGGTTCAAGCTCATTTGTTTCATAACCTCCGTCACTATATTTTCCATGTTTAGCAGACTTTGATCAACACTAACACTCTTCACACTAAATTGTTGTCCTTGATCAAAACTCTCAATCCCACAGCATCTGCTAACCCTCTACAATGGCTATTGATATACATTTGTAGCAATCTCTTCCATTATTTTTACAGCCCTTTCTGGAGTTACACCAAGTACGGATCCACCCGCGGAAGCGTCAACAAGCACTCTTTGCCAATTAACAAGTCCTTGATAGAAAAATCCAACTTGTTGATTTTCCGGAAATCCATGTTGTGGACACTTGTGTAGCATATCCTTGAACCTTTCCCATGCTTCATAAAAGCTCTCTTGAGGCATTTGCTTGGATTAAGAGATCAAGCTCTTCATTTGAAGCGTCTTAGAAGGTGGAAAATACTTGTTCAAATATATTTGCGCAAGTTCATCGCAAGTGTTACACGTACCGAGAGAAATCGTGGATAACCACATTCTAGCACGATCCCTCAATGAAAACAAAAACAACTTCATCTTAATACAATCCTCACTCACCCCATTCATCTTCACGGTATTGGAAATCTCCACAAATAGAGCTAGATGAGTATTAAGATCTTCATTCGGGGTTCCACTAAACTGTTGCTCTCTCACCATAGAAATCAAGCGCGCTTTAATTTCAAAGTTGTTGGCATTGATTGGTGGAGCCATCATGTGTGGCACGGCTCTCAGCATAAAGAAATCTCGAATCACTCTTTGATCATTATGAACTCCATGTTGCACCGGAGGTGGTGGTGGTGGTACATATGCTTGTTGTGGAGGAGCATAAGCCTGTGGAAAGTCTTGTTGCCTTAGAACTTGTTGCACCATTTGTTGAAGCAAAACTTGGTTGTTGAAAGCTCCATGATTTTGATAGGCTTGTTAAGGAGGATTTGCATTGAATTGAGGTACGTTGTCTTTCACGTTCACATTTTGTCCTCCTTCCGCATCATGATCTATCTCCACACGATTATCTTCTTGAAAATTCTCCATTATATCACTATTTTTGGTATTGTTCTCCTTTCTTCTCCTTCTTAAAGTATGCTCAATCTCCCAATCAATAAGTTCTATTTGTTTTCCTTTAGATCTTATTTGCAAACACCTTCAAAGCAAAAGAAGTTAGAACAAGGTTTTCAAAGCAATTACAAGTAAACAAACAAAATAAAAAAAAATGTCTCTATTAAGATTACTAAAAATGATCCTTCTTCAAGTTACTAGCAACCGTTGCCTCCCCGACAGCGGCACCATTTGATTATCCATTTTGTAGTAGGGATGATCAATTCAAACAATTTATCAAACCATAGGGACGTCGGCGCTAGAGCTTAAGCGAGATCACGTTTATCGCAATTTTATAGAGACGAATCATCAATGGGTAGTTTGATCAAACAAGAAATTACATCAATCAAAGCAAGCAAGCAAGAAATGATTAGCAAACAAGATAGATGGATGAAAAGTGGTTTTCCAAATTAAATAAAAGTGAGATTATCAACAATTAAGAAGTGGAAATCCTAGGATAAATGCATCGAATTCACATGAATCATGGATTGATGACTAAGGGCCAACACTAAGATCACCTAAACTCCCTCTCAAGATGGATAGGATATGGTTTTAAACATAGCTCAATGAGTTGGTTCTTACTAAAACAATTCCAACAAGGTACTAAGCTTGAAATGAGAGTCCCTTCACATGATTAATCAATCTCTCGATCAAACCAATCATATGTTCTATCAAAGGGTTCTAAACTCTAAAGGATTTCTCAATCTTTTTACAATTTATAATGCACATGAAGTGTTTGATGAAATGATTCACTTAATTATCCTAAGTACATAATTGATTTCTTAATTTAATCACATATTTAGAACAACTAAACACACAAATCATCAATACAAATCAAGCAATTAATAATCAATGATAGAAAACCATAGATCCAATCAACATATGAATTCAAATACACAACTCCCAAAATTATCCAACAACTCTCATATTGCTAATCTCACAAGGGAGATTAGTCTACCATATTTATAAAGAAATTAACATAGATAATTAAATCCTTACAAATCATGATTAAACTATGAGGTTTAATACAAAGATTGAATGAAAACTCCCTTGATCTATCTTCAATGGTGATCTCCTTCCCTTCTTTGCACTTTCCTCTCTTCCTTGATCATTTGCCTCCACTTGGATGTAGAAATTGATGGTGGGATGATGGTAGATCTAAAGGATGAAGAATGGATGAAGATGATGGTGTGGAATGGAAGAAATGGTGTGTGAGGTGTGTGAAGGACTGTGAATTTTGGATCTCCCATCAAATGTTGAATTATTGGGTATTTATACCCCTTGGAAAGCTTCTAGAAGATTCTGAAAATTTTAACAGCTCTTTACAGAACATGAGTCGTGCTCTGCAACATGGCCACAAGGTGGCCGTGTTGAGTGAATTGATGTCGCTAAACTGCCAAGACTTACAGGCTCGTGTTACGCAACACGGGTCGTGTACTGCAACATGGATCGTGTGATATAACAAGGACACAGGGTGGTCATGTTGGATGAATTGATGTCGGCACACAACCACTTCTTACAGAGCCGTGTTTCGTACACGGCCCGTGTTGGTGCATGCCCCTATTTTTCACAATTTGTTTCGGCTCGTTCTCCTTCGTTTCAATTCTGAATTGAGATCAGCTTGTTCCTACATCTTCCTTATCATAGGTTTAAGCTCATTCACACACATTTCAATAAAAATACAAAACACAACCAAATAATACATAAATACAGATAAAATAATACAAAAATGGATATAAAAAGACACTAAAATTTAGGTGAAAATATCACTCACCAGGCTCCTGTACCTGAGCTTGTGGCTGGGCACGTGGTTGATTATGTCCCATTCGACATCCCTGTCCAGGTCCACCTGTACCTGCACCTGCTCTTTCCCTTGATCGTGCCTACAAAAAATTCATCAATTATTATCTTGCACGAGAATAAACAATATCCAACTCAAGCTCTATGATTCAAATTTTCATGTTCTCATACAAATGGATCTTGGTTTATCATTTATATAATCAAATATAGCATTTCATTCATTAAAAGCTCAATCCACACATGAAACATGCAATCTTTCAATCAATTTGCTTCAAAATCAATTACCAAGTCCTTGTCTCAAGATTTAAATATGAAAAGGTCCAAATCATGCATTTAAATGTCTAATTCCATTTAAATACCTTAAAATTATGCTCAACTTTCTCAAGAATTAATTTTCCAAATTGTATCAATAAGCATGCCAAGTTTCAACGCCAAATTTAACAAAAATTTTCTCATGGGCATTTTATCGAACACATTGTGGGCAATATCTATCAAGTCATGAATTTTTCAATCATCTTTAAACATCTTACCCTAAATTTTCAAGAGGCTCAAAATTCTTCAACATCAACATCAACAACAATCGTGCATAATACCAATTCACTTCATGACAATGAATCCACAACAAACATTCATTCCAACTTCAACATTCACTTTCAATTTCGATTCCAATTCCCATGCTTTTCACTCAAGGTTTGTAATTAAACAAGATATTAAACAACAATTCATCATTATTCTACAAAAATCATTGTTAAAAATTGGTAGAATAAAGCTTCCATACATAGCATAAACCTTAGAATTCAAAGTTACGAAATAACTTAAGAAAAGGGAAGTGCAATCTTACCATGGATACTTAAGAAATGAAGAATAGGAGAGGATTCTTTCTTAGGAGTTACTGCAACCTTCGATTTCGAGAGGAGAAAAGGTGGAGAAAGGGCTAGGGGTCGGAAGTTTTAAGAGTAAAATGAAGAAAGAAAAAAGGTTTTGAATTTTAAAACACACAGAAAATTCGACCTAATTTTAGCAAATCTAGGTCAAATTTCTCTATAAATCGCTGATTCATTCCAGTTCATAGAAAAATTCGACCGAGTTTTTGATCAAGAGGTCGAATTTTTAGGTCGAATTTTCTGCAAATCCCGCGGTACCAAAAATTCGATCAAAGAAGAAAATTTTGATATAATTTTAGCACCAAATTTCAATTTTTTATTTTTCTCCTCATTTTTCATCAGAATATGCACAATTAATCATTCAATCATTCATGACAAGTGCATCTCAATCCACATAGACAATGATAGTACCAATCAATACTCACAAGGATTTAAAACACAACAAACAACAACAATAAACAACAAAAGCATGCACATTCTAGTGAATTCAACCATCAAACACATACGAGTTACACTGCGATGCATCCCCCCAAACCTAAATCTTGACAAGAAGAAAGAATTAAGTTTGTAAAAGTAGTGAAATTTATCCTTGACGCCTCCAACGTAGCGCTTATCGTAATCCATTCATCATTCCCTCCACTAGAGTGCAAGCTTATACCACCAAAACACAAATAACACATGAAAATAATAATAAAAGAAAATCCTACTCTACTACAATTCAAGATGAGTTTAAGAATGAAGGGTGTCCACATACACTATCTCCTTTTGAGAAGGAGATAGGTAATGTTTAACCCGATGCCCATTTACAACGAACTCATCATTAGGCCCTTAGAGTTTCAACGTGTGTCCTCTGATGACCTCCAACACTTCAAATAGACCCATCCATTTCGACTTGATCTTTCTCAGAAACAACTTCAATCTTGAATTGAACAATATCACTTTATCTCCGGGAGCAAATGTTTTCTCTTTTAGCTTGGTATCATGCCATTTTTTCACTTTCTCTTTGTAGATGGTGGAGTTTTCGTATGCCCCTTCATGAAATTCTTCCAACTCTACCATCTTTATCAACCTTTCTTGTCCGGCCTCCCCTCATCCATGTTGAGCCTCTTGATTGCCCATAAAACCCGATGTTCCAACTCGACGGGGAGGTGTGATGCGCGTTTTATTTGCATGCAAAATTAATCCTCAATTATTAAGGATATTAGTTGCAGCTTAAGTAAGCGACCAAGTTAAATATCAAACCCAAAGACGGGTATTATGAATTTAATTATTTACTAAATTAATTAAGACAAAAGGAAATAAAAGTTGATGGATTTAATTAACAACTACTAAACAATTACTTAAAATAACAAATAAAATAAATTAAGAACTAGGAAAATACGAAAGTGAATCAAGAATAGAGAATAGGTAACTCTAAGGTAATCTAGTTTTACTACTTAACTTCTCTCCCAAGTGAAGGCTGAGTCTAACTTGTGGACTATGAATGTATCACTAAACCATGCAAACCTACTCTATAGACACAAGTAAATATGCGTGTAACACGTGTGAATAAACTTGGAGCAAGAAATATAATTTCACCCCCCTTTCTAGGTACTATCAATATCAATTATTCCCCACGTCTGGAATCTAACCCGATATGATCTCCCTTTATAGGTACTATAAAATTATCTCTTTATCCTGCTTACTAACCCGAAGTCAATTCAATTAATAAACATCATATATGATAGTTCTAATGAAGCTAGACTCTCACTTAGAATTATAATATGGAATCCTGTACGGTGAACGCAATCAATCTACAACCAAGATATATATTCAAACTCTATATACTAATTGAAGATGCACAAAACGACCGTGAATAGGGATTAATAAAGCATAATCATATATAAAATAAATTCACAAGTAGTGTTGTACGGAAGACACACAAGAGAGTTTAATTAATTCATAAAACCTTCATAAACCCTAGATCTACCAAAACGGTTCTAGCCCATGATGTTGTGAAGAACAATCATGGGGGTTGGATAGATGTTACCCATATGTCTGGAAAATACAAGATAAATTAGAAAATGATAAAAACTCTAGATGTGGGCATCGTCGCGTCTTTCTCCGTCTTGAATCCTCCTCTTGGTTCTCCTCTAGATGAAGCACAATCTCTCACATCCTCCATAGTGTACTAGATTTAAGCACTACCCTAGGCGTTCGTTTCCATGGAGTTCTAGATTTGAGCACTACTCAAGGAATTTTCCTTTTTATTGTCTATCAAAAGAATGGATTTAAAAAGGCTCGAATCAACTGACAAGGGATTTAATGAATTCAGGTAAAGAATATGGGAAAAGATGGGTTATAAATCAAATATGACCTAATATCATTTCCATAATCCGCTAGACTAATCATGAGTATTCAAGGAGACTCAAAGCAAGTTTTAGAATACACGCACAAGAATGATACTCACCAGAAAAGAAATATCATGTGATTATGTACATATTCAACGAGGTTCAAAATCACACATGGGCATTTAACAAGCAACAGAGCACTTTTCATGGTAAGTAATATCCCACAAGTACACATAGAACTTCATACCACAATATAACTCAAGTACACTTCCTTCATCAATTTCAAAAGCATGAATATTAGGCACAATTTAAATAATATAAGCTCACATGTAGATCACCAAAACCAAAGTCAAAGAACTCAATCCTTCCACTCTACAAATTAAAAGTACACATAAGAATTAGAAAAAGGAAACGAGAGCACCTGATTTTTTTCAGTGTATATATGAGGTCCTCGAGTTTTTCAACTCGATCAAGTCAAATCCTCAGTTTACCTGTTTCTATCATCAAAGCTCAACATACCTCATCATCACAGGATTCATAAATAATAATAGAGGAGAACTATAAGAAAGACTCAATTGACTATCTAATCGACTCCACACGCTAGAAACACCAACACAACATACTAAACATTATGTAAGTTGCAAAAAATTGACATACTAACACTGGTTAAAGTATCAATGTAACGCAAAAACAACCTCCTAAAAAACAAACAACCAACGATACATTTCGATAAGTACATCACACCCCAAACTTAGTGAAAACATACGTAGAAACTAAGTTTAAAAAGAGATGTAATTTCAGAAATGTGAGCACCTCAAATATAATAAATCCTCACTCACATGAAAGAAATAATGAAGTAATAAAATAGAAAGGCAAGCCCCCAACAGACACTCATGTTTAACGTCTCACGACGGTAAAATTCTTAATCAACTTGAAATAATAAAATCAATAATAACAGTTGTCCGACGCCAAAATTTGATGCGCATTTCTTTGAATGCAAAATTAATCCCCAAGTATTAATGATATCAGCTGCAGCTTAAACAAGCGACCATGTTAAATATTGAATCCAAAGGATGACGTATTATCAATTTAATTATTTACTAAATTAATTAAGACAAAAGACAATAAAAGTTGATGGATTTTATTAACAACTACAAAATAATTAATTAAAATAACAAATAAAATAAATTAGGAACTAGTAAAATACGTAAGCGAATCAAGAATGGAGAATAGGTAGCTCTAAGGTAATCCAGTATTACTACTTAAGTTCCCTCTCAAGTCCAGGCCGACTCTGCCTTGTGGACTATGGACACATCACTAAACCACGCAAATCTACTCTATAGACACAAGTAAATATGTGTGTAACACATATTATTAACCTTGAAACAAGAGATATAATTTCACCCTCTTTCTAGGTACTATCAGAATCAATTATTTCCACGTCTGGAATCTAACCCGATATGATCTCTTTTTATAGGTACTATAAAATTACCCTCCTTATCCTGCTTACTAACCCGAATTCAATTCAATTAATAAACATTCATATATGATAGTTCTAACGAAGCTTCGGAGTACCTTCACTTAGAATCATAACATAGATTCCTGTTCAGCGGTGAACGCACTCAATCTACAACCAAGATATATATTCAGACTCTATATATCAATTGAAGATGCACAAAACGACCGTAATATGGATTAAGAAAGCGTAATCATATATAAAATAAATCCACAAGTAGTGTTGTACGGATGACACATAAAAAAGTTTAATTAATTCATAAAACCTTCATAAACCCTAGATCTACCAAAATGGTTCTGGCCTATGATGTTGCAAAGAACGATCATGGGAGGTTGATAAATCATACCCATATATCTGAAAATACAAGATAAGTTAGAAAATGATAAAAACCCTAGATTTAGGCGTCGTCGCGTCAATCTCCATCTTGAATCCTCCTCTTGTTTCAGTAGACGAATCTTCAAAGTGATGAATGGATGGAGGAAAGGATGTGGATGATGGTTGGGGGGTGATCCCCCCTTGTGAGGTGTAGGATGATTGTATTGTGGTTTTTCTCACATAAATTATGATGTAAACTATATATAGGTATCATAAGGGAATTAAATAAGAAAATAAAAGATATGGGAGAATGGAGGATTACGTGATAAGGAGATTAATTGTGCTCTAAGAAATAGTAGATTTTTAGAAAATTTGGGAAATTCTCGCTGGCAGTTGCGCGACTTGACGATTTTGAGCATAACTTCCTCGCTCAAACTCCGATTATAGTGATTCTTGCGCTCACGCATTCCTTACCCTCCAGTAATATAACGATCTTACCATAAGTTCTACATTTGAAGATTTAAAAAGTCATGTAAGGTTGAACAGTCGTGCTGAGTTGCAACAGCTTGTGCGACGTCACCATTTCGATCATAACTTTCTCGTTTGGACACTGATTGAGGTGTTTCTTACGCCAAAACAACCACTCTTCGGTGTCTTTCCAACTATACATCACACTTCTATTTTTTACCTCTACACAAATACAGAATAATTTCACAAGTTGGACGTGCATATTTCGGCATTCTTGCTCAAGTTGCACATTTTTTCCAACTTTGCACTTTTAATCCTTTTTCCACCTAAAATATAATAAAAGACCTCAAACACACATTTTTCTCAAATATATTGAATATAAGACACTTGTGCTAATATATTACAATAATTCTCATCAAAAAGATAAATTGGACACTAAAACACGTTTATTTTTACTCTCATCAAGGTGACAAGTTTTTCCATACACCTATTGGTAAGGAGAGATACCAAGGATAGTTTTGAACACCGTCCGATATGTCCACAAGGTGTCATCGAGCTTCTCCACCCAATCCTTTCTTCCCCCATTAATCGTCTTCTCAAAAACTAACTTGATTTGACAATTTGAAACCTCTGCCAATCTATTTTCTTGGGGATGATAAGGTGTGACTATTCAGTGTTTAACTCTGTATTTCTTCAAGAGCCCCTCTATCAATTTGTTCACAAAGTGTGAACCACCATCACTCGCCAAAGCTCGAGGGACTCCAAATCGAGTAAAAATGTTCTTTTTCAAGAATATTTGCACCACAAACGCATCATTAGTCTTGGTGGGGATCGCTTCCACCCACTTGGAACGTAGTCCAACACCAACAAGATGTATAGGTACCCTTGACACGAAGGAAATGGGCCCATAAAGTCCCCACACATAAAAATCTCTACTTTAATTCTCAATCCCATGGGCATCTCATCCCTTTTTCCTATTCCACCAACTCATTGGCACCTATCGAAACTTTCCACAAATTTCTTGGCATCTCCAAACAAGGCTGGCCAAACAAAAGCCGATTGAAGAACTTTTGCTCCCGTCTTGTGATGGCTAAAGTGCCCACCACAAGGAGATCAATGGGAAAGCTCTAAAATCCCCTCAATTTCTTCATTGGCTATACACCTTCTAATGACTCCATCCGCACAAATTTGGAATAAGAAGGGCTCATCCCACACATACTTCTTCACTTCAACATAAAATCTCTTCACTTTATACTCATTAAGAAGTGTGGGCTTAATTCGGCATGTAAGATAGTTGACATAGTCGGCGAATCAAGGAGATGAGCTTATCATGAGAGCACACACTTGTTCAACCTCTACTTTAAGGATTTCCTCATCCGGGAACACATCACCTATTGGTGTCAAATCTTCATCCCCCTCTTCTTTTTCAAGTCTTGATAAGTGATCTGCTATCATATTTTCAACCCCTTTCTTGTCTTTGATCTCTACATTGAACTCTTGTAGAAGCAATACCCACCGAATCAATCTTGGCTTAGCATCTTTTTCGTACATTAGATACTTGATGGTCACATGATCCATGAATATTGTTGTTCGTTTGCCAACTAGATAGGGACGAAAATTCTCAAAGGCATAGACGACCGCCAAAAACTCCTTTTCGATGATTGTATAGTTGACTTGTCAAGAATTCAACGTCTTTTAGGCATAATAGATAGCTCTAAACTTTTTCTACTTCATTTGCCCATGTGCAACTCCGACAGATTGATCACTCGCATCACAATGCAACTCAAAGTGCACACTCCAATCCGGAGCTACAAGTATGGGAGATGAAATCAAAGCCTCCTTGAGTACCTGAAATGAAGCAAGACACTCTTCATCAAATTTAAATGTACTTTCCTTTTCAAGAAGCTTACAGAGAGGTTTGGCAATTTTTGAAAAATCTTTTATAAAGCGGCGAAGAAGCCCGCATGGCCAAAGAATGATCTAACTCCTTTCTCACTAGTAGGATGAGGAAGACGTTCTATGCATATGACTTTTGCTCTATCTACCCTCAAACCATGCTTCGAAATGTGGTGCCCTAACACAATTTCATCTGTGATCATAAAATGATATTTTTCCCAATTAAGTACAAGGTTTGTCTCCTCACAATGCTGCAATACAATAGATAGGTTAGTTAAGCATAAATTATATGAAGAACCATAAATGGAGAAATCATCCATAAAAACCTCCATGATGTTCTCAATTAATATACCGAAAATGGCCATCATACATCTTTGAAACGTGGCTGGAGCATTACACAAACCAAATGGCATCATCCTAAATTCAAAGGTGCCATAGGGACAAGCAAATGTTGTTTTCTCTTGGTCTTTCAGGACTATTAAAATTTAATTGTACCCAGAGTAACCATCGAGAAAACAATAGTACTTATGTCCCGCCAGTCTATCAAGCATTTCATCAATGAATGGGAGTGGGAAATGGTCTTTTCGAGTGTTGTCATTGATTTTTCTATAATGAACACTCTCCAACTGCTCTTGGCAATTATCTCATTAGTATCGGACCTCACGATGGTCATACCACCCTTATTTGCTACCACATGCAAAGGGCTCACGTATGAACTATCACTAATTAGAAAGATGATACCCACATGCCAAAACGGTGGAAAGATAATGGGAATTCCCCATTGTCGTAGCCCTCTCAGCTCCGTTGTTAACCCGACAGTTGTTAAAGGTCTAGACTTTTAACAATGGGGATCGATCCGTTGTCATATCTAACCTTTAACAATGGAGAATCCCCGTTATCGTAGCTTTAAATTTCCATTGTTAAAATTGTTAGTCATGACCAAAAAACTTTTAACAATGTGGATTCCCCGTTGTTGTAACTCTCTATGACAACGGAGAATCCCCATTGTCATAGCCCTTCTAACTCCGTTGTTAATCCGACAGTTGTTAAAAGTTTAGACTTTTAACAATGGTGGTCGAACCATTGTTGTAGATTATCTTTAATAACGGTGTATCTCTATTGTGGTAGATTATATCCCCATTGTTGTAACTTTCTACGACAACGAAGAATCCCGGTTGTCATAACTCTTCTAACTATGTTGTTGATTCGGCAATTGTTAAAAGTCTAGACTTTTAACAATGGTGGTCGAACCGATGTTGTAGCCAAACATTAACAACGGTGTATCTCCATTGTCGTAGATTATATCCCTGTTGTTGTTTGAGGCATGGCAAAAATGTTAAACTTTTAACAACGAAGTATCCCCGTTGTCATAGCTATATTTGACAACGGTAAATCACCGTTGTCATATGATATACCTCCATTATTATTCGTAACATTGTTATAGTTTTCACCTTTTGACAATGGGGTATCCCCGTTGTTGTAGCTATTTAGTCTTTTTTTTATTTAATTTACCTACTCCAAAATTTAATAGAAAAATATAAAAACCTTGATATATTATTGAAAAAATCATCACCATTCCATAACATCATTACACATTAAAAATTTAACAAAAAAATCTCTAAAATATTCTTCAATACACAACAACTAAATCAATATCATGCTTCAACAATTACATCTCATGAGCATCACATGAACAATCTAATAGCATGCATTATAATGCAAATCTATCACAATCATGTAATCCTAAATGTGTTCTTCATAAATTGATGGGGATGGATTCCATAAATTGATTCTCTCATGACATCCTAAGTTAATATAGTTGTACTTTAAAGAGGTGAGGTTGGCATCAATATCAATACAAAAAAAACAAATCATAACTTGGACTAACTAGAAAGAGCAGCGCCTAAAGAAGCATATAGTATTAGCATTGCAATAAGTTTTCCATTAGATTCCCCAATTTTTGGGACCCAAGTCCCCAAAGGAAATGAGCATATTGGTTTATGAAGAATTGGCAAGCAGCTAGAAGAATACTTGATATGAAGCATATTTAAAAGAGTGGAAGAATTTGTAATAGCAAACAATATAAAGAAAGGCCAAAAAATTAATTGAAGAAAATACCTTTCTCCTTAAGACATCCTGCTTCTCAAGCTATTTACGGATCCGTTTCTCATAAGCTTCGACTTCTTTGGCTATTCAAGCCTCTTCAGCCTGCTAAAATAGAGTGTAAAAATAACCTTCACAAATTAAAAAAGCAATCAAATGACTAAGTAAAACATATGGTGACAAAAAGGTAGGGAAAAGGGCAGCTCTGGCTCAGGGCATGGTGACCTAATGTAAATAAGGCATAACCACATTGTATCTTCACTATTGATTTAAGTTACAATGTCCCATTTTCTGCTGAACAAGAATCAAATATGATATTTCTCAGGGAAGTTAAGAATACATAAAACATACAAAATGAAAATATATAAAGTGCACCTTGCGTTTTCTCTCCACCCTCTCTTGGTCAAGTATGGTGTGCCTATTTGGTGTAATAATAGGTCATGAAAGTTAGCACAATTGTGTTACTACAAAGACCTTTTAATCTGCATTAACAGAATTTTTGAACCAAAATAAACAAAGTATAGTGGATAAGAAGAGTTGTACCATCCATATCATGGTCACAGAGAATAAATATCCTTTTTAAAGCCCTCACACACCATGGTTTCAAGACTTATTGCTCCTGATCAAATAACGAAATAGTAGGATGGAGCACAACTTTTTGCACATAGTAGAAAAACCTCAGGAATCTGCCCTAAAATAAATAAATAATTAAATAAATAACTTGTCTTTAATATACATAATAATTAACAAATTGACAACAAACAATACTTAAAAGATGTCTCAATAGTCAAATAATAAGCATACTAATTATTCTATAGCCATATAAACCTTTCCACAAGACATTAAACAGAGTCATAAAATGCAAATCTCAGCACAAAAAAAGAGTCATCTATAAGTAATGCTTAATCAAATACCGCTTTATTGCACATTCATTGCTAGATACCAAGACATATATGCAAGACTAATAATAATAACAAATGATGAAAATATGAATGTGAAAAGGCACAGGGAAATAAATAACACAAAATGAGAATTTCACATACAGTTTTCAGGTCACTCCCTCGATGATTTTTGTGGAATAAATGGCAAAATCTATCAGCAATAAATTTTATTCTAGATTAGGTTCACCTGTAGGTATGAAAATAAGACATCACTAACACAGAAAAATTATAACAAGGCATATATACAAGACTAAAAGGTCATTCTTGATACAAAATACTGAAATAAATGCTTAGCAGCCAAGAAGTGCAGAGTTAGCAAAAATCCTCTTAGCTTAGAGTGTTAACGACTACTTTTTACCTCCACTATACTTAGCAAAGGAGCCATTCATTAGTTCCACAACACTTTTAGCATCTAAAGTTGTCTTCACTAATACCAGCACCTTTTGTGGCCTAGTTGCAGCATATCTGCTTGCTACCATGTATTGACTGCACTTTGCGCATCCTGAATGAGAAAACAGAAAAAAGTTATAGGACTTTTCTTTCAAAATTGAGAATTCTGCACTCTACAAAGTTATAGTGACACTAGTTAATTGAATTTGCTCATATTACAATTGCAAACTACAAGATAAAAGATAGACATATGATGGTATGATACTTTTTATAACTAACATAAAAATAACAGAACTTAAATTGTTGTATTACCTCATTGAAATCTTGTGGTCCACCATAGTATGGATCAGGCACTTCAGTTTCGTCGTGCTTATTGCAGTAGGAACACATTAGTGGAACCTACAATACAAAATCTTGACAACGAAAAGAAGCAGTGTACATTCTTCAAGTAGAAAACAGGACAGTAGTCTGTAATCTATTAAAGATGGTTGAGTTGTTAAACCTTTTCATCAGCGTCAATTGGTATTTTTGTTTTCTGTGCCTCCATGGCTCCACCTCTAGAATGCCACTAGTATTACCCTCCCCATATACCTTCAACTACTCAAACAAGCATCCCCTACAAAAAGTAAGCTTCATTTCTTGATTCCTTGCGTACGAAATATCAGACCTTTTATGATTTAACTTTCATGACTAGAAAGCTAATAAACATTTTGCATAACATTAACACTAGTCCCAAAAGTAAGTAACCAATGATGAAAATATATACCAAAACAATATCCCTTGCTAGGATGACCATCAGGCATGACTGTACATAGCATTTTGGGCCAATGAAAGGTTTTTATGGAGGGAGCTTTCTAGATTAAATGGAAAAAAAAGATTCAGAATTACGTCCGAAGAAATTTCAACAAAAACCCTAGTTCTAAAGTCCTGAACTCAGATATATCAGCAAAGAATCAAATATTTCATCACCTTAGCATAGACCTTCCAAAGTGGTTAACACCCTCCACTAGTCAAGCTAAACGTTTCCACTAGGATATAACCACATTGGATAATTGGAGTATAGGGGATACGTGGATTAAGACCTTTCTCGCTTATTGTTAATTTCATACATGGCAGTACTGTATCTAAAAGAGGACTCAGGGTTTGTTGAGAATTCATCTCCTCAAAATATTTAAATGAAAAATAAAGACTCATTTCAAACTGAAATGTAATCTGAAAAAGAATAAAAAGAAATGAGAGGAAGTTCAGTAAACTCATTAGAAACAGAAAAATATATGGACTTCCATTAAATAACACAGTTCTAATTCAAGCAGATTAAGAATTCAACGAATCTTTTCCATAGAACACAAAAAAAATTAGATAGAACGTTTTCAAAAATAACATCAAAGTAGTTTAAATGATACCTGGCTGAAACAATGCCCATCTTCTTTCTTTCGCTAAGGCAGCCCTTGAGATACTTTTTGTAACTGAAAAAACTTTTGAAGTGTTATAAAAAAGATGATAGATGCTTTCCAAAGAGTATATAAACATGCCAATAAATATGAATGCAAGCATACTAGCAAATAATATTAACTCCTATATGTCGACACAAAACTGCCATTAGCAGCCTAAAAGAGCAGGTAATTTAATCAGCTTACAGCTAGTGTTTGAAACCATTCTTCTCTAGAATTTTATAACTTGGATGTTGAAATGGCTTTGGTGTTGATCCAACAGGTGTTGACTGCTTCCAGAAGCAGCACTGAACTTTGAAGGTCAAAGCCTGAGTAAGCAAAAAGATGTCATTACATGCACACCAGATTCTTTTCCATTGATTGCTAGTGAAATGTGCAGCTTTAAATAGTATCTGCCCTGAAACTAAAGAGCATCCACTGACTAAACAAAACAAAGTTGAAAGAACAAGCAGAAAATGGGCACCAAGAGAAATATTCTCTACACCAAAAAAATAAATAGATTAAATAAAAATTAATTAGAACTTATTAATTCAACATGCTAAGATAACTAAGTAAACCAACTATATATTAACCACATGCAAGCCAGAGAATTTAACTGTTTGTACAATTATCTTGTTAATGTTGCTTCAATAAAGGATATATGAGTACATAAATAACACATTTTGAAGGATTACTTTTTATGGGCATATTAATATTTTTTATTTTTGAAAAATTTTTTATAGTTTTTTATTTGATTATTGCAACTTAGAAAAAAAATTAATTATTCAAGAATGAATTAATTTAGATAAATTGTTAATAAAAATAGTAAATCATATTCAGTTTCTAGCTATTTAATTATTCAGTAGTTATGAGTGGAGTTAAAGAAACATTATAACTATTATTTGATGCAAAAGTTTAATTATATCGTTTTATTACAAGTCATTTGTGTTAATTATGATTGACTAATTAGTAAATGCATGCTTAAGTACTACTGTTGGTTGTCTCTTGCTTGCACTACTAATACCTATCATGAAGTTTACAATTATTTAATTAAAATTAAATTAATCAAGCTACTAAATATTGATTAATTTAATTGTGAATATCATTGTGTTTTGTATAACTTGTATTAAGTAGCATACTTTTACTATAGTGGTGTAGTTTAATTACTGGACAATTTAATTATAGTCCTTATGTTGCAGTGGTGCACCTCATCCATATACCAATTTTAGATTATTAGGTAAACAATCCGACATTCACAAGTTAGCAACTTGTTGCTGGTTTTGATTCTATTGACAAAAAACTAAAGCGTGAAAGCAACAATATCCCCCATGAATTAGCTACACACCTAATTACGATATGTGCTCTATTCATAATGTTTAAACGAATACCAAATACCCAAAAAAATCAACCGAAACTAACCTAAATTGTAAATAATAGCAAGTACCAAAAATAATTAGTTCTTTAAAGGAAATATAACTATACAAGAAACCCACAAACAATTCTTATATCCATTTTTAAAATATCAGCAAAAGCTCCACCTAAATCAAACGTCAAAAAATATTTCCTTCATTTCGATGCATATTTACATTCATTTGAAGCATATTTCCTTCATTTGAAGCATATTTACTTCATTACGATCAATATTTCCTTCGTTTCGATGCATATTTACTTCATTTTGATGCATATTTACTTCATTATGATCAACATTTCCTTCGTTTCGATGCATATTTACTTCATTTTGATGCATATTCACCTCATTACGATCTACATTTACTTCATTTCTATGCATATTTCGTTCGATTCAATTAATATTTACTTAATTTTGATGAATATTTACTTCGTTACAATCAACAATTCCTTCGGTTCGATTCATATTTACTTCATTTTGTTGCATAATTACTATATTAAGATCAACATTTCCATCATTTCAATGCATATTTACTTCACTACGATCAACATTTCCTTCGTTTCGATGAATATTTCATTCATTTCGATGAATATTTACTTCGTTTCGATGTATATTTACTTCATTTTGATGCATATTTATTTCATTTCGATGCATATTTCCTTTATTTTGATGCATATTTACTTCATTACGATCAACATTTCCATCGTTTTGATGCATATTTTCTTGATTTTGATGCATATTTACTTCATTACGATCAATATTCCCTTCGTTTTGATGCATATTTACTTCATTTTGATGCATATTTACCTCATTACGATGAACATTTCCTTCATTTTGATTCATATTTCTTTCGTTTTGATACATATTTACTTCATTTTGATGCATAATTACTTCGTTACGATCAATATTTCCTTCGTTTCGATGCATATTTACTTCATTTTGTTGCATAATTACTTCATTAAGATCAACATTTCCATCGTTTCGATGCATATTTACTTCATTTTGATGCATATTTACTTCATTACGATCAACATATCCTTCGATTCGATGCATATTTCCTTCATTTTGATGCATATTTCCTTCGTTTCGATGTATATAATTACTTTATTTTGATGCATATTTATTTCATTTCGATGCATATTTCATTCATTTTGATGTATATTTACTTCATTATGATAAACATTTCATTCGTTTTGATGCATATTTCTTTCATTTTAGTGCATATTTACCTCATTACTATCAATATTTCTTTCTTTTCGATGCATATTTTCTTCATTATAAACAACAGTTCCTTAGTTTCGAAGCATATTTACATCATTTTGATGCATATTTACCTCATTACAATCAACATTTCCTTCGTTTCGAAGTATATTTACTTCATTTTGATGCATATTTACTTCACTACTATCAACATATCCTTCGTTTCGATGCATATTTCCTCCATTTTGATGCATATTTATATCATTACGATCAATATTTCTTTCGATTCGATGCATATTTTCTTCATTTGGATGCATATTTCCTTCGTTTCAATGTATATTTACTTCATTTTGATGCAAATTTACTTCATTTCGTTTCATATTTCCTTCATTTTGATGCATATTTACTTCATTACGGTCAACATTTTGTTCGTTTTGATGCATATTTACTTCATTACGATCAATATTTCCTTCGTTTCGATGTATATTTTCTTAATTTTGATACATATTTTTTCTTTACGATAAAGATTTCCTTCGATGTGATGCATATTTCCTTCATTTCGATGTATATTTTCTTTATTTCGATGTATATAATTACTTTATTTTGATGCATATTTCCTTCGTTTAAATGTATATAATTACTTCATTTTGATGCATATTTACTTCATTTCGATACATATTTCCTTTATTTTGATGTATATTTACTTCATTACGATCAATATTTCTTTCGTTTTAATGATTATTTTTTTCATTTTAATGCATATTTACTTCATTACTATCAATATTTCCTTCGATTCAATGCATATTTCCTTCATCTCGATTCATATTTCCATCGTTTTGATGCATATTTACTTTATTTTTATGTATATTTACTTCATTTCGTTGCATATTTCCTTCATTTTGATGCATATTTTCTTCATTACGATCAACATTTCCTTCGTTATGATGCATATTTCCTTCATCTTGATGCATATTTACTTCATTACGATCAACATTTCCTTCATTTCGATGCATATTTCATTTATTTTGATGCATATTTACTTCATTTCAATGCATATTATCTTCATTTTGATGCATATTTTCTTCATTACGATCAACATTCCCTTCGTTTTGATGCATATTTACTTAATTTTGATGCTTATTACCTCATTACGATCAACATTCCATTCTTTTCGCTGCATATTTACTTCATTTTGGTGCATATTTACCTCATTACGATCAACATTCCCTTCGTTTTGATGCATATTTACTTCATTTTGATGCATATTTACCTCATTACGATCAACATTTCCTTCGTTCTGATTTATATTTCTTTCGTTTCGATACATATTTACTTCAATTTGATACATAATTACTTCGTTACGATCAACATTTCCTTCATCTCGATGCTTATTTACTTCATTTTGATGCATAATTACTTAATTAAGATCAATATTTCCATCGTTACGAAGCATATTTACTTCATTTTGATGCATATTTACTTCACTACGATCAACATGTCCTTGGTTTCGATACATATTTCCTTTATTTTGATTCATATTAACTTCATTACGATCAACATTTCCTTCGTTTTGATGCATATTTCCTACATTCTAATACATATTTCCTTCGTTTCGATGTATATTTACTTCATTTTGATTCATATTTATTTTATTTCGTTGCACATTTCCTTCATTCTGATGCATATTTACTTCATTACAATCAACATTTCCTTCGTTTTCAAGCATATTTTCTTCATTTTGAAGAATATTTACTTCATTACGATTAACATTGCATTCGTTTTGATGCATATTTACTTTATTTTGATGCATATTTACTTCATTACGATCAATATTTCCTTCGTTTTGATGCATATTTTATTTATTTCGATGCGTATTTACTTCATTTAGATGCATATTATCTTTATTTTGATGCATATTATCTTCATTACGATCAATATTCCCTTCGTTTTCATGCATATTTACTTCATTTTGATGCATATTTACCTCATTACGATGAACATTTCCTTCATTTTGATTCATATTTCTTTCGTTTTGATACATATTTACTTCATTTTGATGCATAATTACTTCGTTACGATCAATATTTCCTTCGTTTCGATGCATATTTACTTCATTTTGTTGCATAATTACTTCATTAAGATCAACATTTCCATCGTTTCGATGCATATTTACTTCATTTTGATGCATATTTACTTCATTACGATCAACATATCCTTCGATTCGATGCATATTTCCTTCATTTTGATGCATATTTCCTTCGTTTCGATGTATATAATTACTTTATTTTGATGCATATTTATTTCATTTCGATGCATATTTCATTCATTTTGATGTATATTTACTTCATTATGATAAACATTTCATTCGTTTTGATGCATATTTCTTTCATTTTAGTGCATATTTACCTCATTACTATCAATATTTCTTTCTTTTCGATGCATATTTTCTTCATTATAAACAACATTTCCTTAGTTTCGAAGCATATTTACATCATTTTGATGCATATTTACCTCATTACAATCAACATTTCCTTCGTTTCGAAGTATATTTACTTCATTTTGATGCATATTTACTTCACTACTATCAACATATCCTTCGTTTCGATGCATATTTCCTCCATTTTGATGCATATTTATATCATTACGATCAATATTTCTTTCGATTCGATGCATATTTTCTTCATTTGGATGCATATTTCCTTCGTTTCAATGTATATTTACTTCATTTTGATGCAAATTTACTTCATTTCGTTTCATATTTCCTTCATTTTGATGCATATTTACTTCATTACGGTCAACATTTTGTTCGTTTTGATGCATATTTACTTCATTACGATCAATATTTCCTTCGTTTCGATGTATATTTTCTTAATTTTGATACATATTTTTTCTTTACGATAAAGATTTCCTTCGATGTGATGCATATTTCCTTCATTTCGATGTATATTTTCTTTATTTCGATGTATATAATTACTTTATTTTGATGCATATTTCCTTCGTTTAAATGTATATAATTACTTCATTTTGATGCATATTTACTTCATTTCGATACATATTTCCTTTATTTTGATGTATATTTACTTCATTACGATCAATATTTCTTTCGTTTTAATGATTATTTTTTTCATTTTAACGCATATTTACTTCATTACTATCAATATTTCCTTCGATTCAATGCATATTTCCTTCATCTCGATTCATATTTCCATCGTTTTGATGCATATTTACTTTATTTTTATGTATATTTACTTCATTTCGTTGCATATTTCCTTCATTTTGATGCATATTTACTTCATTACGATCAACATTTCCTTCGTTATGATGCATATTTCCTTCATCTTGATGCATATTTACTTCATTACGATCAACATTTCCTTCATTTCGATGCATATTTCATTTATTTTGATGCATATTTACTTCATTTCAATGCATATTATCTTCATTTTGATGCATATTTTCTTCATTACGATCAACATTCCCTTCGTTTTGATGCATATTTACTTAATTTTGATGCTTATTACCTCATTACGATCAACATTCCATTCGTTTCGCTGCATATTTACTTCATTTTGGTGCATATTTACCTCATTACGATCAACATTCCCTTCGTTTTGATGCATATTTACTTCATTTTGATGCATATTTACCTCATTACGATCAACATTTCCTTCGTTCTGATTTATATTTCTTTCGTTTCGATACATATTTACTTCAATTTGATACATAATTACTTCATTACGATCAACATTTCCTTCATTTCGATGCTTATTTACTTCATTTTGATGCATAATTACTTAATTAAGATCAATATTTCCATCGTTACGAAGCATATTTACTTCATTTTGATGCATATTTACTTCACTACGTTCAACATGTCCTTGGTTTCGATACATATTTCCTTTATTTTGATTCATATTAACTTCATTACGATCAACATTTCCTTCGTTTTGATGCATATTTCCTACATTCTAATACATATTTCCTTCGTTTCGATGTATATTTACTTCATTTTGATTCATATTTATTTTATTTCGTTGCACATTTCCTTAATTCTGATGCATATTTACTTCATTACAATCAACATTTCCTTCGTTTTCAAGCATATTTTCTTCATTTTGAAGAATATTTACTTCATTACGATTAACATTGCATTCGTTTTGATGCATATTTACTTTATTTTGATGCATATTTACTTCATTACGATCAATATTTCCTTCGTTTTGATGCATATTTTATTTATTTCGATGCGTATTTACTTCATTTAGATGCATATTATCTTTATTTTGATGCATATTATCTTCATTACGATCAATATTCCCTTCGTTTTGATGCATATTTACTTTATTTTGATGCATATTACCTCATTACGATCAACATTCCCTTCGTTTCGATGCATATTTATTTTAATTTGGTGCATATTTACCTCATTACAATCAACATTCCCTTTGTTTCGATGCATATTTACCCCATTACGATCAATATTTTCTTCGTTTTGATTCATATTTTTTCCTTTCGATACATATTTACTTCATTTTGATATATAATTACTTCGTTACGATCAACATTTCCTTCATTTCGATGGATATTTACTTCATTTTGATGCATAATTACTTCATTAAGATCAACATTTCCATCGTTTTGAAGCATATTTACTTCATTTTGATGCATATTTTTTACTACAATCAACATGTCCTTGGTTTCGATGCATATTTCCTTTATTTTGATTCATATTTACATCATTACTATCAACATTTCCTTCGTTTTGATGCATATTTCCTTCATTTCAATACATATTTCCTTCTTTTGATGTATATTTATTTCGTTTCGATGCATATTTCTTTCGTTTCAATTGATATTTACTTTATTTTGATGCATATTTACTAAATTATGATCAACATTTCCTTCGTTTCGATGCTTATTTAGTTCATTTTTATAGATATTTACTTCATTACGATTAATATTTCATTAGTTTCGATGCATATTTACTTTATTTTGATACATATGTACTTCATTATGATCAATATTTCCTTCGTTTCGATGCATATTTACCTCATTACTATGTACATTTACTTCGTTTCGATGCATATTTATTTCATTTCGATGAATATTTACTTCATTTTGATGCATATTTACTTCATTTTGTTGCATAATTACTTCATTTAGATCAACATTTCCATCGTTTCAATGCATATTTACTTCACTACGATGAACATTTCCTTAATTTCTGTGCATATTTCCTTGATTTTGGTGCATATATACTTCATTACGATCAATATTTCCTTCGATTCGATGCATATTCCTTCATTTCGATGCATATTTCTTACGTTTCAATGTATATTTAATTTATTTTGATTCATATTTACTTCATTTCGATGCATATTTCCTTCATTTTGATAAATATTTACTTCATTACGATCAACATTTCCTGCGTTTTGATGCATATTTACTTCATTACGATCAATATTTTCTCCGTTTCGATGCATATTTATTTTATTTTGATGCATATTTACCTCATTATGATCAAAATTTCCTTTCTTTTGATGCATATTTCTTTCGTTTCGATGCATATTTACTTCATTTTGATGCTCAATTTCTCGTTTCGATGCATATTCACTTCATTTTGATTCAAATTTTAATGCTTATTTACTTCGTTTCGATGCATATTTCTTTCGTTTCGATTGATATTTACTTTATTTTGATGCATATTTACTAAATTATGATCAACATTTCCTTCGTTTCGATGCATATTTACTTTATTTTGATGTATATTTAACTCATTACGATCAACATTTCCTTTGTTTTTATGCATGTTTCTTTCGTTTCGATGCATATTTACTTCATTTTGATGCTCATTTTCTCGTTTCAATGCATATTTACTTCATTTTGATTCAAAATTTTATTCTTATTTACTTCGTTTCGATGCATATTTCTTTCGTTTCGATTGATATTTACTTTTTTTTATGTATATTTACTAAATTATGATCAATATTTCCTTCGTTTCGATGCATATTTACTTCATTCTTATAGATATTTACTTCATACGATCAATATTTCTTTCGTTTTGATGCAAATTTACTTCATTTTGATGCATATTTACTTCATTACGATCAATATTTCCTTCGATTCGATGCATATTACCTTCATTTCGATACATATTTCCTTCGTTTCGATGTATATTTACTTCTTTTTTATGCTTATTTACTTCATTTCGATGCATATTTCCTTCATTTTGATGCATATTAACTTCATTACGATCTGCATTTACTTCATTTCTATGCATATTTCGTTCGATTCGATGAATATTTACTTAATTTTGATGCATATTTACTTCGTTACAATCAACATTTCCTTCTGTTCGATTCATATTTACTTCATTTTGTTACATAATTACTGTATTAAGATCAACATTTCCATCATTTCAATGCATATTTACTTCACTACGATCAACATTTCCTTCGTTTCGATGAATATTTCATTCATTTTGATGCATATTTCCTTCGTTTCGATGTATATTTACTTCATTTTGATGCATATTTATTTCATTTCGATGAATATTTCCTTTATTTTGATTCATATTTACTTCATTACGATCAACATTTCCATCATTTTGATGCATATTTTCTTGATTTTGATGCATATTTACTTCATTACGATCCATATTCCCTTCGTTTTGATGCATATTTACTTCGTTTTGATGCATATTTACCTCATTACGATCAACATTTCCTTCATTTTGATTCATATTTCTTTCGTTTTGATACATATTTACTTCATTTTGATGCATAATTACTTCGTTACGATCAATATTTTCTTCGTTTCGATGCATATTTACTTCATTTTGTTGCATAATTACTTCATTAAGATCAACATTTCCATCGTTTTGATGCATATTTACTTCATTTTGATGCATATTTAATTCATTACGATCAACATATCCTTCGATTCGATGCATATTTCCTTCATTTTGATGCATATTTCCTTCGTTTCGATGTATATAATTACTTTATTTTGATGCATATTTACTTCATTTCGATGCATATTTCATTCATTTTGATGTATATTTACTTCATTACGATAAACATTTCATTCGTTTTGATGTATATTTCTTTCATTTTAGTGCATATTTACTTCATTACTATCAATATTTCCTTATTTTTGATGCATATTTACTTCATTATAAACAACATTTCCTTAGTTTCGAAGCATATTTACATCATTTTAATGCATATTTACCTCATTACAATCAACATTTCCTTCGTTTCGAAGTATATTTACTTCATTTTGATGCATATTTACTTCACTACTATCAACATATCCTTCGTTTCGATGCATATTTCCTCCATTTTGATGCATATTTACGTCATTACGATCAATATTTCTTTCGATTCGATGCATATTTTCTTCATTTGGATGCATATTTCCTTCGTTTCAATGTATATTTACTTCATTTTTATGCAAATTTACTTCATTTCGTTTCATATTTCCTTCATTTTGATGCATATTTACTTCATTACGGTCAACATTTTGTTCGTTTTAATGCATATTTACTTCACTACGATCAACATTTCCTTCGTTTCGATGTATATTTCCTTAATTATGATGCATATTTTTTTACGATAAAGATTTCCTTCGATGTGATGCATATTTCCTTCATTTCGATGTATATTTTCATCATTTCGATGTATATAATTACTTTATTTTGATGCATATTTCCATCATTTCGATGCATATTTCCTTCGTTTAAATGTATATAATTACTTCATTTTGATGCATATTTACTTCATTTCGATACATATTTCCTTTATTTTGATGTATATTAACTTCATTACGATCAATATTTCTTTCGTTTTAATGATTATTTTTTTCATTTTAATGCATATTTACTTCATTACGATCAACATTTCCTTCGATTCAATGCATATTTCCTTCATCTCGATTCATATTTCCATCGTTTTGATGTATATTTACTTTATTTTGATGTATATTTATTTAATTTCGTTGCATATTTCCTTCATTTTGATGTATATTTACTTCATTACGATCAACATTTCCTTCATTATGATGCATATTTCCTTCATCTTGATGCATATTTACTTCATTACGATCAACATTTCCTTTATTTCGATGCATATTTCATTTATTTTGATGCATATTTACTTCATTTCAATGCATATTATCTTCATTTTGATGCATATTTTCTTCATTACGATCAACATTCCGTTCGATTTGATGCATATTTACTTAATTTTGATGCTTATTACCTCATTACGATCAACATTCCATTCGTTCCGATGCATATTTACTTCATTTTGGTGCATATTTACCTCATTACGATCAACATTCCCTTCGTTTTGATGAATATTTACTTCATTTTCATGCATATTTACCTCATTACGATCAACATTTCCTTCGTTCTGATTTATATTTCTTTCGTTTCGATACATATTTACTTCAATTTGATACATAATTACTTCGTTACGATCAACATTTCCTTCATTTCGATGCATATTTACTTCATTTTGAAGCATAATTACTTAATTAAGATCAATATTTCCATCGTTACGAAGCATATTTACTTCATTTTGATGCATATTTACTTCATTACGATCAACATTTCCTTCGTTTTGATGCATATTTCCTTCATTCTAGTACATATTTCCTTCGTTTCGATGTATATTACTTCATTTTGATTCATATTTATTTTATTTCTTGCACATTTACTTCATTCTGATGCATATTTACTTCATTACAATCAACATTTCCTTCGTTTTCAAGTATATTTTCTTCATTTTGAAGAATAATTACTTCATTACGATTAACATTGCATTCGTTTCGATGCATATTTACTTTATTTTGATGCATATTTACTTCATTACGATCAATATTTCCTTCGTTTTGATGCATATATTATTTATTTCGATGCGTATTTACTTCATTTAGATGCATATTACCTTTATTTTGATGCATATTATCTTTATTACGATCAATATTCCCTTCGTTTTGATGCATATTTACTTCATTTTGATGCATATTACCTCATTACGATCAACATTCCCTTCGTTTCGATGCATATTTATTTTAATTTGGTGCATATTTACCTCATTACAATCAACATTCCCTTCGTTTCGATGCATATTTACCCCCATTACGATCAACATTTTCTTCGTTTTGATTCATATTTTTTCCTTTCGATACATATTTACTTCATTTTTATATATAATTACTTCATTACGATCAACATTTCCTTCATTTCGATGCATATTTACTTCATTTTGATGCATAATTACTTCATTAAGATCAACATTTCCATCGTTTTGAAGCATATTTACTTCATTTTTATTCATATTTTTTACTACGATCAACATGTCCTTGGTTTCAATGCATATTTCCTTTATTTTGATTCATATTTACATCATTACGATCAACATTTCCTTTGTTTTGATGCATATTTCCTTCATTTCAATACATATTTCCTTCTTTTTGATGTATATTTATTTCGTTTCGATGCGTATTTCTTTCGTTTCAATTGATATTTACTTTATTTTGATGCATATTTACTAAATTATGATCAACATTTCCTTCGTTTCGATGCTTATTTACTTCATTTTGATAGATATTTACTTCATTACGATTAATATTTCATTCGTTTCGATGCATATTTACTTCATTTTGATACATATGTACTTCATTATGATCAATATTTCCTTCGTTTCGATGCATATTTATTTCATTTTAATGCATATTTACCTCATTAATATGTACATTTACTTCGTTTCGATGCATATTTATTTCATTTCGATGAATATTTACTTCATTTTGATGCATATTTACTTCATTTTGTTGCATAATTACTTCATTTAGATCAACATTTCCATCGTTTCAATGCATATTTACTTCACTACGATGAACATTTCCTTCATTTCGATGCATATTTCCTTTATTTGATGCTTATTTCCATCGTTTCGATGTATATTTAATTCATTTTAATGCATATTTACTTCATTTCGATGCATATTTCCTTCATTTTGATAAATATTTACTTCATTACGATCAATATTTCCTGTGTTTTGATGCATATTTACTTCATTACGATCAACATTTTCTTCATTTTGATGCATATTTACTCTATTTTGATGCATATTTACCTCATTACGATCAACATTTCCTTCGATTTTATGCATATTTGTTTCGTTTCGATGCATATTTACTTCATTTTGATGCTCATTTTCTCGTTCCGATGCATATTAACTTCATTTTGATTCAAATTTATTTACTTCGTTTCGATGCATATTTCTTTCGTTTCGATTGATATTTACTTTATTTTGATGCATATTTACTAAATTATGATCAACATTTCATTCATTTCGATACATATTTTCTTCATTTTGATAGATATTTACTTCATTACGATCAATATTTCTTTCATTTCGATGAATATTTACTTCATTTTGATGCATATTTACTTCATTTTATTGCATAATTACTTCATTAAGATCAACATTTCCATCGTTTCGATGCATATTTACTTCACTACGATCAACATTTCCTTCGTTTCGATGCATATTTCCTTTATTTCGATGCATATTTCCTTCGTTTTGATGTATACTTATTTCATTTTGATGTATATTTACATCATTTCGATGCATATTTCATTCACCACGATCAACATTTCATTCGTTTCGATGCTTATTTTCTTCATTTTTATGCATATTTACTTCATTACGATCAACATTTCCTTCGATTCAATGCATATTTCCTTCATTTCAATGCATATTTCCTTCGTTTCAATGTATATTTACTTGATTTTGATGCATATTTACTTCATTTCGATGCATATTTCCTTAATTTTGATGCATATTTACTTCATTAAGATAAACTTTTCCATCGTTTTAATGCATTTTCCTTCATTTTGATGCATATTTACTTCATTAATAATAACATTTCCTTCATTTCGATGCATATTTACTTCATTTTGATGTATATTTACCTCATTACGAATAATATTTCCTTCGTTTCGATGCATATTTCTTACATTTCGATGCATATTTACTTTATTTTTTTGCATATTTACTTCGTTACGATCAACATTTCCTTGGTTTCGATACATATTTACTTCATTTTGATGCATAATTACTTCTTTAAGATCAATATTTCCATCGTTTCGATGCATATTTACTTCATTTTGATGCATATTTACTTCACAACGATCAAATTTTCCTTCGTTTCGATGCATATTTCCTTCATTTTGATGTATATTTACTTCATTACGATCAACATTTCCTTACATTCTATGCATATTATCTTCATTTTGATGCATATTTCCTTTGTTTCGATGTACATTTACTTCATTTTGATGCATATTTACTTTATTTCTATGCATATTTTCTTCATTTTGGTGCATATTTAGTTCATTACGATCAACATTTCCTTCGATTCGATGCATATTCCTTCATTTCGATCATATTTTTTACGTTTCAATGTATATTTAATTCATTTTGATGCATATTTACTTCATTTCGATGCATATTTCCTTCATTTTGATAAATATTTACTTCATTACGATCAACATTTCCTGCGTTTTGATGCATATTTACTTCATTATGATCAATATTTTCTTCGTTTCGATGCATATTTACTTTATTTTGATGCATATTTACCTCATTACGATCAACATTTCCTTTCTCTTGATGCATATTTCTTTCGTTTCGATGCATATTTACTTCATTTAGATGCTCAATTTCTCATTTCGATGCATATTCACTTCATTTTGATTCAAATTTTTATGTTTATTTACTTCGTTTCGATGCATATTTCTTTCGTTTTGATTGATATTTACTTTATTTTGATGCATATTTACTAAATTATGATCAATATTTTCTTCGTTTCGATGCATATTTACTTTATTTTGATGCATATTTACCTCATTACGATTAACATTTCCTTTGTTTTGATGCATATTTACTTCATTTTGATGCTCATTTTCTCGTTTCAATGCATATTTACTTCATTTTGATACAAATTTTTATGCTTATTTACTTCGATTTGATGCATATTTCTTTCGTTTCGATTGATATTTACTTTTTTTATGCACATTTACTAAATTATGATCAACATTTCCATCGTTTCAATGCATATTTACTTCATTCTTATAGATATTTACTTCATTACGATCAATATTTCTTTCGTTTCGATGCGAATTTACTTCATTTTGATGCATATTACCTTCATTTTGATAATATTTCCTTCGTTTCGATGTATATTTACTTCTTTTTGATGCATATTTAATTCATTTCGATGCATATTTCCTTCATTTTATTGCATATTTACTTCATTTCGATAAAAATTTCCTTCGTTTTGATGCATATTTACTTTATTTTGATGCATATTTACTTAACTACGATCAACATGTCTTCATTTTAATGCATATTTACTTCATTACGATCAACATTTCCTTCGATTCGAAGCATAATTTCTTCATTTCGATGCATATTTCCTTTGTTTCGATGTATATAATTTCTTCATTTTGATGCATGTCTACTTTATTTCGATGCATATTTCCTTCATTTTGATGTATATTTACTTCATTACGATCAACATTTCCTTCGTTTTGATGAATATTTCTTTCATTTTAATTCAAATTTACTTAATTACGATCAATATTTCCTTCATTTCGATGCATATTTACTTTTTATGCATATTTACTTCATTACGATCAATATTTCCATCGTTAAGAAGCATATTTGCTTCATTTTGATGCATAATTACATTTTTACGATCAACATTTCCATCGTTTCGAAGTATATTTACTTTATTTTGATGTATATTTACTTCACTACGATCAACATTTCCATCGTTTCGATGCATATTTACTTCATTTTGATGCATATTTACTTCATTATGATCAATATTTCCTTCGTTTTGATGCATATTTACTTCATTTTGATGTATATTTACCTCATTACGATCTACATTTACTTAGTTTCGATGCATATTTCTTTCATTTCGATGAATATTTACTTCATTTTGATGCATATTTACTTCATTTTGTTGCATAATTACTTCATTAAGATCAACACTTCCATCGTTTCGACGAATATTAACTTCACTACGATCAACATTTCCTTCGTTTCGATGCATATTTCCTTTATTTTGATGTATATTTAATTCATTTATATTAACATTTTCTTCATTTCGATGCATATTTACTTCATTTTGATGCATATTTACCTCATTACAATTAATATTTCCTTCGTTTCGATGCATATTTCTTTCGTTTCGATGCATATTTACTACATTTTTTTGAATATTTACTTCGTGACTATCAACATTTCTTTGGTTTCGATACATATTTACTTCATTTTTTTGCATATTTACTTCATTAAGATCAATATTTCCATCGTTTCGATGCATATTTACTTCATTTTGATGCATATTTACTTCACTACGATCAAAATTTCTTTCGTGTCGATGCATATTTCCTTCATTTTGATGCATAACGATCAACATTTCCTTACATTCGATTCATATTATCTTCATTTTGATGCATATTTCCTTTGTTTCGATGTATACTTACTTCATTTTGATGCATATTTACTTTATTTCTATGCATATTTACTTCATTACGATCAACATTTCCTTGCATTCGATGCATATTATCTTAATTTTGATGCATATTTCCTTTGTTTCGATGTATATTTACTTAATTTTGATGCATATTTACTTAATTTTTGTGCATATTTCCTTGATTTTGGTGCATATATACTTCATTACGATCAATATTTCCTTCGATTCGATGCATATTCCTTCATTTCGATGCATATTTCTTACGTTTCAATGTATATTTAATTTATTTTGATTCATATTTACTTCATTTCGATGCATATTTCCTTCATTTTGATAAATATTTACTTCATTACGATCAACATTTCCTGCGTTTTGATGCATATTTACTTCATTACGATCAATATTTTCTCCGTTTCGATGCATATTTATTTTATTTTGATGCATATTTACCTCATTACGATCAAAATTTCCTTTCTTTTTAAGCATATTTCTTTCGTTTCGATGCATATTTACTTCATTTTGATGCTCAATTTCTCGTTTCGATGCATATTCACTTCATTTTGATTAAAATTTTAATGCTTATTTACTTCGTTTCGATGCATATTTCTTTCGTTTCGATTGATATTTACTTTATTTTGATGCATATTTACTAAATTATGATCAACATTTCCTTCGTTTCGATGCATATTTACTTTATTTTGATGTATATTTAACTCATTACGATCAACATTTCCTTTGTTTTTATGCATGTTTCTTTCGTTTCAATGCATATTTACTTCATTTTGATGCTCATTTTCTCATTTCAATGCATATTTACTTCATTTTGACTCAAATTTTTACTCTTATTTACTTCGTTTCGATGCATATTTCTTTCGTTTCGATTGATATTTACTTTTTTATGTATATTTACTAATTTATGATCAATATTTCCTTTGTTTCGATGCATATTTACTTCATTCTCATTACGATCAATATTTCTTTCATTTTGATGCAAATTTACTTCATATTTACTTCATTACGATCAATATTTCCTTCGATTCGATGCATATTACCTTCATTTCGATACATATTTCCTTCGTTTCGATGTATATTTACTTCTTTTTTATGCTTATTTACTTCATTTCGATGCATATTTCCTTCATTTTGATGCATATTAACTTCATTACGATCTACATTTACTTCATTTCTATGCATATTTCGTTCGATTCGATGAATATTTACTTAATTTTGATGCATATTTACTTCGTTACAATCAACATTTCCTTCGGTTCGATTCATATTTACTTCATTTTGTTGCATAATTACTATATTAAGATCAACATTTCCATCATTTCAATGCATATTTACTTCACTACGATCAACATTTCCTTCGTTTCGATGAATATTTCATTCATTTTGATGCATATTTCCTTCGTTTCGATGTATATTTACTTCATTTTGATGCATATTTATTTCATTTCGATGAATATTTCCTTTATTTTGATTCATATTTACTTCATTACGATCAACATTTCCATCATTTTGATGCATATTTTCTTGATTTTGATGCATATTTACTTCATTACGATCCATATTCCCTTCGTTTTGATGCATATTTACTTCATTTTGATGCATATTTACCTCATTACGATCAACATTTCCTTCATTTTGATTCATATTTCTTTCGTTTTGATACATATTTACTTCATTTTGATGCATAATTACTTCGTTACGATCAATATTTCCTTCGTTTCGATGCATATTTACTTCATTTTGTTGCATAATTACTTCATTAAGATCAACATTTCCATCGTTTTGATGCATATTTACTTCATTTTGATGCATATTTAATTCATTACGATCAACATATCCTTCGATTCGATGCATATTTCCTTCATTTTGATGCATATTTCCTCCGTTTCGATGTATATAATTACTTTATTTTGATGCATATTTACTTCATTTCGATGCATATTTCATTCATTTTGATGTATATTTACTTCATTACGATAAACATTTCATTCGTTTTGATGTATATTTCTTTCATTTTAGTGCATATTTACTTCATTACTATCAATATTTCCTTATTTTTGATGCATATTTACTTCATTATAAACAACATTTCCTTAGTTTCGAAGCATATTTACATCATTTTAATGCATATTTACCTCATTACAATCAACATTTCCTTCGTTTCGAAGTATATTTACTTCATTTTGATGCATATTTACTTCACTACTATCAACATATCTTTCGTTTCGATGCATATTTCCTCCATTTTGATGCATATTTACGTCATTACGATCAATATTTCTTTCGATTCGATGCATATTTTCTTCATTTGGATGCATATTTCCTTCGTTTCAATGTATATTTACTTCATTTTTATGCAAATTTACTTCATTTCGTTTCATATTTCCTTCATTTTGATGCATATTTACTTCATTACGGTCAACATTTTGTTCGTTTTGATGCATATTTACTTCACTACGATCAACATTTCCTTCGTTTCGATGTATATTTCCTTAATTATGATGCATATTTTTCTTTACGATAAAGATTTCCTTCGATGTGATGCATATTTCCTTCATTTCGATGTATATTTTCATCATTTCGATGTATATAATTACTTTATTTTGATGCATATTTCCATCATTTCGATGCATATTTCCTTCGTTTAAATGTATATAATTACTTCATTTTGATGCATATTTACTTCATTTCGATACATATTTCCTTTATTTTGATGTATATTAACTTCATTACGATCAATATTTCTTTCGTTTTAATGATTATTTTTTTCATTTTAATGCATATTTACTTCATTACGATCAACATTTCCTTCGATTCAATGCATATTTCCTTCATCTCGATTCATATTTCCATCGTTTTGATGTATATTTACTTTATTTTGATGTATATTTATTTAATTTCGTTGCATATTTCCTTCATTTTGATGCATATTTACTTCATTATGATCAACATTTCCTTCATTATGATGCATATTTCCTTCATCTTGATGCATATTTACTTCATTACGATCAACATTTCCTTTATTTCGATCCATATTTCATTTATTTTGATGCATATTTACTTCATTTCAATGCATATTATCTTCATTTTGATGCATATTTTCTTCATTACGATCAACATTCCCTTCGATTTGATGCATATTTACTTAATTTTGATGCTTATTACCTCATTACGATCAACATTCCATTCGTTTCGATGC
Organism: Pogostemon cablin; assembly: GCA_023678885.1. Taxonomy (NCBI): domain Eukaryota; kingdom Viridiplantae; phylum Streptophyta; class Magnoliopsida; order Lamiales; family Lamiaceae; genus Pogostemon; species Pogostemon cablin. The sequence goes on from CM042986.1 coordinate 9,683,722, forward strand.
ATATTTACTTCATTTTGGTGCATATTTACCTCATTACGATCAACATTCCCTTCGTTTTGTTGCATATTTACTTCATTTTCATGCATATTTACCTCATTACGATCAACATTTCCTTCGTTCTGATTTATATTTCTTTCGTTTCGATACATATTTACTTCAATTTGATACATAATTACTTCGTTACGATCAACATTTCCTTCATTTCGATGCATATTTACTTCATTTTGAAGCATAATTACTTAATTAAGATCAATATTTCCATCGTTACGAAGCATATTTACTTCATTTTGATGCATATTTACTTCATTACGATCAACATTTCCTTCGTTTTGATGCATATTTCCTTCATTCTAATACATATTTCCTTCGTTTCGATGTATATTACTTCATTTTGATTCATATTTATTTTATTTCGTTGCACATTTACTTCATTCTGATGCATATTTACTTCATTACAATCAACATTTCCTTCGTTTTCAAGTATATTTTCTTCATTTTGAAGAATAATTACTTCATTACGATTAACATTGCATTCGTTTCGATGCATATTTACTTTATTTTGATGCATATTTACTTCATTACGATCAATATTTCCTTCGTTTTGATGCATATATTATTTATTTTGATGCGTATTTACTTCATTTAGATGCATATTACCTTTATTTTGATGCATATTATCTTCATTACGATCAATATTCCCTTCGTTTTGATGCATATTTACTTCATTTTGATGCATATTACCTCATTACGATCAACATTCCTTTCGTTTCGATGCACATTTATTTTAATTTGGTGCATATTTACCTCATTACAATCAACATTCCCTTCGTTTCGATGCATATTTACCCCATTACGATCAACATTTTGTTCGTTTTGATTCATATTTTTTCCTTTCGATACATATTTACTTCATTTTTATATATAATTACTTCGTTACGATCAACATTTCCTTCATTTCGATGCATATTTACTTCATTTTGATGTATAATTACTTCATTAAGATCAACATTTCCATCGTTTTGAAGCATATTTACTTCATTTTGATTCATATTTTTTACTACGATCAACATGTCCTTGGTTTCAATGCATATTTCTTTTATTTTGATTCATATTTACATCATTACGATCAACATTTCCTTCGTTTTGATGCATATTTCCTTCATTTCAATACATATTTCCTTCTTTTTGATGTATATTTATTTCGTTTCGATGCGTATTTCTTTCGTTTCAATTGATATTTACTTTATTTTGATGCATATTTACTAAATTATGATCAACATTTCCTTCGTTTCGATGCTTATTTACTTCATTTTGATAGATATTTACTTCATTACGATTAATATTTCATTCGTTTCGATGCATATTTACTTCATTTTGATACATATGTACTTCATTATGATCAATATTTCCTTCGTTTCGATGCATATTTATTTCATTTTAATGCATATTTACCTCATTACTATGTACATTTACTTCGTTTCGATGCATATTTATTTCATTTCGATGAATATTTACTTCATTTTGATGCATATTTACTTCATTTTGTTGCATAATTACTTCATTTATATCAACATTTCCATCATTTCAATGCATATTTACTTCACTACGATGAACATTTCCTTCATTTCGATGCATATTTCCTTTATTTGATGCTTATTTCCTTCGTTTCGATGTATATTTAATTCATTTTAATGCATATTTACTTCATTTCGATGCATATTTCCTTCATTTTGATAAATATTTACTTCATTACGATCAATATTTCCTGTGTTTTGATGCATATTTACTTCATTACGATCAACATTTTCTTCATTTTGATGCATATTTACTCTATTTTGATGCATATTTACCTCATTACGATCAACATTTCCTTCGATTTTATGCATATTTGTTTCGTTTCGATGCATATTTACTTCATTTTGATGCTCATTTTCTCGTTCCGATGCATATTAACTTCATTTTGATTCAAATTTATTTACTTCGTTTCGATGCATATTTCTTTCGTTTCGATTGATATTTACTTTATTTTGATGCATATTTACTAAATTATGATCAACATTTCATTCGTTTCGATACATATTTTCTTTATTTTGATAGCTATTTACTTCATTACGATCAATATTTCTTTCATTTCGATGAATATTTACTTCATTTTGATGCATATTTACTTCATTTTATTGCATAATTACTTCATTAAGATCAACATTTCCATCGTTTTGATGCATATTTACTTCACTACGATCAACATTTCCTTCGTTTCGATGCATATTTCCTTTATTTCGATGCATATTTCCTTCGTTTTGATGTATACTTATTTCATTTTGATGTATACTTACATCATTTCGATGCATATTTCATTCACCACGATCAACATTTCATTCGTTTCGATGCTTATTTTCTTCATTTTTATGCATATTTACTTCAATACGATCAACATTTCCTTCGATTCAATGCATATTTCCTTCATTTCAATGCATATTTCCTTCGTTTCAATGTATATTTACTTGATTTTGATGCATATTTACTTCATTTCGATGCATATTTCCTTAATTTTGATGCATATTTACTTCATTAAGATAAACTTTTCCATCGTTTTGATGCATTTTCCTTCATTTTGATGCATATTTACTTCATTAATAATAACATTTCCTTCATTTCGATGCATATTTACTTCATTTTGATGCATATTTACTTCATTACGAATAATATTTCCTTCGTTTCGATGCATATTTTTACATTTCGATGCATATTTACTTTATTTTTTTGCATATTTACTTCGTTACGATCAACATTTCCTTGGTTTCGATACATATTTACTTCATTTTGATGCATAATTACTTCTTTAAGATCAATATTTCCATCGTTTCAATGCATATTTACTTCATTTTGATGCATATTTACTTCACTACGATCAAATTTTCCTTCGTTTCGATGCATATTTCCTTCATTTTGATGTATATTTACTTCATTACGATCAACATTTCCTTACATTCTATGCATATTATCTTCATTTTGATGCATATTTCCTTTGTTTCGATGTATATTTACTTCATTTTGATGCATATTTACTTTATTTCTATGCATATTTTCTTCATTTTGGTGCATATTTAGTTCATTACGATCAACATTTCCTTCGATTCGATGCATATTCCTTCATTTCGAAAATATTTTTTACGTTTCAATGTATATTTAATTCATTTTGATGCATATTTACTTCATTTCTATGCATATTTCCTTCATTTTGATAAATATTTACTTCATTACGATCAACATTTCCTGCGTTTTGATGCATATTTACTTCATTATGATCAATATTTTCTTCGTTTCGATGCATATTTATTTTATTTTGATGCATATTTACCTCATTACGATCAACATTTCCTTTCTCTTGATGCATATTTCTTTCGTTTCGATGCATATTTACTTCATTTAGATGCTCAATTTCTCATTTCGATGCATATTCACTTCATTTTGATTCAAATTTTTATGCTTATTTACTTCGTTTCGATGCATATTTCTTTCGTTTTGATTGATATTTACTTTATTTTGATGCATATTTATTAAATTATGATCAATATTTTCTTCGTTTCGATGCATATTTACTTTATTTTGATGCATATTTACCTCATTATGATTAACATTTCCTTTGTTTTGATGCATATTTACTTCATTTTGATGCTCATTTTCTCGTTTCAATGCATATTTACTTCATTTTGATACAAATTTTTATGCTTATTTACTTCGATTTGATGCATATTTCTTTCGTTTCGATTGATATTTACTTTTTTTATGCACATTTACTAAATTATGATCAACATTTCCATCGTTTCAATGCATACTTACTTCATTCTTATAGATATTTACTTCATTACGATCAATATTTCTTTCGTTTCGATGCAAATTTACTTCATTTTGATGCATATTACCTTCATTTTGATAATATTTCCTTCGTTTCGATGTATATTTACTTCTTTTTGATGCATATTTAATTCATTTCGATGCATATTTCCTTCATTTTATTGCATATTTACTTCATTACGATAAATATTTCATTCGTTTTGATGCATATTTACTTTATTTTGATGCATATTTACGTAACTACGATCAACATGTCTTCATTTTAATGCATATTTACTTCATTACGATCAACATTTCCTTCGATTCGAAGCATAATTTCTTCATTTCGATGCATATTTCCTTTGTTTCGATGTATATAATTTCTTCATTTTGATGCATGTCTACTTTATTTCGATGCATATTTCCTTCATTTTGATGTATATTTACTTCATTACGATCAACATTTTCTTCGTTTTGATACATATTTCTTTCATTTTAATTCAAATTTACTTAATTACGATCAATATTTCCTTCATTTCGATGCATATTTACTTTTTATGCATATTTACTTCATTACGATCAATATTTCCATCGTTAAGAAGCATATTTGCTTCATTTTGATGCATAATTACATTTTTACGATCAACATTTCCATCGTGTCGAAGTATATTTACTTTATTTTGATGTATATTTACTTCACTACGATCAACATTTCCATCGTTTCGATGCATATTTACTTCATTTTGATGCATATTTACTTCATTATGATCAATATTTCCTTCGTTTCGATGCATATTTACTTCATTTTGATGTATATTAACCTCATTACGATCTACATTTACTTAGTTTCGATGCATATTTCTTTCATTTCGATGAATATTTACTTCATTTTGATGCATATTTACTTCATTTTGTTGCATAATTACTTCATTAAGATCAACACTTCCATCGTTTCGACGAATATTAACTTCACTACGATCAACATTTCCTTCGTTTCGATGCATATTTCCTTTATTTTGATGTATATTTACTTCATTTATATTAACATTTTCTTCATTTCGATGCATATTTACTTCATTTTGATGCATATTTACCTCATTACAATTAATATTTCCTTCGTTTCGATGCATATTTATTTCGTTTCGATGCATATTTACTACATTTTTTTGAATATTTACTTCGTGACTATCAACATTTCTTTGGTTTCGATACATATTTACTTCATTTTGACGCATAATTACTTCATTAAGATCAATATTTCCATCGTTTCGATGCATATTTACTTCATTTTGATGCATATTTACTTCACTATGTTCAAAATTTCTTTCGTGTCGATGCATATTTTCTTCATTTTGATGCATAACGATCAACATTTCCTTACATTCGATTCATATTATCTTCATTTTGATGCATATTTCCTTTGTTTCGATGTATACTTACTTCATTTTGATGCATATTTACTTTATTTCTATGCATATTTACTTCATTACGATCAACATTTCCTTGCATTCGATGCATATTATCTTAATTTTGATGCATATTTCCTTTGTTTCGATGTATATTTACTTAATTTTGATGCATATTTACTTAATTTCTGTGCATATTTCCTTGATTTTGGTGCATATATGCTTCATTACGATCAATATTTCCTTCGATTCGATGCATATTCCTTCATTTCGATGCATATTTCTTACGTTTCAATGTATATTTAATTTATTTTGATGCATATTTACTTCATTTCGATGCATATTTCCTTCATTTTGATAAATATTTACTTCATTACGATCAACATTTCCTGCGTTTTGATGCATATTTACTTCATTACGATCAATATTTTCTCCGTTTCGATGCATATTTATTTTATTTTGATGCATATTTAACTCATTACGATCAAAATTTCCTTTCTTTTGATGCATATTTCTTTCGTTTCGATGCATATTTACTTCATTTTGATGCTCAATTTCTCGTTTCGATGCATATTCACGTCATTTTGATTCAAATTTTAATGCTTATTTACTTCGTTTCGATGCATATTTCTTTCGTTTCGATTGATATTTACTTTATTTTGATGCATATTTACTAAATTATGATCAATATTTCCTTCGTTTCGATGCATATTTACTTTATTTTGATGTATATTTAACTCATTACGATCAACATTTCCTTTGTTTTTATGCATGTTTCTTTCGTTTCGATGCATATTTACTTCATTTTGATGCTCATTTTCTCGTTTCAATGCATATTTACTTCATTTTGATTCAAATTTTTATTCTTATTTACTTCGTTTCGATGCATATTTCTTTCGTTTCGATTGATATTTACTTTTTTTTTATGTATATTTACTAAATTATGATCAATATTTCCTTCGTTTCGATGCATATTTACTTCATTCTTATAGATATTTACTTCATTACGATCAATATTTCTTTCGTTTTGATGCAAATTTACTTCATTTTGATGCATATTTACTTCATTACGATCAATATTTCCTTCGATTCGATGCATATTACCTTCATTTCGATACATATTTCCTTCGTTTCGATGTATATTTACTTCTTTTTTATGCTTATTTACTTCATTTCGATGCATATTTCCTTCATTTTGATGCATATTAACTTCATTACGATCTACATTTACTTCATTTCTATGCATATTTCGTTCGATTCGATGAATATTTACTTAATTTTGATGCATATTTACTCCGTTACAATCAACATTTCCTTCGGTTCGATTCATATTTACTTCATTTTGTTGTATAATTACTATATTAAGATCAACATTTCCATCATTTCAATGCATATTTACTTCACTACGATCAACATTTCCTTCGTTTCGATGAATATTTCATTCATTTTGATGCATATTTCCTTCGTTTCAATGTATATTTACTTCATTTTGATGCATATTTATTTCATTTCGATGAATATTTCCTTTATTTTGATTAATATTTACTTCATTACGATCAACATTTCCATCATTTTGATGCATATTTTCTTGATTTTGATGCATATTTACTTCATTACGATCCATATTCCCTTCGTTTTGATGCATATTTACTTCATTTTGATGCATATTTACCTCATTACGATCAACATTTCCTTCATTTTGATTCATATTTCTTTCGTTTTGATACATATTTACTTCATTTTGATGCATAATTACTTCGTTACGATCAATATTTCCTTCGTTTCGATGCATATTTACTTCATTTTGTTGCATAATTACTTCATTAAGATCAACATTTCCATCATTTTGATGCATATTTACTTCATTTTGATGCATATTTAATTCATTACGATCAACATATCCTTCGAATCGATGCATATTTCCTTCATTTTGATGCATATTTCCTTCGTTTCGATGTATTTAATTACTTTATTTTGATGCATATTTACTTCATTTCGATGCATATTTCATTCATTTTGATGTATATTTACTTCATTACGAAAAACATTTCATTCGTTTTGATGTATATTTCTTTCATTTTATTGCATATTTACTTCATTACTATCAATATTTCCTTATTTTTGATGCATATTTACTTCATTATAAACAACATTTCCTTAGTTTCGAAGCATATTTACATCATTTTAATGCATATTTACCTCATTACAATCAACATTTCCTTCGTTTCGAAGTATATTTACTTCATTTTGATGCATATTTACTTCACTACTATCAACATATCCTTCGTTTCGATGCATATTTCCTCCATTTTGATGCATATTTACGTCATTACGATCAATATTTCTTTCGATTCGATGCATATTTTCTTCATTTGGATGCATATTTCCTTCGTTTCAATGTATATTTACTTCATTTTTATGCAAATTTACTTCATTTCGTTTCATATTTCCTTCATTTTGATGCATATTTACTTCATTACGGTCAACATTTTGTTCGTTTTGATGCATATTTACTTCACTACGATCAACATTTCCTTCGTTTCGATGTATATTTCCTTAATTATGATGCATATTTTTCTTTACGATAAAGATTTCCTTCGATGTGATGCATATTTCCTTCATTTCAATGTATATTTTCATCATTTCGATGTATATAATTACTTTATTTTGATGCATATTTCCATCATTTCGATGCATATTTCCTTCGTTTAAATGTATATAATTACTTCATTTTGTTGCATATTTACTTCATTTCGATACATATTTCCTTTATTTTGATGTATATTAACTTCATTACGATCAATATTTCTTTCGTTTTAATGATTATTTTTTTCATTTTAATGCATATTTACTTCATTACGATCAACATTTCCTTCGATTCAATGCATATTTCCTTCATCTCGATTCATATTTCCATCGTTTTGATGTATATTTACTTTATTTTGATGTATATTTATTTAATTTCGTTGCATATTTCCTTTATTTTGATGCATATTTACTTCATTACGATCAACATTTCCTTCATTATGATGCATATTTCCTTCATCTTGATGCATATTTACTTCATTACGATCAACATTTCCTTTATTTCGATGCATATTTCATTTATTTTGATGCATATTTACTTCATTTCAATGCATATTATCTTCATTTTGATGCATATTTTCTTCATTACGATCAACATTCCCTTCGATTTGATGCATATTTACTTAATTTTGATGCTTATTACCTCATTACGATCAACATTCCATTCGTTTCGATGCATATTTACTTCATTTTGGTGCATATTTACCTCATTACGATCAACATTCCCTTCGTTTTGATGCATATTTACTTCATTTTCATGCATATTTACCTCATTACGATCAACATTTCCTTCGTTCTGATTTATATTTCTTTCGTTTCGATACATATTTATTTCAATTTGATACATAATTACTTCGTTACGATCAACATTTCCTTCATTTCGATGCATATTTACTTCATTTTGAAGCATAATTACTTAATTAAGATCAATATTTCCATCATTACGAAGAATATTTACTTCATTTTGATGCATATTTACTTCATTACGATCAACATTTCCTTCGTTTTGATGCATATTTCCTTCATTCTAATACATATTTCCTTTGTTTCGATGTATATTACTTCATTTTGATTCATATTTATTTTATTTCGTTGCACATTTACTTCATTCTGATGCATATTTACTTCATTACAATCAACATTTCCTTCGTTTTTAAGTATATTTTCTTCATTTTGAAGAATAATTACTTCATTACGATTAACATTGCATTCGTTTCGATGCATATTTACTTTATTTTGATGCATATTTACTTCATTACGATCAATATTTCCTTCGTTTTGATGCATATATTATTTATTTTGATGCGTATTTGCTTCATTTAGATGCATATTACCTTTATATTGATGCATATTATCTTCATTACGATCAATATTCCCTTCGTTTTGATGCATATTTACTTCATTTTGATGCATATTACCTTATTACGATCAACATTCCCTTCGTTTCGATGCATATTTACCCCATTACGATCAACATTTTCTTCGTTTTGATTCATATTTTTTCCTTTCGATACATATTTACTTCATTTTTATATATAATTACTTCGTTACGATCAACATTTCCTTCATTTCGATGCATATTTACTTCATTTCGATGCATAATTACTTCATTAAGATCAACATTTACATCGTTTTGAAGCATATTTACTTCATTTTGATTCATATTTTTTACTACGATCAACATGTCCTTGGTTTCAATGCATATTTCCTTTATTTTGATTCATATTTACATCATTACGATCAACATTTCCTTCGTTTTGATGCATATTTCCTTCATTTCAATACATATTTCCTTCTTTTTGATGTATATTTATTTCGTTTCGATGCGTATTTCTTTCGTTTCAATTGATATTTACTTTATTTTGATGCATATTTACTAAATTATGATCAACATTTCCTTCGTTTCGATGCTTATTTACTTCATTTTTATAGATATTTACTTCATTACGATTAATATTTCATTCGTTTCGATGCATATTTACTTCATTTTGATACATATGTACTTCATTATGATCAATATTTCCTTCGTTTCGATGCATATTTATTTCATTTTAATGCATATTTACCTCATTACTATGTACATTTACTTCGTTTCGATGCATATTTATTTCATTTCGATGAATATTTACTTCATTTTGATGCATATTTACTTCATTTTGTTGCATAATTACTTCATTTAGATCAACATTTCCATCGTTTCAATGCATATTTACTTCACTACGATGAACATTTCCTTCATTTCGATGCATATTTCATTTATTTGATGCTTATTTCCTTCGTTTCGATGTATATTTAATTCATTTTAATGCATATTTACTTCATTTCGATGCATATTTCCTTCATTTTGATAAATATTTACTTCATTACGATCAATATTTCCTGTGTTTTGATGCATATTTACTTCATTACGATCAACATTTTCTTCATTTTGATGCATATTTACTCTATTTTGATGCATATTTACCTCATTACGATCAACATTTCCTTCGATTTTATGCATATTTGTTTCGTTTCGATGCATATTTACTTCATTTTGATTCAAATTTATTTACTTCGTTTCGATGCATATTTCTTTCGTTTCGATTGATATTTACTTTATTTTGATGCGTATTTACTAAATTATGATCAACATTTCATTCGTTTCGATACATATTTTCTTCATTTTGATAGATATTTACTTCATTATGATCAATATTTCCTTCGCTTCGATGCATATTTACTTCATTTTGATGCATATTTACCTAATTACTATCTACATTTACTTAGTTTCGATGTATATTTCTTTCATTTCGATGAATATTTACTTCATTTTGATGCATATTTACTTCATTTTATTGCATAATTACTTCATTAAGATCAACATTTCCATCGTTTCGATGCATATTTACTTCACTACGATCAACATTTCCTTCGTTTCGATGCATATTTCCTTTATTTCGATGCATATTTCCTTCGTTTTGATGTATACTTATTTCATTTTGATGTATATTTACATCATTTCGATGCATATTTCATTCACCACGATCAACATTTCATTCGTTTCGATGCTTATTTTCTTCATTTTTATGCATATTTACTTCATTACGATCAACATTTCCTTCGATTCAATGCATATTTCCTTCATTTCAATGCATATTTCCTTCGTTTCAATGTATATTTACTTGATTTTGATGCATATTTACTTCATTTCGATGCATATTTCCTTAATTTTGATGCATATTTACTTCATTAAGATAAACTTTTCCATCGTTTTGATGCATTTTCCTTCATTTTGATGCATATTTACTTCATTAATAATAACATTTCCTTCATTTCGATGCATATTTACTTCATTTTGATGCATATTTACCTCATTACGAATAATATTTCCTTCGTTTCGATACATATTTCTTACATTTCGATGCATATTTACTTTATTTTTTTGCATATTTACTTCGTTACGATCAACATTTCCTTGGTTTCGATACATATTTACTTCATTTTGATGCATAATTACTTCTTTAAGATCAATATTTCCATCGTTTCGATGCATATTTACTTCATTTTGATGCATATTTACTTCACTACGATCAAATTTTCCTTCGTTTCGATGCATATTTCCTTCATTTTGATGTATATTTACTTCATTACGATCAACATTTCCTTACATTCTATGCATATTATCTTCATTTTGATGCATATTTCCTTTGTTTCGATGTATATTTACTTCATTTTGATGCATATTTACTTTATTTCTATGCATATTTTCTTCATTTTGGTGCATATTTAGTTCATTACGATCAACATTTCCTTCGATTCGATGCATATTCCTTCATTTCGATCATATTTTTTACATTTCAATGTATATTTAATTCATTTTGATGCATATTTACTTCATTTCGATGCATATTTCCTTCATTTTGATAAATATTTACTTCATTACGATCAACATTTCCTGCGTTTTGATGCATATTTACTTCATTATGATCAATATTTTCTTCGTTTCGATGCATATTTACTTTATTTTGATGCATATTTACCTCATTACGATCAACATTTCCTTTCTCTTGATGCATATTTCTTTCGTTTCGATGCATATTTACTTCATTTAGATGCTCAATATCTCATTTCGATGCATATTCACTTCATTTTGATTCAAATTTTTATGCTTATTTACTTCGTTTCGATGCATATTTCTTTCGTTTTGATTGATATTTACTTTATTTTGATGCATATTTACTAAATTATGATCAATATTTTCTTCGTTTCGATGCATATTTACTTTATTTTGATGCATATTTACCTCATTACGATTAACGTTTCCTTTGTTTTGATGCATATTTACTTCATTTTGATGCTCATTTTCTCGTTTCAATGCATATTTACTTCATTTTGATACAAATTTTTATGCTTATTTACTTCGATTTGATGCATATTTCTTTTGTTTCGATTGATATTTACTTTTTTTATGCACATTTACTAAATTATGATCAACATTTCCATCGTTTCAATGCATATTTACTTCATTCTTATAGATATTTACTTCATTACGATCAATATTTCTTTCGTTTCGATGCAAATTTACTTCATTTTGATGCATATTACCTTCATTTTGATAATATTTCCTTCGTTTCGATGTATATTTACTTCTTTTTGATGCATATTTAATTCATTTCGATGCATATTTCCTTCATTTTATTGCATATTTACTTCATTACGATAAATATTTCCTTCGTTTTGATGCATATTTACTTTATTTTGATGCATATTTACTTAACTACAATCAACATGCCTTCATTTTAATGCATATTTACTTCATTACGATCAACATTTCCTTCGATTCGAAGCATAATTTCTTCATTTCGATGCATATTTCCTTTGTTTCGATGTATATAATTTCTTCATTTTGATGCATGTCTACTTTATTTCGATGCATATTTCCTTCATTTTGATGTATATTTACTTCATTACGATCAACATTTCCTTCGTTTTGATGAATATTTCTTTCATTTTAATTCAAATTTACTTAATTACGATCAATATTTCCTTCATTTCGATGCATATTTACTTTTTATGCATATTTACTTAATTACGATCAATATTTCCATCGTTAAGAAGCATATTTGCTTCATTTTGATGCATAATTACATTTTTACGATCAACATTTCCATCGTTTCGAAGTATATTTACTTTATTTTGATGTATATTTACTTCACTACGATCAACATTTCCATCGTTTCGATGCATATTTACTTCATTTTGATGCATATTTACTTCATTATGATCAATATTTCCTTCGTTTCGATGCATATTTACTTCATTTTGATGTATATTTATCTCATTACGATCTACATTTACTTAGTTTCGATGCATATTTCTTTCATTTCGATGAATATTTACTTCATTTTGATGCATATTTACTTCATTTTGTTGCATAATTACTTTATTAAGATCAACACTTCCATCGTTTCGACGAATATTAACTTCACTACGATCAACATTTCCTTCGTTTCGATGCATATTTCCTTTATTTTGATGTATATTTACTTCATTTATATTAACATTTTCTTCATTTCGATGCATATTTACTTCATTTTGATGCATATTTACCTCATTACAATTAATATTTCCTTCGTTTCGATGCATATTTCTTTCGTTTCGATGCATATTTACTACATTTTTTTGAATATTTACTTCGTGACTATCAACATTTCTTTGGTTTCGATACATATTTACTTCATTTTGACGCATAATTACTTCATTAAGATCAATATTTCCATCGTTTCGATGCATATTTACTTCATTTTGATGCATATTTACTTCACTATGATCAAAATTTCTTTCGTGTCGATGCATATTTCCTTCATTTTGATACATAACGATCAACATTTCCTTACATTCGATTCATATTATCTTCATTTTGATGCATATTTCCTTTGTTTCGATGTATACTTACTTCATTTTGATGCATATTTACTTTATTTCTATGCATATTTACTTCATTACGATCAACATTTCCTTGCATTCTATGCATATTATCTTAATTTTGATGCATATTTCCTTTGTTTCGATGTATATTTACTTAATTTTGATGCATATTTACTTAATTTCTGTGCATATTTCCTTGATTTTGGTGCATATATACTTCATTACGATCAATATTTCCTTCGATTCGATGCATATTCCTTCATTTCGATGCATATTTCTTACCTTTCAATGTATATTTAATTTATTTTGATTCATATTTACTTCATTTCGATGCATATTTCCTTCATTTTGATAAATATTTACTTCATTACGATCAATATTTCCTGCGTTTTGATGCATATTTACTTCATTACGATCAATATTTTCTCCGTTTCGATGCATATTTATTTTATTTTGATGCATATTTACCTCATTACGATCAAAATTTCCTTTCTTTTGATGCATATTTCTTTCGTTTCGATGCATATTTACTTCATTTTGATGCTCAATTTCTCGTTTCGATGCATATTCACTTCATTTTGATTCAAATTTTAATGCTTATTTACTTCGTTTCGATGCATATTTCTTTCCTTTCGATTGATATTTACTTTATTTTGATGCATATTTACTAAATTATGATCAACATTTCCTTCGTTTCGATGCATATTTACTTTATTTTGATGTATATTTAACTCATTACGATCAACATTTCCTTTGTTTTTATGCATGTTTCTTTCGTTTCGATGCATATTTACTTCATTTTGATGCTCATTTTCTCGTTTCAATGCATATTTACTTCATTTTGATTCAAATTTTTATTCTTATTTACTTCGTTTCGATGCATATTTCTTTCGTTTCAATTGATATTTACTTTTTTTATGTATATTTACTAAATTATGATAAATATTTCCTTCGTTTCGATGCATATTTACTTCATTCTTATAGATATTTACTTCATTACGATCAATATTTCTTTCGTTTTGATGCAAATTTACTTCATTTTGATGCATATTTACTTCATTACGATCAATATTTCCTTCGATTCGATGCATATTACCTTCATTTCGATACATATTTCCTTCGTTTCGATGTATATTTACTTCTTTTTTATGCTTATTTACTTCATTTCGATGCATATTTCCTTCATTTTGATGCATATTAACTTCATTACGATCTACATTTACTTCATTTCTATGCATATTTCGTTCGATTCGATGAATATTTACTTAATTTTGATGCATATTTACTTCGTTACAATCAACATTTCCTTCGGTTCGATTCATATTTACTTCATTTTGTTGCATAATTACTATATTAAGATCAACATTTCCATCATTTCAATGCATATTTACGTCACTACGATCAACATTTCCTTCGTTTCGATGAATATTTCATTCATTTTGATGCATATTTCCTTCGTTTCGATGTATATTTACTTCATTTTGATGCATATTTATTTCATTTCGATGAATATTTCCTTTATTTTGATTCATATTTACTTCATTACGATCAACATTTCCATCATTTTGATGCATATTTTCTTGATTTTGATGCATATTTACTTCATTACGATCCATATTCCCTTCGTTTTGATGCATATTTACTTCATTTTGATGCATATTTACCTCATTACGATCAACATTTCCTTCATTTTGATTCATATTTCTTTCGTTTTGATACATATTTACTTCATTTTGATGCATAATTACTTCGTTACGATCAGTATTTCCTTCGTTTCGATGCATATTTACTTCATTTTGTTGCATAATTACTTCATTAAGATCAACATTTCCATCATTTTGATGCATATTTACTTCATTTTGATGCATATTTAATTCATTACGATCAACATATCCTTCGATTCGATGCATATTTCCTTCATTTTGATGCATATTTCCTTCGTTTCGATGTATATAATTACTTTATTTTGATGCATATTTACTTCATTTCGATGCATATTTCATTCATTTTGTTGTATATTTACTTCATTACGAAAAACATTTCATTCGTTTTGATGTATATTTCTTTCATTTTAGTGCATATTTACTTCATTACTATCAATATTTCCTTATTTTTGATGCATATTTACTTCATTATAAACAACATTTCCTTAGTTTCGAAGCATATTTACATCATTTTAATGCATATTTACCTCATTACAATCAACATTTCCTTCGTTTCGAAGTATATTTACTTCATTTTGATGCATATTTACTTCACTACTATCAACATATCCTTCGTTTCGATGCATATTTCCTCCATTTTGATGCATATTTACGTCATTACGATCAATATTTCTTTCGATTCGATGCATATTTTCTTCATTTGGATGCATATTTCCTTCGTTTCAATGTATATTTACTTCATTTTTATGCAAATTTACTTCATTTCGTTTCATATTTCCTTCATTTTGATGCATATTTACTTCATTACGGTCAACATTTTGTTCGTTTTGATGCATATTTACTTCACTACGATCAACATTTCCTTCGTTTCGATGTATATTTCCTTAATTATGATGCATATTTTTCTTTACGATAAAGATTTCCTTCGATGTGATGCATATTTCCTTCATTTCGATGTATATTTTCATCATTTCGATGTATATAATTACTTTATTTTGATGCATATTTCCATCATTTCGATGCATATTTCCTTCGTTTAAATGTATATAATTACTTCATTTTGATGCATATTTACTTCATTTCGATACATATTTCCTTTATTTTGATGTATATTAACTTCATTACGATCAATATTTCTTTCGTTTTAATGATTATTTTTTTCATTTTAATGCATATTTACTTCATTACGATCAACATTTCCTTCGATTCAATGCATATTTCCTTCATCTCGATTCATATTTCCATCTTTTTGATGTATATTTACTTTATTTTGATGTATATTTATTTAATTTCGTTGCATATTTCCTTCATTTTGATGCATATTTACTTCATTACGATCAACATTTCCTTCATTATGATGCATATTTCCTTCATCTTGATGCATATTTACTTCATTACGATCAACATTTCCTTTATTTCGATCCATATTTCATTTATTTTGATGCATATTTACTTCATTTCAATGCATATTATCTTCATTTTGATGCATATTTTCTTCATTACGATCAACATTCCCTACGATTTGATGCATTTTTACTTAATTTTGATGCTTATTACCTCATTACGATCAACATTCCATTCGTTTCGATGCATATTTACTTCATTTTGGTGCATATTTACCTCATTACGATCAACATTCCCTTCGTTTTGATGCATATTTACTTCATTTTCATGCATATTTACCTCATTACGATCAACATTTCCTTCGTTCTGATTTATATTTCTTTCGTTTCGATACATATTTACTTCAATTTGATACATAATTACTTCGTTACGATCAACATTTCCTTCATTTCGATGCATATTTACTTCATTTTGAAGCATAATTACTTAATTAAGATCAATATTTCCATCGTTACGAAGAATATTTACTTCATTTTGATGCATATTTACTTCATTACGATCAACATTTCCTTCGTTTTGATGCATATTTCCTTCATTCTAATACATATTTCCTTCGTTTCGATGTATATTACTTCATTTTGATTCATATTTATTTTATTTCGTTGCACATTTACTTCATTCTGATGCATATTTACTTCATTACAATCAACATTTCCTTCGTTTTCAAGTATATTTTCTTCATTTTGAAGAATAATTACTTCATTACGATTAACATTGCATTCGTTTCGATGCATATTTACTTTATTTTGATGCATATTTACTTCATTACGATCAATATTTCCTTCGTTTTGATGCATATATTATTTATTTTGATGCGTATTTACTTCATTTAGATGCATATTACCTTTATTTTGATGCATATTATCTTCATTACGATCAATATTCCCTTCGTTTTGATGCATATTTACTTCATTTTGATGCATATTACCTCATTACGATCAACATTCCCTTCGTTTCGATGCATATTTACCCCATTACGATCAACATTTTCTTCGTTTTGATTCATATTTTTTCCTTTCGATACATATTTACTTCATTTTTATATATAATTACTTCGTTACGATCAACATTTCCTTCATTTCGATGCATATTTACTTCATTTTGATGCATAATTACTTCATTAAGATCAACATTTCCATCGTTTTGAAGTATATTTACTTCATTTTGATTCATATTTTTTACTACGATCAACATGTCCTTGGTTTCAATGCATATTTCCTTTATTTTGATTCATATTTACATCATTACGATCAACATTTCCTTCGTTTTGATGCATATTTCCTTCATTTCAATACATATTTCCTTCTTTTTGATGTATATTTATTTCGTTTCGATGCGTATTTCTTTCGTTTCAATTGATATTTACTTTATTTTGAATAATTTTTTGCTAAATTATGATCAACATTTCCTTCGTTTCGATGCTTATTTACTTCATTTTGATAGATATTTACTTCATTACGATTAATATTTCATTCGTTTCGATGCATATTTACTTCATTTTGATACATATGTACTTCATTATGATCAATATTTCCTTCGTTTTGATGCATATTTATTTCATTTTAATGCATATTTACCTCATTACTATGTACATTTACTTCGTTTCGATGCATATTTATTTCATTTCGATGAATATTTACTTCATTTTGATGCATATTTTATAATATCTTAGCCCAACTATATTTTTGTTAGAAAGCCCAAAACCTAATTATTTATTTTATGGCCCAAAAGGCCAGCCCTATCTTAGTCCAACTAGATTTTTGTTAGAAAGCCCAAAACCTAATTATTTATTTTTATGGCCCAAAAGGTCAGCCCAATTAAGCCCAATTAGAATTTTTTTAGAAAACCCAAACTTATTTATTTATTTATTTTGTGGCCCAAAGTTTCAGCCCACTTAAATGGGCTGATATATAATTAGTAAGACTAAAGTTAAAAAAAAAAAAAAGAGAGAAGAACGGGAGAAGAAAAGCAAAAGAGGGGAAAGAAGAGAGGAAGAGGAGAAACCCTTGTTGACCAAATTCTCCCTTACAACCCTCATCCTAGGTGGTTTTTAAGTTGTTTTGAGGTAAGTGGTGTGTGAATTAAGCTTCCTTCTTCCATAATTTTGTAATTTTGTGGGGTTTTTCTTTTTGGTATGTGGGAAATTTGTAGACTGTTCGAACTGATTTCGAGATAGCTATTGTCCTCGAAACTTTGCAAACTTAATTTCTGTATGTAGCTGAACTCGTTAGCTTTCCGTAGCCACTTGAAACACCTCAATCCGATTATTCTACAATTAGTTATGATTTTTCTCGTAAACTGCCGCTAGCAGGAAAATTTCAGAATTTTTATGTCGAATTCAAACTTATTTTCTATCGTTTCGTCTAGTTAATGTATTGAAATGGTTATATGGGATTGGGAACTGATGTTAAGGAGTTACATGCCATTTTTATTTAATATCGACTCGTTTGAACTCGATTAGGATTTGTTTTTAGCAATGAAAGGGATGTTAACGCTAATAGTTAGTTATATTTAATTTGTCATTAATTGCTCATCTCCTTTCTAGGTAAAGAACCATCGACGAAGGGCAAGGGACCGACTTCAGATTCCGGAGAGAGTTAATCACTTCCTTGTGAGTTGATAATTCGGGAACGCCTTCTCTTGTGGGAAGTGTGGACCCTCGATAAATGTGCATTTATTTTAGTTTTAATTAATTGATAAGAAAATTATTTGGTATTGTGTTATGTGGTAAAGAGCCTGGTTGACTCGATTGCTCTGGTTAGAGTCATGTTAGCTATTTTATGAGTATTATTGATTTCTGGTTATTCTTGTGTGCCAATTAAGACTCTAACTTGAGTCGTTATTCATCTTATGATGCACATGCATATGTATGCCTGGTACCAAGGTTAAGTAGCCCGAATTGGTCACGGTTTGGGTGAGTTGGAGCGACATTGATTAAGTAGCCCGAATTTGTCGCGGTTCGGGTGAGTTAGAGTGACAACCAAGTTGCCCGTTGCTTGGCAAACCCGGGTGAGTTAGATCTAACGGGGCACCTATCCATTTGCCAAATACTGATACTTTGGAGGGTGATCGTTAGATGGATCAGTCTATTATAGGCTCAGTCAACGTCACCGGTGTGGGACATGCATGTCATATATGTTTATATGTTTGATCATTTCAAGTATTCACGTCGATATTGAATTGTGAACTTTAGCACTTGGCGTATTGAGAAAGAATATTAATGTGCATTTTATCTAGAGTAACGGTGACGGGCTTGGACTGTCTCTCGACGGAGAGCTCAGTTCGAGGAGGATATTGACTACCCACGCGTCTTTTATGTGATAACATGTTGTTTGAACTAATTGTGTTATTCATAAATGTGCACTAAGGTTTTTATTTTCATTAATATGTACACTGAGTGAGAAATAGTTATTGTGAGACGAAATGTGGGATTTTATGTTATGAACCGCGAGTGGAATACATGCTTCGTATAAGGGTCGGGGTGACCGGCTTATCACCTCACTGAGCTAGTGGTTTTGCTCACCCCCATCATTCTTTCCTTTTCAGGCTGTTGATATCGTTTTGGTTGGAGGTTTGCCTATCGTTTGCTCGTCATCCAATCCGTGTTTTGGGTACTTCCTCTTTTATGTAAATTGACGGATTCATTGGCGAGATTGTATAGTTTATATTTGGTGACCCCCTTGATGTTCTTTTTGTACCTTCGCGATGTTATATCGTTCATGTATATTTTCTTTAAACTAAGTTACACCGTTGTATTTTGTACCTTTGTAAATCCTTGTTGATACTTTATGAGATGATGTCCTCGGGTTGTACCCGTTGTTATCAGTTGTTCAGTTCTACAGGTACTTGATAGCAAGCCTTACGTTTTCTATAAACTTTGTGGAGTGGAGTGCACCCATTCTGCAAAATTTATGGTTAACGTGGCGGTTGTCGCGTTCTGTCTGGGGTCGGGGCGTGACAACTTTCTTGGTATCAGAGCCTGGTTTTATGATTCTCATTCTTTTTTAGTCGAGCCAATGAGTCCAACTTTGTTTCTATGTCATCCTAAGGTATCGTATTACCTTGATGTTGACCTTGCATTTTCTTTCCTTTCTTCCTTTCAGTCATTATGGCACCTCCAGTTCGTCGTCGAGGTCGAGGTCGAGGTCGAGGACACGCTCCTCGTGATCCTCCGAGTCCTCTACTCTCTTCTGTTCCTCGTGGACCTCGAGGACATGTTTCTTCTGATCATGCCGTTCCTCCGACGGCTACGGACCCTATCAATTCTGATCATAGGGTGCCGGTTTTCCAGGTAGAGCAACCACGGGCCCAGTTGCGGGTTGAGCACATGATGACACCCGAGCAGTACCAATTGTATTATGATCACATTCGAATACATGGTGTTCCACCACCTACAACTGCTCATACAACTACGACTGTCACTGAAGAGGTTCTTCATGCTAATGAATCGATTCAACCTACAACTAAGGTACCGGTTTTTACTCCAGAAATGGCTTTAGGAGGTTCTACTTCTCGAGGTGCACTTTTTATACCTGATTTGGTGAAAGCAGTTGAAAACATGGGGACATCGAAATTTGACGGTGCAAGAGATGTTTCTAAAGCGGGGGCATGGTTAAAGGAGATTACAGAGACCTTTGACACTTTGATGATTGAAGAATGTTATCGTGTGGTCATTGCGACCAAGCTGTTAGGCCCAGATGCACGACGATGGTGGCAGAATCTAAAAGAGACATCTTCGGTTACTATTACGTGGGCTATCTTTGTGGAACGATTCAAAGATCGATACTTCTCTCAGTACATCAAGGATCAGAAGAGAAAGGAGTTCTTCAACCTCTTTCCAGGCATTATGTCGGTCGTTGAGTACGAAAGCAAATTTCTGGAATTGCGAGAATTCGCTCCTGAGTCATATACGACGAGAGACTTATGCAAGAGATTTGAAGATGGTCTTAATTTAAATATTCGAGATCGCATCAAGTCTGGAGACAAGTACGAGAGTCTTGACGATCTCGTAGAAGAAGCCCTGAGGGTAGAAGGTTTAGTTCAGGCGAGACATAAGCTTGCAGAACGATCTCAAAAGAAAAGGCAAGGGAGCGCATTTCCAGGAAATGCATCGAAGGTGTATAGGGGTGTGGGATCTTCGCGTGGCGCACCAAGTTCGGTATCTATTAGTTTTCCTCAACCTCGGGAGCAGTTTGGTAGAGGCAGGAGCAATGTCTCGGGATCGGTTGGTGAAAATCGCAAGTGCCAGAATTGCCTAAAATATCATGACGGCCCCTGTAAGGCTCCTCAAGTATGTTTTCAGTGTCGACAGCCGGGGCATATGCGAAGTTCTTGTCCTCAGCTTATGGGAACGAGCAGTCAGGGTTCTGGTCAGCTTCGTGGTAAACTAACATATTCTACACCCAGAGATACTCGATCTGCAGTTACCAGAGTGCCCGATGCCTCAAGCGGCCCTAGTACTCAATCACCTATGCAAGGAAGGAAGCAAACTAGAGTATTTCATATTTCCCAAGAAGAGGCTCGCTCAGATCCGAAGGTTGTGACAGGTAATTTATAATTTGAGTATTTTCACATGCTAAATCTAACCCCGCCTTGTTATGCCACTTGATTACGAATAAAACATTCATAAGAAATTATATCTTTTCAAATTTTTAAATCACAATCTCACCTAATATTGCTTCTTTAGGCCATGTGTTTGGGGGAGACCATCAGGTCTACGCTTTATTTGACCCAGGTTCTGATAGGTCTTATATCCGAGAGGATCTTACTGCGATCTTAGATTATCCTATCTCTCATTTGTCACCTGGAATCATTGTTCATACCCCTCTTGGAGAGCGTCTAATTCGTGATTCGGTATTCCTTGGTTGTCCATTGAAGATCAAAGATGTCATTTTAGAGGCTGAATTGATACCATTGCCTTTGATTGATCTTGATGTTATTCTTGGCATGGATTGGCTTTCTTCTCATCATGCAATTCTCGATTGCCACGAGAAGCTTGTTATTTTTCGTAGACCAGGATTCTCAGAACTTGTTTTTGAGGGTAAACTTCAAACGAGATCTCTCTCTTTTATTTCAATGTTGACTGCGCATAAATTAATGCGTAAGGGTTGTGAGGCATTCTTGGCATTTGTCATCGATACTTCTCTTTCTGAAACTAAACTAGATGACATCCCAATCGTGAATGAATTTCCTGATGTCTTTCCCGAAGACTTACCAGGACAACCTCCGAATCGAGAGATTGATTTTTCCATTGACGTACTTCCTGGAATCACACCTATATCGATTACTCCATATCGAATGTCGCCTGCTGAGCTTAAGGAACTCCAGACACAACTTGGGGAATTATTGGAGAAGGGTTTCATACGACCTAGCACATCTCCATGGGGTGCTCCAGTTCTTTTTGTCAAGAAGAAAGATGGATCACTTCGTCTATGTGTCGACTACCGTCAATTGAACAAGGTGACAATCAAGAACAAATATCCTCTTCCAAGAATCGATGATCTGTTTGATCAATTGCAAGGAGCAACTGTGTTCTCAAAAATTGATTTGCGATCCGGTTATCACCAACTCAAGATTAGGGAATCTGATATCCCTAAGTCTGCTTTTCGAACCAGATACGGTCATTTTGAATTCTGTGTTATGCCTTTTGGACTCACAAATGCTCCTGCAGCTTTTATGGATCTTATGAATCGGGTCTTTCGGCCATACTTAGATAAGTTTGTCATAATCTTCATTGATGACATTCTTATTTATTCTAAATCGGACGATGAGCATTCTCATCATCTAAGAATTGCTTTGAACATTCTCAGAGAAAATCAGCTTTATGCTAAATTCTCGAAGTGTGAATTTTGGCTTCGCGAGGTAAGCTTTTTGGGTCATCACATTTCTAAAGAAGGAATCTACGTCGATCCAGCGAAGATTCAAGCTATACTAGATTGGGAGCGTCCAAAGAACGTGACAGAGATTCGTAGTTTTCTGGGATTAGCTGGATATTATCGACGGTTTGTCAAAGACTTTTCGTTATTGGCTTCATCTTTGACTAAATTGACTCGAAAAGGGGTAAAATTTGAATGGAATGAAGAATGTGACGAAGCATTTCAAGAATTGAAAAGACGACTCGTTTCAGCTCCTATTCTTGCTTTGCCAGACCCAGCGATTGGAGGATTTACCATTTATAGCGACGCCTCGAGACAAGGATTAGGATGCGTTCTCATGCAAGAAGGAAAGGTTATTGCCTACGCTTCAAGGCAATTGAAGAAGAACGAAGAAAATTATCCTACACATGATTTAGAGTTGGCTGCAATCGTCTTTGCATTGAAGATCTGGAGGCACTATCTGTATGGTGCAACTTGTCGGGTTTTCACTGATCACAAGAGCTTAAAGTATATCACCACCCAAAAGGAGCTCAACCTCAGGCAAAGGCGATGGATAGAGTTGATTAGTGACTATGACTTAGTCATCGATTATCATCCTGGTAAGGCGAACGTTGTTGCAGATGCTCTGAGTAGAAAGTCTTCTACCTCACTTGCTTCGATTCAATCTTTTTATCTTCCTATGTTGGAGCAATTTAAATCTTTACACATTTCGCTCGATTGTGAAAAGTCTAATGATTCTGCCTTAATCGCCAAATTCGAGGTTAGACCTACCTTGTTCGAGCAAATTCGAGAAAGACAATCACACGATGTTTATTTACAACAGAAGATTGTGAAGCTAAATCAAGGAAAAGAAACCGAATTTCGAATTCGGGATGATGGACTTCTTACTTTTAAAAATCGTGTTTGTGTTCCATCAGAACTTGATGTTCGTAGAGCTATTCTTGAGGAAGCCCATTCTTCAGCCTATGCTATGCATCCTGGTAGTACCAAAATGTACAGAACACTTCGGGAGCATTATTGGTGGCCAGGTATGAAACGGGACATTACTGAATTTGTATCAAAGTGCTTATCATGCCAACAGATTAAAGCGGAACACCAAAAACCAGCCGGTATGCTTCAACCACTACCTATTCCTGAGTGGAAATGGGAAAACGTCACAATGGATTTTGTTTCTGGTTTACCTCGAACCCAAAAGGGTCATGACTCAATTTGGGTCATTGTCGATCGTCTGACGAAATCGGCACATTTCCTTCCAGTGCATACCAACGAATCTTTAGAGAAACTTGCCAAGTTATATGTCGATGAGATCGTGAGATTGCACGGAGTACCAGTGTCAATCATATCTGACCGTGATCCAAGATTCACTTCCCGTTTTTGGCCTAGTCTTCAGAAAGCGCTAGGTACAAAATTACTATTCAGTACCTCGTTTCATCCACAGACTGATGGACAGTCAGAGAGAACTATACAGACACTAGAAGACATGTTACGTGCAGTGGTGTTGAATTTGGGAGGTAGCTGGGATAAGTACGTAACTTTGGTGGAGTTCGCTTATAACAACAGTTATCATTCAAGCATTGGAATGCCCCCGTACGAAGCTCTGTATGGCCGAAAGTGTCGAACACCACTCTTTTGGGATGAGGTTGGCGAGAGACAAATCGAACAAGTAGAGCTTATCGAAGATGCGAAGGCAAAAATACAACTTATTCGAGACAGACTTAAGGCAGCGCAAGATCGACAGAAAAGTTACGCAGATAATAGGAGGCGCGATTTGGAGTTTAATGAAGGAGACAAAGTTTTTCTGAAAGTTTCTCCATGGAAGGGCGTGTTGCGATTCCGCCGTCGAGGAAAGTTGAGTCCAAGGTATATTGGCCCGTTTACGATCGTGCAAAGGATTGGTCGTGTCGCGTATCGACTCGAGCTACCATCGGAATTGTCGAAGATTCACGATGTCTTCCATGTCTCTATGCTTAGAAAATACGAACCAGATCCTTCGCACGTGCTCAAAGATCCCCCAGTTGTATTAAAGGAAAATCTATCGTACGAAGTACAACCTGTTCAAATTGTAGATCGCCGAGAGAAAATGCTTCGTAACAAATCCATTCCTATGGTGAGAATTCTATGGAGAAGTGATCAAATTGAAGAAGAAACATGGGAACCAGAGTCAGTCATGCGTCAACACCATCCAAATCTCTTTTCATCTCTAGGTACGTTTATGTTTCGAGGACGAAACTTTTTAGAGGAGGGGATACTTTATAATATCTTAGCCCAACTATATTTTTGTTAGAAAGCCCAAAACCTAATTATTTATTTTATGGCCCAAAAGGCCAGCCCTATCTTAGTCCAACTAGATTTTTGTTAGAAAGCCCAAAACCTAATTATTTATTTTTATGGCCCAAAAGGTCAGCCCAATTAAGCCCAATTAGAATTTTTTTAGAAAGCCCAAACTTATTTATTTATTTATTTTGTGGCCCAAAGTTTCAGCCCACTTAAATGGGCTGATATATAATTAGTAAGACTAAAGTTAAAAAAAAAAAAAAGAGAGAAGAACGGGAGAAGAAAAGCAAAAGAGGGGAAAGAAGAGAGGAAGAGGAGAAACCCTTGTTGACCAAATTCTCCCTTACAACCCTCATCCTAGGTGGTTTTTAAGTTGTTTTGAGGTAAGTGGTGTGTGAATTAAGCTTCCTTCTTCCATAATTTTGTAATTTTGTGGGGTTTTTCTTTTTGGTATGTGGGAAATTTGTAGACTGTTCGAACTGATTTCGAGATAGTTATTGTCCTCGAAACTTTGCAAACTTAATTTCTGTATGTAGCTGAACTCGTTAGCTTTCCGTAGCCACTTGAAACACCTCAATCCGATTATTCTACAATTAGTTATGATTTTTCTCGTAAACTGCCGCTAGCAGGAAAATTTCAGAATTTTTATGTCGAATTCAAACTTATTTTCTATCGTTTCGTCTAGTTAATGTATTGAAATGGTTATATGGGATTGGGAACTGATGTTAAGGAGTTACATGCCATTTTTATTTAATATCGACTCGTTTGAACTCGATTAGGATTTGTTTTTAGCAATGAAAGGGATGTTAACGCTAATAGTTAGTTATATTTAATTTGTCATTAATTGCTCATCTCCTTTCTAGGTAAAGAACCATCGACGAAGGGCAAGGGACCGACTTCAGATTCCGGAGAGAGTTAATCACTTCCTTGTGAGTTGATAATTCGGGAACGCCTTCTCTTGTGGGAAGTGTGGACCCTCGATAAATGTGCATTTATTTTAGTTTTAATTAATTGATAAGAAAATTATTTGGTATTGTGTTATGTGGTAAAGAGCCTGGTTGGCTCGATTGCTCTGGTTAGAGTCATGTTAGCTATTTTATGAGTATTATTGATTTCTGGTTATTCTTGTGTGCCAATTAAGACTCTAACTTGAGTCGTTATTCATCTTATGATGCACATGCATATGTATGCCTGGTACCAAGGTTAAGTAGCCCGAATTGGTCACGGTTTGGGTGAGTTGGAGCGACATTGATTAAGTAGCCCGAATTTGTCGCGGTTCGGGTGAGTTAGAGTGACAACCAAGTTGCCCGTTGCTTGGCAAACCCGGGTGAGTTAGATCTAACGGGGCACCTATCCATTTGCCAAATACTGATACTTTGGAGGGTGATCGTTAGATGGATCAGTCTATTATAGGCTCAGTCAACGTCACCGGTGTGGGACATGCATGTCATATATGTTTATATGTTTGATCATTTCAAGTATTCACGTCGATATTGAATTGTGAACTTTAGCACTTGGCGTATTGAGAAAGAATATTAATGTGCATTTTATCTAGAGTAACGGTGACGGGCTTGGACTGTCTCTCGACGGAGAG
Organism: Pogostemon cablin; assembly: GCA_023678885.1. Classification (NCBI taxonomy): domain Eukaryota; kingdom Viridiplantae; phylum Streptophyta; class Magnoliopsida; order Lamiales; family Lamiaceae; genus Pogostemon; species Pogostemon cablin. The sequence continues at coordinate 9,711,269 of CM042986.1, forward strand.
CTCAGTTCGAGGAGGATATTGACTACCCACGCGTCTTTTATGTGATAACATGTTGTTTGAACTAATTGTGTTATTCATAAATGTGCACTAAGGTTTTTATTTTCATTAATATGTACACTGAGTGAGAAATAGTTATTGTGAGACGAAATGTGGGATTTTATGTTATGAACCGCGAGTGGAATACATGCTTCGTATAAGGGTCGGGGTGACCGGCTTATCACCTCACTGAGCTAGTGGTTTTGCTCACCCCCATCATTCTTTCCTTTTCAGGCTGTTGATATCGTTTTGGTTGGAGGTTTGCCTATCGTTTGCTCGTCATCCAATCCGTGTTTTGGGTACTTCCTCTTTTATGTAAATTGACGGATTCATTGGCGAGATTGTATAGTTTATATTTGGTGACCCCCTTGATGTTCTTTTTGTACCTTCGCGATGTTATATCGTTCATGTATATTTTCTTTAAACTAAGTTACACCGTTGTATTTTGTACCTTTGTAAATCCTTGTTGATACTTTATGAGATGATGTCCTCGGGTTGTACCCGTTGTTATCAGTTGTTCAGTTCTACAGGTACTTGATAGCAAGCCTTACGTTTTCTATAAACTTTGTGGAGTGGAGTGCACCCATTCTGCAAAATTTATGGTTAACGTGGCGGTTGTCGCGTTCTGTCTGGGGTCGGGGCGTGACATATTTACTTCATTTTGTTGCATAATTACTTCATTTAGATCAACATTTCCATCGTTTCAATGCATATTTACTTCACTACGATGAACATTTCCTTCATTTCGATGCATATTTCATTTATTTGATGCTTATTTCCTTCGTTTCGATGTATATTTAATTCATTTTAATGCATATTTACTTCATTTCGATGCATATTTCCTTCATTTTGATAAATATTTACTTCATTACGATCAATATTTCCTGTGTTTTGATGCATATTTACTTCATTACGATCAACATTTTCTTCATTTTGATGCATATTTACTCAATTTGATGCATATTTACCTCATTACGATCAACATTTCCTTCGATTTTATGCATATTTGTTTCGTTTCGATGCATATTTACTTCATTTTGATTCAAATTTATTTACTTCGTTTCGATGCATATTTCTTTCGTTTCGATTGATATTTACTTTATTTTGATGCGTATTTACTAAATTATGATCAACATTTCATTCGTTTCGATACATATTTTCTTCATTTTGATAGATATTTACTTCATTATGATCAATATTTCCTTCACTACGATGCATATTTACTTCATTTTGATGCATATTTACCTAATTACGATCTACATTTACTTAGTTTCGATGTATATTTCTTTTATTTCGATGAATATTTACTTCATTTTGATGCATATTTACTTCATTTTATTGCATTATTACTTCATTAAGATCAACATTTCCATCGTTTCGATGCATATTTACTTCACTACGATCAACATTTCCTTCGTTTCGATGCATATTTCCTTTATTTCGATGCATATTTCCTTCGTTTTGATGTATACTTATTTCATTTTGATGTATATTTACATCATTTCGATGCATATTTCATTCACCACGATCAACATTTCATTCGTTTCGATGCTTATTTTCTTCATTTTTATGCATATTTACTTCATTACGATCAACATTTCCTTCGATTCAATGCATATTTCCTTCATTTCAATGCATATTTCCTTCGTTTCAATGTATATTTACTTGATTTTGATGCATATTTACTTCATTTCGATGCATATTTCCTTAATTTTGATGCATATTTACTTCATTAAGATAAACTTTTCCATCGTTTTGATGCATTTTCCTTCATTTTGATGCATATTTACTTCATTAATAATAACATTTCCTTCATTTCGATGCATATTTACTTCATTTTGATGCATATTTACCTCATTACGAATAATATTTCCTTCGTTTCGATGCATATTTCTTATATTTCGATGCATATTTACTTTATTTTTTTGCATATTTACTTCGTTACGATCAATATTTCCTTGGTTTCGATACATATTTACTTCATTTTGATGCATAATTACTTCTTTAAGATCAATATTTCCATCGTTTCGATGCATATTTACTTCATTTTGATGCATATTTACTTCACTACGATCAAATTTTCCTTCGTTTCGATGCATATTTTCCTTCATTTTGATGTATATTTACTTCATTACGATCAACATTTCCTTACATTCTATGCATATTATCTTCATTTTGATGCATATTTCCTTTGTTTCGATGTATATTTACTTCATTTTGATGCATATTTACTTTATTTCTATGCATATTTCCTTCATTTTGGTGCATATTTAGTTCATTACGATCAACATTTCCTTCGATTCGATGCATATTCCTTCATTTCGATCATATTTCTTACGTTTCAATGTATATTTAATTCATTTTGATGCATATTTACTTCATTTCGATGCATATTTCCTTCATTTTGATAAATATTTACTTCATTACGATCAACATTTCCTGCGTTTTGATGCATATTTACTTCATTATGATCAATATTTTCTTCGTTTTGATGCATATTTACTTTATTTTGATGCATATTTACCTCATTACGATTAACATTTCCTTTCTTTTGATGCATATTTCTTTCGTTTCGATGCATATTTACTTCATTTTGATGCTCAATTTCTCATTTCGATGTACATTCACTTCATTTTGATTCAAATTTTTATGCTTATTTACTTCGTTTCGATGCATATTTCTTTCATTTTGATTGATATTTACTTTATTTTGATGCATATTTACTAAATTATGATCAATATTTTCTTCGTTTCGATGCATATTTACTTTATTTTGATGCATATTTACCTCATTACGATCAACATTTCCTTTGTTTTGATGCATATTTACTTCATTTTGATGCTCATTTTCTCGTTTCAATGCATATTTACTTCATTTTGATTCAAATTTTTATGCTTATTTACTTCGGTTTGATGCATATTTCTTTCGTTTCGATTGATATTTACTTTTTTTTATGCACATTTACTAAATTATGATCAACATTTCCATCGTTTCAATGCATATTTACTTCATTCTTATAGATATTTACTTCATTACGATCAATATTTCTTTCGTTTCGATGCAAATTTACTTCATTTTGATGCATATTACCTTCATTTTGATACATATTTCCTTCGTTTCGATGTATATTTAATTCTTTTTGATGCATATTTACTTCATTTCGATGCATATTTCCTTCATTTTAATGCATATTTACTTCATTACGATAAATATTTCCTTCGTTTTGATGCATATTTACTTTATTTTGATGCATATTTACTTAACTACGATCAACATGTCTTCATTTTAATGCTTATTTACTTCATTACGATCAACATATCCTTCGATTCGATGCATATTTTCTTCATTTCGATGCATATTTCCTTTGATTCGATGTATATAATTTCTTCATTTTGATGCATGTCTACTTTATTTCGATGCATGTTTCCTTCATTTTGATGTATATTTACTTCATTACGATCAACATTTCCTTCGTTTTGATGCATATTTCTTTCATTTTAATTCAAATTTACTTCATTACGATCAATATTTCTTTTCATTTCGATGCATATTTACTTTTTATGCATATTTACTTCATTACGATCAATATTTTCGTCGTTAAGAAGCATATTTGCTTCATTTTGATGCATAATTACATTTTTACGATCAACATTTCCATCGTTTCGAAGTATATTTACTTTATTTTGATGTATATTTACTTCACTACGATCAACATTTCCATCATTTCGATGCATATTTACTTCATTTTGATGCATATTTACTTCATTATGATCAATATTTTCTTCGCTTCGATGCATATTTACTTCATTTTGATGCATATTTACCTCATTACGATCTACATTTACTTAGTTGCGATGCATATTTCTTTCATTTCGATGAATATTTACTTCATTTTGATGCATATTTACTTCATTTTGTTGCTTAATTACTTCATTAAGATCAACACTTCCATCGTTTCGACGAATATTAACTTCACTACGATCAACATTTCCTTCGTTTCAATGCATATTTCCTTTATTTTGATGTATATTTACTTCATTAATATTAACATTTCCTTCATTTCGATGCATATTTACTTCATTTTGATGCATATTTACCTCATTACAATTAATATTTCCTTTGTTTTGATGCATATTTCTTTGTTTCGATGTATATTTACTACATTTTTTTGCATATTTACTTCGTTACTATCAACATTTCTTTGGTTTCGATACATATTTACTTCATTTTGATGCATAATTACTTCATTAAGATCAATATTTCCATCGTTTCGATGCATATTTACTTCATTTTGATGCATATTTACTTCACTATGATCAAAATTTCCTTCGTGTCGATGCATATTTCCTTCATTTTGATGCATAACGATCAACATTTCCTTACATTCGATGCATATTATCTTCATTTTGATGCATATTTCCTTTGTTTCGATGTATACTTACTTCATTTTGATGCATATTTACTTCATTTCTATGCATATTTACTTCATTACGATCAACATTTCCTTACATTCGATGCATATTATCTTAATTTTGATGCATATTTCCTTTGTTTCGATGTATATTTACTTAATTTTGATGCATATTTACTTAATTTCTGTGCATATTTCCTTGATTTTGGTGCATATATACGTCATTACGCTCAACATTACCTTCGATTCGATGCATATTCCTTCATTTTTATGCATATTTCTTACGTTTCAATGTATATTTAATTCATTTTGATTCATATTTACTTCATTTCGATGCATATTTCCTTCATTTTGATAAATATTTACTTCATTACGATCAACATTTCCTGCGTTTTGATGCATACTTACTTCATTACGATCAATATTTTCTTCATTTTGATGTATATTTATTTTATTTTGATGCATATTTAACTCATTACAATCAACATTTCCTTTGTTTTGATGCATATTTCTTTCGTTTCGATGCATATTTACTTCATTTTGATGCTCATTTTCTCGTTTCGATGCATATTTTCTTCGTTTTGATTCAAATTTTTATGCTTATTTACTTCGTTTCGATGCATATTTCTTTTGTTTCGATTGATATTAATTTTATTTTGATGCATATTTACTAAATTATGATCAACATTTCCTTCGTTTCGATGCATATTTACTTTATTTTGATGTATATTTACCTCATTACGATAAACATTTCCTTTGTTTTGATGCATATTTCTTTCATTTCGATGCGCATTTACTTCATTTTGATGCTCATTTTCTCGTTCGATGCATATTTACTTCATTTTGATTCAAAATTTTATTCTTATTTACTTCGTTTCGATGCATATTTCTTTTGTTCCGATTGATATTTATTTTATTTTGATGCATATTTACTAAATTATGATCAACATTTCCTTTGTTTCGATGCACATTTACTTCATTTTGATACATATTTACCTCATTACGATCAATATTTTCTTCGTTCCGATGCAAATTTACTTCATTTTGATGCCAATTTACTTCATTACGATCAATATTTCCTTCGATTCGATGCATATTATCTTCATTTTGATACATATTTCCTTCGTTTCGATGTATATTTACTTCTTTTTGATGCATATTTACTTCATTTCGATGCATTTTTCCTTCATTTTGATGCATATTTACTTCATTATGATCAACATTTCCTTCGTTTTGATGCATATTTACTTTATATTGATGCATATTTACTTCACTGCGATCAACATGTCTTCATTTTGATGCATATTTATATCATTACGATCAACATTTCCTTCGATTCAATGCATATTTTCTTCATTTCGATGCATATTTTCTTAGTTTCGATGTATATAATTACTTCATTTTGATACATATCTATTTCATTTCAATGCATATTTCCTTCATTTTAATGTATATTTACTTCATAACGATCAACATTTCCTTCGTTTTGATGCATATTTCTTTCATTTTAATTCAAATTTACTTCATTACGATCAATATTTCTTTTCATTTCGATGCATATTTACTTTTTATGCATATTTACTTCATTACGATCAATATTTCCATCGTTAAGAAGCATATTTGCTTCATTTTGATGCATAATTACATTTTTACGATCAACATTTCCATCGTTTCGAAGTATATTTACTTTATTTTGATGTATATTTACTTCACTACGATCAACATTTTCATCGTTTCGATGCATATTAAATTCATTTTGATGCAAATTTACTTCATTATGATCAATATTTCCTTCGCTTCGATGCATATTTACTTCATTTTGATGCATATTTACCTAATTACGATCTACATTTACTTAGTTTCGATGTATATTTCTTTCATTTCGATGAATATTTACTTCATTTTGATGCATATTTACTTCATTTTGTTGCTTAATTACTTAATTAAGATCAACACTTCCATCGTTTCGATGAATATTTACTTCATTTTGATGCATATTTACTTCACTACGATCAAAATTTCCTTCGTGTCGATGCATATTTCCTTCATTTTGATGCATAACGATCAACATTTCCTTACATTCGATGCATATTATCTTCATTTTGATGCATATTTCCTTTGTTTCGATGTATACTTACTTCATTTTGATGCATATTTACTTCATTTCTATGCATATTTACTTTATTACGATCAACATTTCCTTAAATTCGATGCATATTATCTTAATTTTGATGCATATTTCCTTTGTTTCGATGTATATTTACTTAATTTTGATGCATATTTACTTAATTTCTGTGCATATTTCCTTGAATTTGGTGCATATATACTTCATTACGATCAATATTTCCTTCGATTCGATGCATATTCCTTCATTTCGATGCATATTTCTTACGTTTCAATGTATATTTAATTTATTTTGATTCATATTTACTTCATTTCGATGCATATTTCCTTCATTTTGATAAATATTTACTTCATTACGATCAACATTTTCTGCTCTTTGATGTATGTTTACTTCATTACGATCAATATTTTCTTCGTTTCGATGCATATTTACTTTATTTTGATGCATATTTACTTCATTACGATCAATATTTCCTTCGTTTCGATGCATATTTACTTCATTTTGATGCATATTTACCTCATTACGATCAACATTTACTTAGTTTCGATGCATATTTCTTTCATTTTGATGAATATTTACTTCATTTTGATGCATATTTACTTCATTTTGTTGCATAATTACTTCATTAATATCAACATTTCCATCGTTTCTATGCATATATACTTCACTACGATCAACATTTCCTTCGTTTTGATGCATATTCCCTTTATTTCGATGCATATTTCCTTCGTTTTGATGTATATTTACTTCATTTTGATGCATATTTACTTCATTTCGATGCATATTTCCTTCACCACGATCAACATTTCCTTTATTTCGATGCATATTTCGTTTATTTTTATGCATATTTACTTCATTACGATCAATATTTCCTTCGATACAATGTACTTTTCCATCATTTCGATGCATATTTCATTCGTTTCTATGTATATTTACTTGATTTTAATGCATATTTACTTCATTTCGATGCATATTTACTTCATTTTGATGCATATTTACTTCATTACGATAAACCTTTTCTTCGTTTTGATGCATCTTTCCTTCATTTTGATGCATATTTACTTCATTATGATCAACATTTCCTTCATTTCGATGCATATTTACTTCATTTTGATGCATATTTACCTCATTACGATTAATATTTCTTTCGTTTCGATGCATATTTATTTTATTTAGACGCATATTTAATTCATTTTGATGCATATTTACTTCGTTACGATCAACATTTTCATAATTTCAATGCATATTTACTTCATTTTGATGCACATTTACCTCACTACGATCAAAATTTCCTTCGTTTCGATGCATATTTCCTTCATTTTGATTCAAATTTTTATGCTTATTTACTTCGTTTCGATGCATATTTCTTTCGTTTCGATTGATATTTATTTATTTTGATGCATATTTACTAAATTATGATCAACATTTTTACGTTTCGATGAATATTTACTTTATTTTGATGCATATTTGCCTCATTACGATCGACAATTCCTTGGTTTTGATGCATATTTTTTTTGTTTCGCTGCATATTTACTTCATTTTGATTCAAATTTTTATGCTTATTTACTTTATTTCGATGCATATTTTTTTCGTTTTGAATGATATTTACTTTATTTTGATGCATGTGTACTAAATTATGATCAACATTTCCTTTGTTTCTATGCTATTTACTTCATTTTGATAGATATTTACTTCATTACGAACAATATTTTCTTCGTTTCGATGCAAATTTACTTAATTTTGATGCATTATTTACTTCATTACGATCAATATTTTCATCGTTTAGAAACATATTTACTTCATTTTGTTGCGTAATTACCTTTTTACGATCAACATTTACATCGTTTCGAAGTATATTTACTTTATTTTGTTGCATATTTACTTCACTACGATTAACATTTTAATCGTTTCGATGCATATTTACTTCATTTTGATGCATATTTACTTCATTACGATCAATATTTCCTTCGTTCGATACATATTTACTTCATTTGATGCATATTTACCTCATTACGATCTACATTTACTTAGTTTCGATGCATATTTCTTTCATTTCGATGAATATTTACTTCATTTTGATGCATATTTACTTCATTTTGTTGCATAATTACTTCAATAAGATCAACATTTACATCGTTTCGACGCATATTTACTTTACTACGATCAATATTTCCTTTGTTTCGATGCATATTTCCTTTATTTCGATGCATATTTACTTCATTAATATTAACATTTCCTTCATTTCGATGCATATTTACTTCATTTTGATGGATATTTACCTCATTACGATTAACATTTCCTTCGTTTCGATGCATATTTCTTTCGTTTCGATGCATATTTACTTCATTTTTTTGCATATTTACTTCGTTACGATCAACATCCTTGGTTTCGATATATATTTACTTCATTTTGATGCATAATTACTTCATTGAGATCAATATTTCCATCGTTTCGATGCATATTTATTTCATTTTGATGCATATTTACTTCATTACGATCAACATTTCCTTACATTCGATGCATATTATCTTCGTTTTGATGCATATTTCCTTTGTTTCGATGTATATTTACTTCATTTTGATGCATATTTACTTCATTTCTATGCATATTTCCTTCATTTTGGTGCATATTTACTTCATTACGATCAACGTTTCCATCGATTCGATGCATATTCCTTCATTTCGATGCATATTTCTTACGTTTCAATGTGTATTTAATTCATTTTGATGCATATTTACTTAATTTCGATGCATATTTCCTTCATTTTGATAAATATTTACTTCATTACGATCAACATTTTCTGCTCTTTGATGTATGTTTACTTCATTACGATCAATATTTTCTTCGTTTCGATGCATATTTACTTTATTTTGATGCATATTACCTCATTACGATCAAAATTTTCTTTGTTTTGATGCATATTTCTTTCGTTTCGATGCATATTTACTTCATTTTGATGCTCATTTTCTCGTTTCGATGCATATTTACTTCATTTTGATTCAAATTTTTATGCTTATTTACTTCGTTTCGATGCACATTTCTTTCGTTTTGATTGATATTTACTTTATTTTGATGCATATTTACTAAATTATGATCAACATTTCCTTCGTTTCGATGCAAATTTACTTTATTTTAATGCATATTTACCTCATTACGATCAACATTTCCTTCGATTTGATGCATATTTACTTCATTTTGATGCTCATTTTCTCGTTCGATGCATATTTACTTCATTTTGATTCAAAATTTTATGCTCATTTACTACGTTTCGATGCATATTTCTTTCGTTTCAATTGATATTAACTTTATTTTGATGCATATTTACTAAATTAAGATTAACATTTCCTTCGTTTTGATGCATATTTACTTCATTTTGATAGATATTTACATCATTACGATCAATATTTCCTTCGTTTCGATGCAAATTTACTACATTTTGATGCATATTTACTTCATTACGATCAATATTTCCTTCGATTCGATGCATATTACCTTCATTTCGATGCATATTTTCTTCGTTTCGATGTATATTTACTTCTTTTTGATGTATATTTACTTCATTTCGATGCATATTTCTTTATTTTGATGCATATTTACTTCATTACGATCAACATTTCCTTCGTTTTGATGCATATTTACTATTTTGATGCATATTTACTTCACTACGATCAACATGTCTTCATTTTGATGCGTATTTACTTCATTACGATCAGCATTTCCTTCGATTCGATGCATATTTTCTTCATTTCGATGCATATTTCCCTTGTTTTGATGTATATAATTACTTCATTTTGATGAATATCTACTTCATTTCGATGCATATTTCCTTCATTTTAATGTATATTTTTATCATTACGATCAACATTTCCTTCGTTTTGATGCATATTTATTTCATTTTAATTCAAATTTACTTTATTACGATCAATATTTCCTTCATTTAGATGCATATTTACTTTTGATGCATATTTACTTCATTACGATCAATATTTCCATCGTTTAGAAGCATATTTACTTCAATTTGATGCATAATTACTTTTATACGATCAACATTTCCATCGTTTTGAAGTATATTTACTTTATTTTGATGCATATTTACTTCACTACAATCAATATTTCCATCATTTCGATGCATATTTACTTCATTTTGATGCATATTTACTTCATTACGATCAATATTTCCTTCATTTTGATGCATATTTACTTCATTTTGATGCATATTTACCTCATTACGATCTACATTTACTTAGTTTCGATGCATATTTATTTCACTTCGATGAATATTTACTTTATTTTGTTGTATATTTACTTCATTTTGTTGCATAATTACTTCATTAAGATCAACATTTCTTTCGTTTCGACGCATATTTACTTCACTACTATCAACATTTCCTTCGTTTTAATTTATATTTCCTTTATTTCGATTCATATTTCCTTCGTTTCAACGTATATATACTTCATTTTGATGCATATTTGCTTCATTTCGATGCATATTTCTTTCACCGCGATCATTATTTCCTTAATTTCGATACATATTTCCTTTATTTTTAAGCATATTTACTTTATTACGATCACCATTTCCTTCGATTCAATGCATATTTCCTTCATTTCGATGCATATTTCTTTCGTTTCGATGTGTATTTACTTGATTTTGATGCAAATTTACTTCATTTCGATGCAAATTTACTTCATTACGATAAACCTTTCCTTCGTTTTGATGCATCTTTCCTTCATTTTGATGCATATTTACTTCATTACGATCAATATTTCATTCATTTCGATGCATATTTACTTCATTTTGATGCATATTTCCTCATTACGATTAACATTTCCTTCGTTTCGATGCATATTTCTTTCGTTTCGAAGCATATTTACTTCATTTTGATGCCTATTTACTTCGTTACGATCAACATTTACTTGGTTTCGATACATATTTACTTCATTTTGATTCATAATTACTTCATTAAGAACTATATTTTCATCGTTTTGATGTATATTTACTTCATTTTGATGCATATTTACTTCACTACGATCAACATGTCCTTCGTTTCGATGTATATTTCCTTTATTTTGATGCATATTTACTTCATTACGATCAAAATTTCATTCGATTCGATGCATATTTCCTTCATTTTGATGAATATTTTCTTCATTTTGATGTATATTTACTTCATTACGTTCAACATTTCCTTCGTTTTGATGCGTATTTCTTTCAATTTAATGCATATTAACTTCATTACGATCAATATTTTCTTCATTTCGATGCATATTTACTTTTGATGCATATTTACTTCATTACGATCAACATTTCCATCGTTTAGAAGTATATTTACTTCATTTTGATGCATAATTACTTTTTTACGGTCAACATTTCCATCGTTTGGAAGTATATTTACTTCATTTTGATGCATATTTCCTTCATTTTGATGAATATTTACTTCATTATGATCAACATTTCCTTCGTTATGATGCATATTTACTTTATTTTGATGCATATTTACTTCACTATGATCAACATGTCCTTCGTTTCGATGTATATTTACTTCTTTTTGATGCATATTTACTTTATTACGATCAACATTTCCTTCGATTCGATGCATATGTTCTTTTTTTCTATGCATATTTTCTTCGTTCCGATGTATGTAATTACTTCATTTTGTGCATATTTACTACATTTCGATGCATATTTCCTTCATTTTGATGTATATTTACTTTATTACGATCAACATTTCCTTCGTTTTGAGGCATATTTCTTTCATTTTAATTCAAATTTACTTCATTACGATCAATATTTCCTTCGTTTCGATGCATATTTACTTTTGATGCATATTTACTTCATTACGAACAACATTTCCACCGTTTAGAAGCATATTTACTTCATTTTGATGCATAATTACTTTTTTACTATCTACATTTCCATCGTTTCGAAGTATATTTACTTCATTTTGATGCATATTTACTTCACTACGATCAACATTTCCATCGTTTTGATGCATATTTACTACATTTTGATGCATATTTACTTCATTACGATCAATATTTCCTTCGTTTCGATGCATATTTACTTCATTTTGATGCATATTTACCTCATTACGATCTACATTTACATAGTTTCGATGCATATTTCTTTCATTTCGATGAATATTTACTTCATTTTGATGAATATTTACTTCATTTTGTTGCATAATTACTTCATTAAGATCAACATTTCCATCGTTTCTATGCATATATACTTCACTACGATCAACATTTCCTTCGTTTCGATGCATATTCCCTTTATTTCGATGCATATTTCCTTCGTTTCGATGTATATTTACTTCATTTTGATGCATATTTACTTCATTTCGATGCATATTTCCTTCACCACGATCAACATTTCCTTCGTTTCGATGCATATTTCGTTTATTTTTATGCATATTTACTTCATTACGATCAATATTTCCTTCGATACAATGCATATTTCCATCATTTTGATGCATATTTCCTAGGTTTCGATGTATATTTACTTGATTTTAATGCATATTTACATCATTTCGATGCATATTTACTTCATTACGATAAATATTTCCTTCGTTTTGATGCACCTTTCCTTCAATTTGATGCATATTTACTACATTACGATCAACATTTCCTTTATTTCGATTCATATTTACTTCATTTTGATGCATATGTAACTCATTACGATTAATATTTCCTTCATTTCGATGCATATTTATTTCGTTTCGATGAATTTTTACTTCATTTTGATGCATATTTACCTCACTACGATCAAAATTTCCTTCATTTCGATGCATATTTCCTTCATTTTGAATCAAATTTTTATGCTTATTTACTTCATTTCGATGCATATTTCTTTCGTTTCGATTGATATTTACTTTATTTTGATGCATATTTACTTTATTACGATCAACATTTCCTTCGATTCGATGCATGTTTTTTTTATATGCATATTTTCTTCGTTCCGATGTATATAATTACTTCATTTTGATGCATATTTACTTCATTTCGATGGATATTTCCTTCGTTTTGTTGTATATTTACTTCATTACGATCAACATTTCCTTCGTTTTGATGCATATTTCTTTCATTTTAATTCAAATTTACTTCATTACGGTCAATATTTCCTTCATTTCGATGCATATTTACTTTTGATGCAAATTTACTTCATTACGAACAACATTTCCATCGTTTAGAAGCATATTTACTTCATTTTGATGCATAATTACTTTTTTACGATCTACATTTCCATCGTTTCGAAGTACATTTACTTCATTTTGATGCATATTTACTTCACTACGATCAACATTTCCTTCTTTTTGATGCATATTTACTATATTTTGATGCATATTTACTTCATTACGATCAATATTTCCTTCATTTCGATGCATATTTACTTCATTTTGATGCATATTTACCTCATTACGATCTACATTTACTTAGTTTCAATGCATATTTCTTTCATTTCGATGAATATTTACTTCATTTTGATGCATATTTACTTCATTTTGTTGCATAATTACTTCATTAAGATCAACATTTCCATCGTTTCTATGCATATATATTTCACTACGATCAACATTTCCTTTGTTTCGATGCATATTCCCTTTATTTCGATGCATATTTCATTCGTTTCGATGTATATTTACTTCATTTTGATGCATATTTACTTCATTTCGATCAACATTTCCTTCGTTTCGATGCATATTTCGTTTATTTTTATGCATATTTACTTCGTTACGATCAACATTTCCTTCGATACAATGCATATTTCCGTCATTTCGATGCATATTTCCTTGGTTTCGATGTATATTTATTTGATTTTGATGCATATTTACTTCATTTCGATACATATTCACTTCATTACGATAAACCTTACCTTCGTTTTGATGCATCTTTCCTTCATTTTGATGGATATTTACTTCATTACGATCAACATTTCCTTTATTTCGATGCATATTTAATTCATTTTGATGCATATTTACCTCATTACGATTAATATTTCCTTCCTTTTGATGCATATTATTTCGTTTCGATGCACATTTAATTCATTTTGATACATATTTACTTCGTTACGATCAACATTTTCATAATTTCGATGCATATTTACTTTATTTTGATGCATATTTACTTTGTTTCGATGCAAATTTTTATGCTTATTTACTTCGTTTCGATGCATATTTCTTCGTTTCGATGCATATTTACATTATTTTGATTCATATTTATCTCATTACGATCAACATTTCATTTGTTTTGATGCATATTTCTTTTGTTTGGATGTATATTTACTTCATTTTGATGCACATTTTCTCGTTTCGATGCTTATTTACTTCATTTTGATTTAAAATTTTATGCTTATTTACTTTGATTCGATGCATATTTTATTCGTTTTGATTGATATTTACTTTATTTTGATGCATGTTTACTAAATTATGATCAACATTTCCTTCGTTTCAATGCATATTTACATCATTTTGATAGATATTTACTTCATTATGATCAATATTTCCTTCGTTTCGATGCAAATTTACTTCATTTTGATGCACATTTACTTCGTTACGATCAATATTTCCTTCGATTCGATGCATATTACCTTCATTTTGATGCATATTTCCTTCGTTTCAAAGAATATTTACTTCTTTTCGATGCATATTTACTTCATTTCGATGCATATTTCCTTCATTTTGATGCATATTTACTTCATTACGATCAACATTTCTTTCGTTTTTATGCATGTTTCCTTCATTTTGATGTATATTTACTTCATTACGATCAACATTTCCTTCGATTCGATGCATATTTTCTTCATTTCGATGCATATTTTCTTTATTTCGATGTATATAATTACTTCATTTTGATGCATATTTACTTCATTTCGATGTATATTTCCTTCATTTTGATGTATATTTACTTCATTACGATCAACATTTCCTTCGTTTTAATGCATATTTCTTTCATTTTAATTCAAATTTACTTCATTACGAACAATATTTCCTTTATTTCGATGCATATTTACCTTTGATGCATATTTACTTAATTACGATCAATATTTCAATCGTTTTGAAGCATATTTACATCATTTTATGCACAATTACATTTTTACGATCAATATTTCAATCGTTTCGAAGTATATTTACTTTATTTTGGTGCATATTTACTTCACTACGATCAATATTTCCATCGTTTCGATGCATATTTACTTCATTTTGATGCATATTTAATTCATTACGATCAATATTTTCTTCGTTTTGATGCATATTTACTTTATTTTGATGCATATTTACCTTATTACGATTTACATTTACTTAGTTTCGATGCATATTTCTTTCATTTCGATGAATATTTATTTTATTTTGATGCATATTTACTTAATTTTGTTGCATAATTACTTCATTAAGATCAACATTTCCATCGTTTCGATGCATATTTACTTCACTATGATCAACATTTCCATCGTTTCGATGCATATTTCCTTTATTTCGATGCATATTTCTTTCGTAATGCATATTTACTTCATTTCGATCCATATTTCTTTCACCACGAACAACATTTCCTTCGTTTCGATGCATATTTCCTTTATTTTTTTGCATAATTACTTTATTACGATAAACATTTCCTTCGATTCAATGCATATTTCCTTCATTTCGATGCATATTTCCTTCATTTCGATGTATATTTACTTGATTTTGATGCATATTTACTTCATTTCGATGCATATTTCCTTCATTTTGATGCATATTTACTTCATTACGATAAACCTTTCCTTCATTTTGATGCATCTTTCCTTCATTTTGATGCATATTTGCTTCATTACTATCAACATTTCCTTCATTTCAATGCATATTTACTTCATTTTGATGAGAATATTTACCTCATTACGATTAACATTTCCTTCGTTTCGATGCATATTTCTTTCGTTTCGATGCATGTTTACTTAATTTTGATGCATATTTACGTCGTTACGATCAACATTTCCTTATTTCAATACATATTTACTCCATTTTGATGCATAATTACTTCATTAAGATCAATATTTTCATCATTTTGATGCATATTTAGTTCACTACGATCAACATGTCGTTCGTTTCGATGTATATTTCCTTCATTTTAATGCATATTTACTTCATTACGATCAACACTTCATTCGATTTGATGCATATTTCCTTTATTTCGATGCATATTTCCTTCGTTTTGATGTATATAATTACTTCATTTTGATGCATATTTACTTCATTTCGATGCATATTTCCTTCATTTTGATGTATATTTACTTCATTACGTTCAACATTTCCTTCGTTTTGATGCATATTTCTTTCATTTTAATGGATATTAACTTCATTACGATCAATATTTCCTTCATTTCGATGCATATTTACTTTTGATGCATATTTACTTCATTATGATCAACATTTCCATCGTTTATATGCTTATTACTTCATTTTGATGCATAATTACTTTTTTACGATCAACATTTCCATCGTTTCAAAGTATATTTACTTCATTTTGATTCATATTTTCTTCATTTTGATGCATATTTTCTTCATTACGATCAACATTTCCTTCGTTTTGATGCATATTTACTATATTTTGATGCATATTTACTTCATTACGATCAACATGTCCTTCGTTTCGACGTATATTTCCTTCATTTTGATGCATATTTACTTAATTACGATCAACATTTCCTTCTATTCGATGCATATTTTCTTCTTTTCGATGAATATTTCCTTCATTCCGATGTATATAATTCTTCATTTTGATGCATATTTACTTCATTTCGATGCATATTTCCTTCATCGTAATGTATATTTACTTCATTACGATCAACATTTCCTTCGTTTTGATGAATATTTCCTTCATTTTGATGCATATTTACTTCTTTACGAACAATATTTCCATCATTTCGAAGTATATTTTCTTCATTTTGATGCAAATTTACTTCACTACGATCAACATTTCCTTCATTTCGATGCATATTTCCTTCATTTAGATGCATATTTATTTCATTATGATAAACTTTTCCTTCGTTTTGATGCATCTTTCCTTTATTTGATGCATATTTGCTTTATTAAGATCAACATTTCTTTCATTTCGATGCATATTTACTTCATTTTGATGCATATTTACCTCATTACGATTAACATTTCCTTCGTTTCGATGCATATTTCTTTCGTTTCGATGCATATTTACTTAATTTTGATGCATATTTACTTCGTTACGATCAACATTTCCTTGTTTCGATACATATTTACTCCATTTTGATGCATAATTACTTCATTATAATCAATATTTTCATCATTTTGATGCATATTTACTTCACTACAATCAACATGTCCTTCGTTTCGATGTATATTTCCTTCATTTTAATGCATATTTACTTCATTACGATCAACATTTCATTCGATTTGATGCATATTTCCTTCATTTCGATGCATATTTCCTTCGTTTCGATATACAGAATTACTTCATTTTGATGCATATTTACTTCATTTCGATGCATATTTCCTTCATTTTGATGAATATTTCTTCATTACGTTCAACATTTCCTTCGTTTTGATGCATATTTCTTTCATTTTAATGCATATTTACCTCATTACGATTAATATTTCCTTCGTTTCGATGCATATTTATTTCATTTAGATGCATATTTAATTCATTTTGATGCATATTTACTTCGTTACGATCAACATTTTCATAATTTCGATGCATATTTTCTTCATTTTAATGCATATTTACCTCACTATGATCAAAATTTCCTTCGTTTCGATGCATATTTCCTTCATTTTGATTCAAATTTTTATGCTTATTTACTTCGTTTCGATGCATATTTCTTTCGTTTCGATTGATATTTACTTTATTTTGATACATATTTACTAAATTATGATCAACATTTTCTACGTTTCGATGCATATTTACTTTATTTTGATGCATATTTACCTCATTACGATCGACAATTCCTTTGTTTTGATGCATATTTCTTTCGTTTCGATGCATATTTACTTCATTTTGATGCTCATTTTATCGTTTCGATGCTTATTTACTTCATTTTGATTCAAATTTTTATGCTTATTTACTTTATTTCGATGCATATTTTTTTCGTTTTGATTGATATTTACTTTATTTTGATGCATGTGTACTAAATTATGATCAACATTTCCTTCATTTCGATGCTATTTACTTCATTTTTATAGATATTTACTTCATTACGAACAATATTTCCTTTGTTTCGATGCAAATTTACTTCATTTTGATGCATATTTACTTCATTACGATCAACATTTCAATCGTTTCGATGCATATTTACTTCATTTTGATGCATATTTACTAAATTACGATCATTATTTCCATCGTTTCGATGCATATTTACTTCATATAATGCATATTTACCTCATTACGATCTATATTTACTTAGTTTCGATGCATATTTTTTTCGTATCGATGAATATTTACTTCATTTTGATGCATATTTACTTCATTTTGTTGCATAATTACTTCAATAAGATCAACATTTACATCGTTTCGACGCATATTTACTTCATTAATATTAAGCATATTTACCTCATTACGATTAATATTTCCTTCATTTCGATGCATATTTCTTTCATTTCGATGCATATTTACTTCATTTTTTACATATTTACTTCGTTACGATCAATATTCACGGTTTCGATACATATTTACTTCATTTTGATGCATAATTACTTCATTGAGATCAATATTTCCATCGTTTCGATGCATATTTACTTCATTTTGATGCATATTTACTACACTACGATCAAAATTTCCTTCGTTTCGATGCATATTTCCTTCATTTTGATACATATTTACTTCATTACGATCAACATTTCCTTATATTCGATGCATATTATCTTTGTTTTGATGCATATTTCCTTTGTTTCGATGTATATTTTCTTCATTTTGATGCATATTTACTTCATTTCTTTGCATATTTCCTTCATTTTGGTGCATATTTACTTCATTACGATCAACATTTCCTTCGATTCGATGCATATTCCTTCATTTCGATGCATATTTATTACGTTTCAATGTATATTTAATTCATTTTGATGCATATTTACTTAATTTCGATGCATATTTCCTTCATTTTGATAAATATTTACTTCATTACGATCAACATTTTCTGCTCTTTGATGTATATTTACTTCATTACGATCAATATTTTCTTCGTTTCGATGCATATTTACTTTATTTTGATGTATATTACCTCATTACGATCAACATTTTCTTTCTTTTGATGTATATTTACTTCATTTTGATACTCATTTTCTCGTTTTGATGCATATTTACTTCATTTTGATTCAAAATTTTATGCTTATTTACTTTGTTTCGATGCACATTTCTTTCGTTTCGATTGATATTGACTTTATGTTGATGCATATTTACTAAATTACGATCAACATTTCCTTCGTTTCGATGGAAATTTACTTTATTTTAATGCATATTTACCTCATTACGATCAACATTTCCTTTGTTTTGATACATATTTACTTCATTTTGATGCTCATTTTCTCGTTCGATGCATATTTACTTCATTTTGATTCAAAATTTTATGCTTATTTACTTCGTTTCGATGCATATTTCTTTCGTTTCAATTGATATTTACTTTATTTTGATGCATATTTACTAAATTAAGATCAACATTTCCTTCGTTTCGATGCATATTTACTTCATTTTGATAGATATTTACTTCGTTACGATCAATATTTCCTTCATTTCTATGCAAATTTACTACATTTTGATGCATATTTACTTCATTACAATCAATATTTCCTTCGATTCGATGCATATTACCTTCATTTCGATGCATATTTTCTTCGTTTCGATGTATATTTACTACTTTTTGATGTATATTACTTCATTTCGATGCATATTTCCTTCATTTTGATGCATATTTACTTCATTACGATCAACATTTCTTTCGTTTTGATGCATATTTACTTTATTTTGATGCATATTTACTTCACTACGATCAACATGTCTTCATTTTGATGCGTATTTACTTCGTTACGATTAACATTTCCTTCGATTCGATGCATATTTTCTTCATTTCGATGCATATTTTCTTCATTTCGATGTATATAATTACTTCATTTTGATGAATATCTACTTCATTTCGATGCATATTTCCTTCATTTTGATGTATATTTACTTCATTACGATCAACATTTCCTTCGTTTTGATGCATATTTCTTTCATTTTAATTCAAATTTACTTCATTACGATCAATATTTCTTCATTTCGATGCATATTTACTTTTGAAGCATATTTACTTCATTACGATCAATATTTCCATCGTTTAGAAGCATATTTACTTTATTTTGATGCATAATTACTTTTATACGATCAACATTTCCATCGTTCTTAAGTATATTTAATTTATTTTGATGCATATTTACTTCACTACGATCAACATTTCCTTCGTTTCGATGCATATTTACTTCATTTTGATGCATATTTACTTCATTACGATCAATATTTCCTTCGTTTTGATTCATATTTACTTCATTTTGATGCATATTTACCTCATTACGATCTACATTTACTTAGTTTCGATGCATATTTCTTTCACTTCGATGAATATTTACTTCATTTTGTTGCATATTTACTTCATTTTGTTGCATAATTACTTCATTAAGATCAACATATCTATCGTTTCGACGCGTATTTACTTCACTACTATCAACATTTCCTTCGTTTTAATGAATATTTCCTTCGTTTCGATGTATATTTACTTCATTTTGATGTATATTTACTTCATTTCGATGCATATTTCTTTCACCACGATCAACATTTCCTTCATTTCGATACATATTTTCTTTATTTTTATGCATATTTACTTCATTACGATCACCATTTCCTTCGATTCAATGCATATTTACTTCATTTCGATGCATATTTCTTTCGTTTCGATGTGTATTTACTTGATTTTGATGCATATTTACTTCATTTCGATGCATATTTCCTTCATTTTGATGCATATTTACTTCATTACGATAAACCTTCCCTTCGTTTTGATGCATCTTTCCTTTATTTTGATGCATATTTACTTCATAACGATCAATATTTTCTTCATTTCGATGCATATTTACTTCATTTTGATGCATATTTACCTCATTACGATTAACATTTCCTTCGTTTCGATCATATTTCTTTCGTTTCGATGCATATTTACTTCATTTTGATGCCTATATACTTCGTTACGATCAATATTTCCTTGGTTTCGATACATATTTACTTCATTTTTATGCATAATTACTTCATTAAGAACTATATTTTCATCGTTTTGATGCATATTTACTTCATTTTGATGCATATTTACTTCACTACGATCAACATGTCCTTCGTTTCGATGTATATTTCCTTTATTTTGATGCATATTTACTTTATTACGATCAACATTTCATTCGATTCGATGCATATTTCCTTCATTTCGATGCATATTTCCTTCTTTTCGATATATATAATTACTTCATTTTGAAGCATATTTACTTCATTTCGATGAATATTTTCTTCATTTTTATGTATATTTACTTCATTATGTTCAACATTTCCTTCGTTACGATGCGTATTTCTTTCATTTTAATGCATATTAACTTCATTACGATCAATATTTCCTTCATTTCGATGCATATTTACTTTTGATGCATATTTACTTCATTACGATCAATATTTCCATCGTTTAGAAGCATATTTACTTCATTTTGATGAATAATTACTTTTTTACGGTCAACATTTCCATCGTTTCGAAGTATATTTACTTCATTTTGATGCATATTTCATTTATTTTGATGCATATTTACTTCATTACGATCAACATTTCCTTCGTTTTGATGCATATTTACTTTATTTTGATGCATATTTACTTCACTATGATTAACATGTCCTTCGTTTCGATGTGTATTTACTTCTTTTTGATGCATATTTACTTCATTTTGATGCATATTTACCTCACTACGATCAAAATTTCCTTCATTTCGATGCATATTTCCTTCATTTTTAATAAAAATTTTATGCTTATTTACTTCTTTTCGATTCATATTTCTTTCGTTTCGATTGATATTTACTTTATTTTGATGCATATTTACTTTATTACGATCAACATTTCCTTCGATTCGATGCATATGTTCTTTTTTTCTATGCATATTTTCTTCGTTCCGATTTATATAATTACTTCATTTTGATGCGTATTTACTTCATTTCGATGCATATTCCTTCATTTTGATGTATATTTAGTTCATTACGATCAACATTTCCTTCGTTTTGTTGCATATTTCTTTAATTTTAATTCAAATTTACTTCATTACGATCAATATTTCCTTCATTTTGATGCATATTTACTTTTGATGCATATTTACTTCATTACGAACAACATTTTCATCGTTTAGAAGCATATTTATTTCATTTTGATCATAATTACTTTTTTACGATCTACATTTCCATCGTTTCGAAGTATATTTACTTCATTTTGATGCATATTTACTTCACTACGATCAACATTTCCTTCGTTTTGATGCATATTTACTACATTTTGATGCATATTTACTTCATTACGATCAATAATTCCTTCGTTTCGATCAATATTTACTTAGTTTCGATGCATATTTCTTTCATTTCGATGAATATTTACTTCATTTTGAAGCATATTTACTTCATTTTGTTGCATAATTACTTCATTAAGATCAACATTTCCATCGTTTCTATGCATATATACTTCACTACGATTAACATTTCCTTCGTTTCGATGCATATTCCTTTTATTTCGATGCATATTTCATTCGTTTCGATGTATATTTACTTCATTTTGATGCATATTTACTTTATTTTTTTGCATATTTCCTTCACCACGATCAACATTTCCTTCGTTTCGATGCATATTTCGTTTATTTTTATGCATATTTACTTCATTACGATCAAAATTTTCTTCGATACAATGCATATTTCCATCATTTCGATGCATATTTCCTTGGTTTCGATTTATATTTACTTGATTTTAATGCATATTTACTTCATTTCGATGCATATTCACTTCATTACGATAATTCTTTCCTTCTTTTTGATGCATCTTTCCTTCATTTTGATGCATATTTACTTCATTACGATCAACATTTCCTTTATTTCGATGCATATTTAATTCATTTTGATGCATATTTACCTCATTACGATTAATATTTCCTTCCTTTCGATGCATATTTATTTCGTTTCGATGCATAATTAATTCATTTTGATGCGTATTTACTTTGATACGATCATCATTTTCATAATTTCGATGCATATTTACTTCATTTTGATGCATATTTACCTCACTACGATCAAAATTTCCTTCATTTCGATGCATATTTCTTTCATTTTGAATCAAATTTTTATGCTTATTTACTTCGTTTTGATGCATATTTCTTTCATTTCGATTGATATTCACTTTATTTTGATGCATATTTACTAAATTATGATCAATATTTCTTCATTTCGATGCATATTTACATTATTTTGATGCATTTTTACCTCATTACGATCAACAATTCCTTAGTTTTGATGCATATTTCTTTAGTTTGGATGAATATTTACTTCATTTTGATGCACATTTTCTCGTTTCGATGCTTATTTACTTCATTTTGATTCAAATTTTAATGCTTATTTACTTTGTTTCTATGCATATTTTATTCGTTTTGATTGATATTTACTTTATTTTGATGCATGTTTACTAAATTATGATGAACATTTCCTTCGTTTCAATGCATATTTACTTCATTTTGATAGATATTTACTTCATTATGATCATTATTTCCTTCGTTTCGATGCAAATTTACTTCATTTTGATGCACATTTACTTCATTACGATCAATGTTTCCTTCTATTCGATGCATATTACCTTCATTTCGATGCATATTTCCTTCATTTCGAAGAATATTTACTTCTTTTTGATGCATATTTACTTCATTTCGATGCATATTTCCTTAATTTTATGTATATTTACTTTATTACGATCAACATTTCCTTCGTTTTAATGCATATTTCTTTCATTTTAATTCAAATTCACTTCATTAGGATCAATATTTCCTTTATTTCGATGCATATTTACTTTTGATGAATATTTACTTAATTACGATCAATATTTCAATCGTTTTGAAGCATATTTACTTCATTTTGATGCATAATTACTTTTTTACGATCAATATTTTAATTGTTTCGAAGTATATTTACTTTATTTTGATGCATATTTACTTCACTACGATCAATATTTCCATCGTTTCGATGCATATTTACTTCATTTTAATGCATATTTACTTCATTACGATCAATATTTCCTTCGTTTCGATGCATATTTCCTTTATTTTGATGCATATTTACCTCATTACGATCTGCATTTACTTAGTTTCGATGCATATTTCTTTCATTTCGATGAATATTTATTTTATTTTGATTCATATTTACTTAATTTTGTTGCATAATTACTTCATTAAGATCAACATTTCCATCGTTTCGATGCATATTTACTTTACTATGATCAACATTTTCATCGTTTCGATGCATATTTCCTTTATTTCGATGCATATTTTTTTCGTTTCGATGTATATTTACTTCATTTTGATGCATATTTACTTCATTTCGATGCATATTTCTTTCACCACGAACAACATTTCCATCATTTCGTTGCATATTTCCTTTATTTTTCTGCATAATTACTTTATTAAGATAAACATTTCCTTTGATTCAATGAATATTTCCTTCATTTCGATGCATATTTCCTTCATTTCGATGTGTATTTACTTGATTTTGATGCATATTTACTTCATTTCGATGCATATTTTCTTCATTTGGATGCATATTTACTTTATTACGATAAACCATTCCTTCGTTTTGATGCATCTTTCCTTCATTTTGATGCATATTTACTTCATTACGATCAATATTTCTTTTATTTCGATGCATATTTAATTCATTTTGATGCATATTTACCTTATTACGATTAATATTTCCTTCCTTTCGATGCATATTTATTTCGTTTCGATGCATATTTAATTCATTTTGATGCATATTTACTAAGTTACG